>JANPYM010000001.1:1725428-2027604 GCA_025890175.1 Ciborinia camelliae
TTTTTTTTTTTTTTTTTTTTTTTTTTTTGGTGAAGTGGAAAAGGTCTTTTGAAAATATGTGTGGATTGAGTGAGTGGATCTGGCTTTCCATATAAGCTAATGAGATCACTGGCGTGTACCTATCTGGTTAGATGTAGTGGGGTGACTTGTTGAGGGGAATAATGGAGCTTCGATTAATAATAAATGACCCCGCAATATCTATCCATCCTGATTCCTCGCCAACTTCCAAGGTTGTGATGAAAGGAAGATTGTTTTGTTTATTCGTTTTTTCGTTTCTTTCTTTTTCTCTCTCTCTCTTTGTTTCTTTTGTCGCTTTGTTCGAAAGTAATAAGGTCAATTAATGGATGATGGATGGATGGATGGCCTTTGTGCTATTGTCGGGGAGGGGGGAATTTGAGTTTTGGTTGTTGGGTTATTTCTAATACTATTAGTGTTATGGGGTATGAATGCAGTTGGTTTCTTTTTCTTTTTCTTTTCTTTCGATTTTCTGATGGTTGGCTGGCTACGCAGGTGAGTCTAGCGACTTATAGAGGCGATATATGATTTTTTTCGCTGGGGAGAATGGATTCAATCCCCGGGGAGTTTTGTATCGATGAGTCTCACTGTGCTGTGAGACAGAAGGGAGGGGCACGGAATATTATTATATTGGGGATGAGGGGCGCTCTTACCGTCTGAGGGGGATTATGATCGTAAACTTTCGACAACGTCTACAATTTTTTTATGGAATTCTCGAGATCCAGATGTGTTGGCGTTATTGTTACGACAGATTTGATCAAACTAGTCCGGCATATACATCTTCAATCCGTGGATGTTCTGAGCGAAGCTGGCTGCAAATATATCCTTCATATGAAGAGGGGAGATATCATTTTGGGTTGGTTGAGACTTCATTTCAATTTTCCAGCTGTATGCTCAGATGTCATAGCAATCGTATCATATCAGATCTCGTCAGGTTCTCCCAAAGTTGGAGACTCAATTCAAGCATTTTCACCGTCACTTTCAGAAGCATATTTTACAACTCGGAAGAAACTGGTTAAAGTAAATGTTATTTTAATTTAATAGGAAGAAAGTTTTCTTCATGTTAACTAGAAAATAAAAATCAAACCCAGGGTATCTAATACTTCGAACTAGCAGGAGAAAGAGGAGGAAAAGGATGAAGATATGGACAACACGTCGAGAATGAAGGAGGCTTCGTTCTCGGACTCCATTGCGGACTCTTCAAAACCTCACGGCTTGGCCTTTCCCCGGACCAATCAAGCAACCTCCATCCCCCCTTGGGTTCTCTAAAACGCTTCTTCCATTTCATCTCCTCGATCTTGATCACATTCTCTCCCCTCGCCCTGGCGGCTCGATTGCAGTTTGCACATTTGTTCAAACTCCATAGTTTCACTGCTCTTTTGGAATTCGGACAACGCGGTGTGCGGGTTTGGATTTTGCGGTCTTTGACTTTTTGTAGTTGGAGAGCACAACGTCGAGTGAATGTTGCTGTGTGGTAACAGTCATAATTGGTATGGGTTGTAGAACACATGGTTTTGTTTGTGGTTGTTATTGGTGGTTGTCTGATGATGGGTGTGTGTTATTTGGAAGATTTGGAGTTTTTCTTCTTCTTTTGCTTGGTGGATTTGATACGGTTTTTTCTTATTTGTGAAGGCTGCTTCCTGTATGTGCTGAGTGAATTTTTGCAAAAGCTCTGTACTGGATATGAACAATACCGTTGTTCTCTGCGTCGCTCTTGTACCTCAATTGAACAAAGAAAACAAAGTATGGAACTAAGTCTCGAAAATTACAAAGAAGACAAAGAAACTTTTGATAACGTTCCCCAGGAACAATCTCTTCTTCAAAGGTCTTTGTGATTCTCTTTCTACTCTTTCATTATTAGAAACGATAGCTTTATTTTTAGTTTTGACTAGGAATTTGAGGTATCAGTGTAGATATCACAATTGGGTTGAAGGTTTGAGGATATTGTGATGTTTAGGCCCACGATGTTGCTTGGGGCAAATAGATGGGTGAATTGAAGGAGAACATAATAGGAACAACACTTTCAATCCAGGTATAAATTTGATATTACCCAATTTTCACTCATCACAACTAACAATCAAAACTCAACAACAACAGCAAAAACCCCAACACCACACACACCATTAAACCAAACCCAACAATTACAATTCACCATGTGTAATTTCATCATCACCATCGAGGTGTGCCCCATCTGCAGCAACAGAAAAAGCATGACGACGCACGACGTTCGCTGTGAATCCAACTCCGACACCGTCATCCGCACGCATCCCATACTTTGCAAATCCTACCGCGAACGGGAAAGCACCACGGTGGCCGATTCGCCTTGCATTCGTTGCAGGATAACAAATTCTTCGGGACGGGCCTCCCCGTTACGGGATCCGTTACGGGATTCGGCCCCAGGAACAAGAACCGTCTCGGAGTTGGAAGTTAAGGCCTTTATTGAGAGGATGAAGAAGTCGCTGGAGCGATTTCAGCAGGTAAGACCTTTCTCTCCTCCTACGAAGGAGGAGGAAGACACGAAGGAGCCGGAAGACACGAAGGAGCCGGAAGAAGAGATCTCGAGAGACGAGCACGAGCGTGATGACCCAGACGATGGGTACATCTCGGACGTTTCGGCGCTCTCAGATGCAGATGAAGCAAACCAGGATAACGTCTCGGACGTCTCGGCGCTCTCGGATGCAGATGAAGCAAACCAGGATAACGCCTCGGAAGTCTCCGACGTCTCCGATGCACATGAAGCAGATGAAGCAGATGAAGATAAAGATGAAGACAAAGATGAAGACAAAGACAAAGACGAAGTCTTTTCCGACGACGAGAGATCGCATCATGAAACGAGAACCGAGCAGCTCAGGAGACTTGCCTGGGTGTATGGTGACACGTGAGAGGTCCGATCCGGTCGATCGTTGAAGACTTCTACTCTCCGAGAGAGAAAGTTGTTGAGAGATAAAAGACATAAGACATAAAGACATGACTTTAACTTATGACAGATTGAGTAGATTGAGATGAGCTTAGATTCGCATCTCCCCCATAGCAAATACAATTTTATTTTTAGTTTTTTCCTTGAAAATTTTGTTCCCAATTAAGAGATAATGTATATGGTAAATATGGAATGTATATGGTAAATATGTAAATGTGGATATAAAATGGATACGAAAAGTGATTTTAAAGAACCTGGAATAATGTGACGTCCTAAAAAACGAACGGCTGAAAATCAAGCTTAAAAGGATTGTTCCTTCCCCCTTCCCTTGGATATTTAACAATAAGGTAAAAGGTACTAGACAAATTGGAGCGAAGAGCTAATCCACCTCGAAAGATGAAAGCCCCGATATTTTCGAAACCGAATAGATAAAATTGGTAAGTAAACCCTATTAAACAACCCTATTAAACAACCCTATTAAACAACCCTATTAAACAACCCTATTAAACAACCCTATTAAACAACCCTATTAAACAACCCTATTAAACAACCCTATTTGTCATACACGTCACCTAGGGCATGTGGGAATAGCTTCAGGATCTGTAATCTGATAAAAGAACTATGCTAAAGAGGAAAGGGGTCCTCTTCGGGATCGCTACCTTATATAAAGAGGGTAGCCGTACTAGTATGTTATTCACTATAGGCAGGGCCTATGCATGACACTATTAAACAAAATTGAAAAGAAGGCCAACTTACGCGCACCCCGAACATTTTTAAATATCAGATTTCTCTACCCCAAATAGTTTTGAAATGAAAGTTACGTGATAACACATTTCCTATTTTTTTGTCTGGCCGCACTTAGTGATACTAACAGATATTTCGGGATTCCACATTTGGAAAATGGCACACTTTTCAACCTAACCTATAAATATGAATAAGAATATTTAAGACCACAACCTTCTTTTTTGTATAAAACCGTGATGATTTATTTCAATGGGATACGATATATCTGATGAATCGGATTGGCTTTGATCGATTGGTATATAGATTAAGATGAATCTTCGAGTGAAAATGGTGAACATATTCTCGTTGGTTTTTGGTGTATATAACGGAACCATCCACCGAACCGGCTTTCCCTACCACCCATTGGCACATAGAAAGTTCATTCGTGGGAAGGTAGGTTCAAGAATTTGCGCCTGGTACCCCAAGGGTATTGTTTTGTGTGTGTTTACTATGCATTCATAGAATCACATCACATCCACAAGGGTTTTTCACATGTAGATTCAAAGTAGTCAATGAATAGATGTCCTCTATACTTATTTGGTCACAACGTGTTTGCGTTTTGGGTATCACCTTGGTGGTATTACTAGTGGGCCACTCTATATTGTGAAATAGTATGGATAGTAACATTATAATCGATCATTAGGTTGTCGAGTTGGATCTAGGCGCATGGTCACGTGCCTATACCCACATCTCTCCACGCAAGATACTCCCTTATATCGGAACATGCGTGTCCAGACTCTCTGGACAATGGTTGGCCATTATAAGGGGAGGAAACGAGAAGAACAATATCGGAATAATACCTCATATCTAGGTATAAAACTAATTGGATCCATCAATTCTCAACGTTTAACAATCAAAAACCACTAAAGAAATATCTGGTAAAATCATCTCAAATTCAACCGACTAAGTAGCACCATGTGTTACTGCATCATCACCATCATGGTATGCCCCACTATGGGGTGCCTTGAGACACTTTCCAGCAACACACACGTTCGCTGCCCATCCAATTCCAACCCCACCACGCAAACGGAACCCGCCTGTTGCAGACGCTACAGACGATACTACAACACCGTCGTAGGCGATTCGCCATGTTGGGTCTGCGAGGCGTTCGCAAAGGCCGACTGGCACTCGATTAAGGGCATCATGAAGATGTACCGGAAGTACCAATTTTTGAAGGAGCGAAAGGAGAAACGCATGAAGGATTTGGAAGCCTCGGAAGACGAGCTTTTCTTGAACACCTCACGATCCGCGTTCCTCTCGATCCTCCCGGACGAAAAGAGAAAGAAGTGGGAGAAGTATTTCGCTCGACATCCGGGAGCGAAAGTACCAAAATCATCCTCCGGAAAGCGAAGACGACGATTCCCACGCTCCCGACCAATTAGGATCAGAATGGACAAATTCAAGTTCCTAAGACCGGCTCGGATCCCAAAACAAACGGGCCCATGACCCCATGAGCCCAGGAGATCATCGAGGCCGAGAGAGGACATATTCGAGAGAGGAGATGCGAGGACTCGCTTCTCCAGGTTAAAAAAGAAAATTGAGTCATCGAGGGTTAGACTGTCATGCCTGTCATGCCTAGGTCCTCATCAAATATAAATAATAAATAATAAAATTTTCCTTTGAAAATATTGTGCCAGTTAAAAAAAACATGTGAATGTGAATTGGGAAAAAAAAAACCAAAATCCCAAATATTGAAGCCGAAAAAGTGATAAATCCGACCTAAAAATATGAAGATAAAAAGAAAAGATTGGAGAGAATCCTCATTCCTTCCGATATTCAATTTTGAACAGAGATGTGAGATTTAGTGCCTGTCACTTGGCGGGGAATAAATTCCTGGGGACTTTCCCATCCTTCCAAATACACTGGGAGGGGGGTACGCGGAAACGAGAGGGAAACCATAGGGGAAGGGGTCCATAGGTTCTTGATATATGACTTCTCAATCTGGTTTGCAACTCCTTCAAATCTTGTTTACCCAAGACGTATTCTGCCCATCGTGTCACCAACAATATCTACTACAAGTGTGACTGACAAGAGTATGTAAAATTGATATATGCAACATCGGGAAGTTGGGTAAGAGCAATGAACTAGTGAGGATTGCTATGAAGGAGATGGATCGATCAGTAAAATGCCAGTAAACCCGGTAACTCGCCAGCATTTCCTTCGATGGCCCTTGAAACGGCAACTGTCAATTAACCTAACTAACGGTATAGTGACGAAAACTCAAATGTGAGACCCCACGAGAATGGACTGCAGTTTTCTTCGCTAATGCCAGTCATATAACCTTAGTGAGTGTTACGAATGTGTATATAGAGGACTCAATTGCGAATTGCGATACAAGATATGCAATGGAAGAGATATTATACGATCCACAATGAAGGGAATCTACTTTGACACTGTAGATCAGCATGCATGGAATGGATGGTTGGTTGTACCATAGGATGTTAACAACTGACACGCAATCTAGTGCCGTTGATCCGTATGAGATTGAAATTTCCAAGTGAACTAACTAATCTCATCGCAAGTTTCAATGTGAATGTTAATAATGTTTAGGGTAACCTTAACCTAACCCCTTGCTCTTACTCTTACCTCGAGTCATCTCTTACTCTCATCACAAATTCAGAATCTTGAGTCGACACGTTTAATCTATCGGTGTACTCCGGAGTCCGTACCAGTCAGTACTCTCCTCAGAAAATTGTTCAAATAATATAAAAGTTTTTTTCTTCTTTCGTCTTTGGACCGTTTAGTTTGTTAGCACGGAGTTTTATACGCACGAGTACATTACTCCGACATGCCAACACAGCACGTGCCACAAAATCTCTAAGAGGAATAGTTTATAACTTCCCGAGGGGCCGCCGTGGTCCTTAGCGTTCGGAGTTTTATACTTTTTGGGCGCTCGAGGTTCACATTTGAAGATTGCCCCCATATTATATACCCCATACTAAAGTTTGAATCCTGAATCCTGAATCCTGATCAGATCTGATCTCACAGAGTTTTTTTTTGCCTGCGGGGTCTCAGATCGCAGCAAATGCATTCATGTTTGTGAAGTTGTGTATGGATTGTATATGGATTGTGTATGGATTATGTATGGATTGGGTGTGAATTGTGTATGGATTATGTATGGATTTCTTTTCATGACTGAATCCGAACTCACCGAGCTCTTCCGCTATCAAAAACTTATGGAAGCATAATATCTAACCTATCATATATCCCTGGGATTTTCTTTTACAAATCATTTGGAATTTCAATTACAGTACAGTAACAGTACAGTACCAGCACAGTACATACAGTAGAACCTGATATTGCCAAGGAAATTCCAATCCTGGTTGATTTGTTTGCGGACGCCAGATGGGGAGACGGAACTCCTTCAATACATACAGTACTACAGTACTAGTCTACTACCTAGGAAACCATAGGGCGTCTATTATTGTTGAAGGGAGGGGGGCCTTGAGGATTACCAAGATAGTACACACACCTACCTACACACACCTACACACACCTACACCTACATAACACACACAGTCTTTTCAATAGTGTTATAATCATTATTGGAAACCTCGAGCCTTTCCCCATGGGTTCAAGATATACATACATACTGCAGATCGATGACTGGCATGATACCGTCAAAACTCAATTATCAACTCAGTACCTAGTATCAACTATTTAGGTAGTTAACGTAGGGAGGGAAGGTAGGTTGATATCTAATAATAGGTAACAACTGAAGAGAATACCAGAGTTTCAAACCATGCCATCGTGATAACTTCATAAGGTTAAGTGACGGGCGGGCTTTTCCTTATCCACCGACATCTGATATCCGGGGGTCCATCCATCCATGCATGATATCCCCATCCGTTGATTCGTTGAGGTCCTGTGGAGTTATCCCATTTCTCTTGTTTTTTCCTTTTCCTTGCAACTGAATCCTGATCCATCTTTCAAGTGCGCGAATCATTCATCCCAGACCGCTCCTCAGTCCTAAATTCCAAGTCCTCAAGCTGTGTTCTGATCCCAATAAGGGTTCCCGGAACCATACACATTCTTCTATAAACCCCTCATTAAGTTCAAAACCATGGGTTGAAACGTGGTTCCGGGAAACATCACTAGAATCAAGAGCGGTCTGGGTTGGGTGGCGCGGAATCCAAAATGGGTTACATTCTGAATATAGGTTAGGAAGACTCTCATAGCTCAATCGATTATGTCTTTCCTTATAAAGACCCAATGCCCCGTTGATTGACCTTGGCAAATGCTTAGTACAACTTGATTTTCACACATTCGCACGTTTACTTATCTTATTCTTATTGACAAGCAAGACAAGCAAGACAGAACCATGGGGCAGACAGAGATTCTGGATTCCGATCCTTCCAACACGAGCGATACGGATATCGAGAAGGTGGAGGACAAAGTTCGTCACGATGACCTTCAACGAGATATGGATTTGGTCGAATTCCTTCCTGTCGACCCTGAGAATCCTCAAAATTGGACATCGTTGAAAAAATGGACAATTGTTTTATCGTTGACTCTCGCAAATTTTAATTGCCTATGGTACTTGCTTCACCCTCAAGCCATTACGATGACTCAAGTCTCAAAATATTGTACTAATGTTTACTCTACAGGGTAGCTTCAGGTTACTCACTTGCAATTCCCGAATTTATCGAAAAATTTGGCACTTCAGCTGAAATTGCTACTCTGCCTTTGGTTATCTATGTGATTGGTTTGGGGTTCGGACCTATGCTTTTGGCACCTCTCAGCGAGTATTATGGACGAACTCCAGTCTACTTGGCCAATTTCTTCTTCACTGGAGTGTTTTTACTCGGCACTGCTTTAGTGGACAATACTACGGGGTTCATAATCTTGAGGTTTATCACGGGATTCTTTGCTTCTGCATCAATCAGTCAGTACCTCCAACCATCGAATGCATATTATTGTTTACTAACAACTCGCAGCGAACATCGGAGGGACAATCGCCGATTTATTCCATCATGAACACACTGGTATGCCATTGGCAATCTACACCGTGACCGCAGCGGGAGGGTCTGCAAGTGGAATCTTTGCCTTCTCTTTTATCGCCCAATTTCATGGACTTCCTGGGGTCCTTTGGGCGATGTGCGGAGCCACGGCCGTATTTTTGCTCCTTCTATGCGTCTCGCTCAGTGAGACCCGTCATTCCGTGATCCTGCGTCGCCGCGCAGCTCGTCTCCGTAAAGAAACGGGCAATCAAAATCTCGATGTCCCGGTCGACATGCGTACACAGCCTGCTACCCAGGTTTTCGCCACCGCTCTCACTCGTCCATTTCACCTACTCTTCACCGAGCCTGTCATTCTTTTCACGGCTGCTTACAATGGATATCTCTTCGGAATTGCATTTTTATTCGACGGTGCATTTACCATCGTCTTCTCGGATGGCTATGGCTTCAATACTATTCAAACCGGACTTGCGAATCTAGGCGTTTGTGTCGGTGCACTTATAGGTCCCGTCACCCATGTCTGGCAAGAGAGATACTATCTCCGCAAAGTCACAGCGGCCGATGGAACGATCAAAAATATACCCGAGGCAAGAGTTCAACTGAGTATCCTGGGCTCAGTTATATTCCCCATATCTCTCTTCTGGTTTTCGTGGTCTGCGCAGCCGGGAACCGTCCATTGGATTGTCCCCATCATCGCATCGGTATTTTATGGCTGGTCCTTCTATACAATTATCCAGATGACGTTTATGTATATCGAAGATACATACAAGGTGTATGCGGCCAGTGCGCTAGCCGGGGTATGTTTTGCAAGAAACATTATCGGGGGTACGTTTCCTTTGTTTGGCACGCAGATGTTTAACGCTCTGGGTGTACAATGGGCGGGGAGCATATTGGGATTCGCAGCGATTTTGTTAATGCCCATTCCGTATGTGTTGAGCAGATACGGGAGAGGGCTGAGGATGAGGAGTCCGTGGGCGAGGGTGCATATGGATGATTTGGGAGATGATGAACTGGCCAGTGTTACTATAGACTGAGATACAGATCATTTACTGGCTGTGCAAATTGGAATGAGCGACGAAGGAAGCGGCATTTTTTGGAGTTGGAATACCTGTTGATTTTTTAGGGCGCTTATGTTGGTTTTATGGACATGGAAACGATAGTAGCGACACTGTTAACTCTTAATGATTAGATGAGATAATATGATTTATTGGAATGGCTCAAAAGTCTTTTTAAATTCCTTGAAGATTTTACCTAGTACGCCAGCTATTGATCTTGGGGGGCTCACACAAACACATCACCAAAACTCGCACCGAGCCCTGATAAATTTCACTTACACTTACACTTTGATTTTCGCATTCCCACACCCATTCCCATTCCCATAGCCATACCCTGAAAACTATCCTAACAGTAGAGACCTATGAAAACCTTTGCAATGCAATCTTGCCCGAGATGCTTGGAATTGATAGATACGTGAGCACTGAGAAGAGACAGACTAGAAATGCTGGAATCCAGTTCTTGCCTGTGATGCCACTGTTTCCGGAAAATAACAGATCGATGCAAGGAAAGCTACAAAAGAACCGATGAGATCTCTAGCGAGATGTGCAAAATATCAAAGATTTTTAAGAGTTATATGTAGTTGATGTTTTGTTCATATGGCAAGCAGTTGGGATTGAACAAATCGACGAGTTTACCACGCGTCCCTCATTTGTTCTTGGTAACCTATACAGTGTTCGGAGATGGGTAATTATTAGATTCTTCCATTGCAACCTGTGAAATTCGCTGTGGTATTGATATACTATAAAAAACCATCATAATGCATAATTGCTAACCTTATCATTCCCATCCTCATGCCCGCACTCAATCCATCTCTCATAACTTCGTCATATCAGCCCCAAACCTACAATTGCAACCTGAACGTGCCAACCTCAAACGGCTTCAAAGTGATATCAATTTTTCCTCCCTCAACTTTAAGTTCCTCTTCGTCATCCTCCAAAACATTCGTCTTCCAAACCCTCTTCACATCTAGTGTCGTCTCAATCTTACCTCTACTAGTTCCACCTAAACTATCATAAATTCTCAGGATAATACTTTGTCCCTTCCTCTTCCTCAACTCGCCACGACTAACATCCTCATCATCTTCACCTCTCTTGACAGTATCTAGAATCAACGATGAATCTCCCGTAAGTTTGATTGGGCTTTCAAATGCGCTGGCCTGGATATCTTTGGAAGCTTTGCAAACCTTTAATGGGTTGTTGAAGTTAAACGCTGTGCGGACAGTAGTTGATCCAAGAGTTCCCTGATGAGGTAAAATAGCCCAACGAATACGATGGCGACCCATATCTGCATGTGCATCTGGAGCTTTTGGGGCTCGCAGGAGTGATAAGCGCATCGTATTACCACAAGTAGCAAAACCGTATTTGCTATCATTCAAAATGGAAACACCATATCCATTCTCTGAGAGATCTGCAAATTTGTGACAGCATACCTCGAACTTGGCCATATCCCAGCTATCTTAGTTAGTTATATATTCTAGGAATAGAGGTAATTCAAACTTACGTAGTGTTATAGTGGGTAGGTCTTTTTATGATACCGAATTGTGTCTCATAGGATGCTTCGGTATTTCGAACATCGACGGGGAATTCGACTTTGAGGAACTTCATACTTTCCCTCCATTCAACCTCACTTTCAACCTCAACATAAGATTGTTGACCCTTGAAAGCGACCGAAAGACTAATATGAGTCTTCACCCAGCTATCTTCGCTAATCTTTGTTTCGGTCACGACACTGACTCTATGAGCATCGCTCTGTACAATCTTAGTATCTCCTGGAGGCAACTCCTTGCGTGATGCCAAGTGGAAGACCTCCACATCCCAAGCTTGCCAGTAAAGAGGCTTATCATCGAAGATAACAAGCTGGTTAGCTTTACCTCCTTTGGCCAGGACTTCTCTCTCCGCTTGTAGATCATACAAAGATGTAATAACTCCGCCTTCGACTTGGACTTTGAGTTGTTCGTTTTTTAACTCAAAAACACCTCTCTTGATCTCTTTGACAGTAACTTCTGGGGTATCGGCAATCTTGAAAGTTTTGATATTCAAGAGACTGCCTTGACCGCAAGCAACTCCCGCAGTATTATTACCAAATGAGACAATTTCTCTCCTGTGCCATGGCATGGTGTTCAGGGCCACAAGGTTATCATCCTTGGATGAGTCTTCGGCTTCCTTCACACCTAGAGTCTTGTAAAGCTCCTTGAGAATCTTCTCGCCAGTCTTGAATACTTTTGCATACAGCTATTGCTTGTCAGTATTGTATAGAATTGAACCTAAGCGCAGTTCACGTACCTCATCACTGTCATCGTAACACATTTCAATGGATGATCCGGGCAGGCAGTCGTGGAACTGGCACAACAATACAGCCTCCCACATATCATCGATATCCTCTTTAGGATACTTAAAGTCCTTACTTTTAAGACTTGCGATTGTTGAAAGGAGTTCAATATTGTGCAACATAATCTCCGAATTTCTGTTGTTGCGCTTATTGTTCGCTTGTGTTCTGGGCGATGTCAGAACAACTTGTAATGCGGATGGAATAAAAACTTACGTGTAGGTTCCACGATGAAGCTCAAAGTACAATTCACCGTACCACGTCACCAAATCTAGACCTTCAGATACCCTCTTCTCTAGGCGATCAAAGAAATCGTCTACAGAGTCACCCATATGAACTCTCGGCAGAAGTCCAACAGTATCACTCATTCCACGAAGACGTCTGAGCTTCTCAATCATCTGCCAAGTTGGTCCTCCACCACCATCACCTTTTCCAAAGACAAGAAGTGAGGTCTCGTCTTGATCCATAGACTTATGCTGGGTTACTGACCTTCTGACATCACCGAAATCGGCATTCGCAGTGTATGTTTCTGAAGGAGCCATATGGCAAATGACTTGACTTCCATCAAGAGATACCCAATTGAATGTGGTATGCGGGAAGTTGTTGATGTTGTTCCAGCTAAGCTTTTGAGTGAAGAAACGGTTCATTCCCGCAAGACGGCACAACTGAGGAAGTTGACTGGAGTAACCGAATGTATCTGGTAGCCAAAATGTCTTGCTTCTTTCTCCAAAATTGCTCTCGAAGAATCTTTGGCCATATAAGAATTGGCGTACGAGGGACTCGCCACTGGGCAAATTGGTATCATGCTCGACCCAGCTGCCTCCAACAGGCTGAAATTTTCCCTGTTTGACCTTTTCCTTGACTCGGTCAAACACATATGGATAATACTCTTTCAACCATTTATATTGTTGAGCCTGTGAGACGGCAAATCGATGCTCAGGGTAACGATCCATAAGATCGCACTGATTCGACCAAGACCTAGCAACCTTTCTTTTGGTCTCAGCCCATGGCCAAAGCCAACAGGTATCAATATGGCAGTGACCGATACCATAAACAAGAGGCTTTGTACCAGTCTCATAGACCTTAGAAGAGCTGACATTCTCCCCCAAATATTCTTGTGCGATTTTTCGGCCTTTTATAATTGAGTCTTGGTTTCCTAACTCGAAAGCATCGATTATTTCATTTGCGACCCTCAATGCTTTATGTTGCTCCCATGAGTCCGATGGGAATTCTCTAGCAGCATCTCCAATTTCCCAGATATCAATCCACAAGGCTCGGGCCTCTACGTTTACAGCAACAATCTCAGCTTTCGACAGTTGGAAATATTTATTCGGGTTCGGAGGTTGAATGGAATCTCCACCTGGAGCATTACCAAACATTCCATTGCAGGCTGTGTTGGGAGTTAGCATTTATAGACATATCAATCAACATGTGCATCTTACCCATCTCGATGTAAATTGTATGTTCCTTCCCATCGCGGAACTTGTCCGGCAAGATCCACTCAACTCTCTCACCACCTCCGGTCAATCCTTGAAGAGGGTTGCCGTTCTCAGTCCAAACCATACCTTCATTGTTCGCATCCCAATGTAACTCTAATAGGTCCTTCTTCAGAAACTCTGAAGGGACAGTTATTTGTACTTTGAACCAATGGGTTGACCATGAAGGACCAAAGGATTCACCAATATGTGTTGATCTGAAGTCATGGCTTGTGGCATCTTTGAAAGTAGGTCGAGAAAGGTCCGGCGCGTCCCAGACCGAAAGTTTGATATGTGGTTCTCCGGATACGATTCCCTCGTCCAACATACTATCCACGCGGATCCATTAGCAGATGGAAAAATCAAGAGACTCAGATGGCATACGCTCGTAAGTTTTTCCCTTCATATTGACCACCGCCATAGAATTGGCCAATTCGATCTTTGTAAAGATTAGGTATCCATTTGCCCTTCGGTCCCTCGGACCTGACAGGATAAGAGCTCTTAAACTCGGTCCTTGGCGTAGTTTCACCACCCATAATTGGCAATTGAATGACTTTATTGATGGACTCTCGATGATTTGAACTGAATGAACTGAACGTAGCAAAAGGTTGTAATTAGTAGCAGGTTGTTGAAGGTGGTTGAATGTTGTTTCAAGCAGCTCCGGGAAAGTGGTCCTTCATGGTGTTTACCTACTACGCCGCTTGTCACGTAGAAGTAGAAGTGGAGTTTAGACAGGGATAAGCTTTAGGAAAGTGCGGGGGACGGAGTGCTGAAAGCTATGAAACTGGCACGTGAAGGGGTTGGCAGATCAACAACTTACCTCGACATCATTCCCGGACCTGTGGTCACATTACAATCATAAATATGGTTTAAAGTCTGATTATCAATAGGTAGGTATATCAAGTGGAAAGAAGGCAAAAGCTGAAAAGAATCATATGAGGAATGGAGTCATGAGCACATTGAATACGAAGTTATATTGTATTCCAAGCCTTTGTGAGAGTGGTGAGGGTGGCAGAAAGATGCGGGGTTGAAAGCTGCAGGTACGGTATTTTTACGTTATAAGCATTGGATGCCACCATTGCCACCATAGAATATGATTCGCCGGTGGCAGAGTTATCTCTTTCTCTTTCTCTTCATATTTGTGATGAGAATGAATTTGAAATGCATATTATCCGGGACATTGGGTATGGAGTATGGAACTACTAGGCAACTTGCAGCAAACCCCCAAATCTCATCCAACCAAATGTACATATGAAAGGGAGTCCTGTAGAGTATATGTTTATTATTTCTTATTTTTATTAATCTAGAACATCTAATAAATAGATATCCAACAAAAACTCGGCCTTTGTCTGACCTTTTCGGGAACCATCCATGTATTAAGCAATACTATGTTCCAAAGATAGAACTTCAGCAAGTTCTCAGAATTAGCCCACCCTCCACAAAAGGACTTTTCGACCTCTGATGAAACCATCCATTACTTTTGGATTATGTCCTCTTATATTCGTACAATCTTGTACCCAAAATCAAAGCCATTCGGATGCCCTTCCGTCTATCCACAAAAACAATTAGTATTGGGTTCTTGAGAAAAGAATATAAAGAAAAAACACATGAGAGAAATTGGGAACAAACCTGGAGTCTGATCCATAATCCCAACCACCACAATTTGTTTTTTCAATTCCCTTCTCCTTCTCTCCTTCTTATTGATACTTAATTTTGCCTTCTCTATCACCTCGTGAATATGTTCATTACCCTTTTGTATCACATCCGGAGCCCCTTTAATCCCCATGAATCCCGATTTTTTCGGCATGGGTGTATCTGGACCTGTTGGGCTTCTCTTGGCATTCGAAATTACTTCATCCCTTTCAGTCGGCGATGTCTTCGTACCAGACAGTCTTTTTAAAGCGCCTGAGAATTTTTCTCCCAGCGTTCCTGTTGATCCTCTTGATTTTGGAGATTCTGGTGTTTTAGGAATTGAGAGAAAAGGAAAAGGACTTTTGAGGGGGTGTTTACCACTTGAAAATTCTCTCTTTCGGGTTTTCTTTGGTTCAGATGTAGTTATGTTTGGTGGTGCCATGGACGGTGTAAATGAGACTGTTGAGGGTCTATGAATACTCTGTTGTTGTTCACCAGCGAAGAAAGGGGCAACAGGAGTGCGTGGTTCCCGATCTTCCGGGCTTTCGCTGAAATAGTCTTGTCGAATTTTCTTTGTTGGCACTACTAAGGGTGGTGGCATGAGTGCCATATCATCATTTCGAAGCCCATGTCCTAGTGGATTTTCACCTCTGCTTTGATGTTCGTACCTTACTCTTTCTTGGTCTATCAAGTCCTCAAGGCTTGCATTGTAAGGCGAACCTCGATTTCCATTTGGTTCTTCTAAATGTCCTTGCATAAACCTTGATACACGTTCCTTGTATTCTGGTGACGTTACTAACGATTTCCCCGGCGAGCTGGCTGGACTTGATACATTGCTAGTGTTGTATTTGGAATGCAAATGCATTTCATCCTGCTGCATCGGAGAAACTGGGGCAGAATCAATAGGTTGGCTCTGTTGCGCCACTGTTGAATCCATGCCATCTTCCTGACTGTAGCTGCTTCCAGAACTGTCAGAGTCATCTGTAACTATATGTAATGATGACTGTCGGCTTCTTCCCTCTCTTATTTCCATAGTAGGGTCATAACCCGTTCTCTGCATGACTTTCGTTGCTGATTTTGTCATGGGTGGCTCAGGGGGTGGAGGTAGTGTTCTAGTTTCAGGCGAAGAATGAATTCTTGAGACTGTCTGCATAGTTTTATTTTCCTTTGTCAAAGCACCATCGTAACTAATCGAACCAGAAACATCCATGCTAGGCCTTGGAACCGGATCCCCATACTCACTCAACCTCCCATCGAGCCTCCTACTCCCCCTACCTAACCTCTTCATGAGGACACTTGGAATCGCCGGCAGTGGATCTTTACCACCAAAACTATACTCATCTCCCATCGTTACACTATGCGTCACTTTCGACCGCTTCAGAGTATCCAAACCATTTAGAGAAGCCGAAGTATGGCCCCACTGTGCCCATGGCCCTAACCGTGCATGTACATTTGACTGTAATTGAGATTGAGAGTGAGAGTGCGTGAGGGAATGTCGGCCTGATTGAAAAGTCGATGGTAATGTTGTTCGGAACTGTCTTTTGGCTGGAGATTCGTACGCCATAACGACTTCGAAAGCGGACGCAAACGGAGTGGCATTTTTGTTTTGAGAAAGGGTAACATAGGCATTTTCCGCAAAACGAACCCTGGCCACTTGACTAATATGGAATTATCGAGACAAAGACGAAAAGGAACCGATGCTAGATGAAGTATAGAAGAGGAAATATTCCAGAATGAAAGAAAAAGTTCTGAGGGTTGTTTGTGGAGTGATATTCCCGTGAAAGAAATCAAAACCTTTTTATAGCACGGAGGATTTGCTATGAATTCTTTGCGAGGGAGTATTAAGAAACAAAGAATCGGGTCGAGAACTCACACCACTGCCGAGAGATGGATGACATATACGAAACAGGAACAGGACGTTAATGAAAGATAATTAAATACTCGGCATCGTTAAACTACCAATGTTAAAGAATATGCTGATATACTGAGTAGAAAAAAAGATGGGAAGAAATCAACAAAGGGCCAAAAAAGAAAACAACATCAAGATAGTCAAAATCCCCCATGAATAGAACGGGCTGATAGAGGAGTGGAAGAGTGGAGGAGTGGAGGATCTCAAGTTCTTTGGTGAGTGGCACTAGCATGTTGAGTGGAGGTGGACGGGTGGAGATATTAATTCCAACCGCAAATGGGACTGAGTGGGGGAGCTGAGGATTCTACTACTACCTCCCTACCTACCTAGGCAGGTTGTATGTAGTACGTTCTGCCTCCATATTATTATATACCTCGTGATCAAAAGCATCAATTACAAATGATGCTGTAAATTGTATGTTGGTTTGAATCAGCGCGTCCAATATTTTTGATTACCTAATCCAAAATATTAAATCTATTTCAAAACAATAGACTCATTTCAAATAAGGTTCATATATCCATTTTCAAACAATATATCTACTTCTCTTTTCAAATATTGAAAACTTGAATCTGGTCTACTAGTCCGGACTACTGGATGGACACCACGCCGGTTGGTTTGTTCTTCAAGCAACAAATATACGGCAGCGGCTAGAGGTCCATTCCTGACATGATTGTGGATACAACAACGTGAATTGCATGTACTGAGCTGCATTTCTATGCGGCGTTTTCTTGAATGGTTGATAGATCCGAAATACCCGGACATCAAGCTCATTCAGGAGTCCAATCGGTAAACGGATAAGCTTAGAAAGCCCGGCATATAAATTAGCAGAACTGACATCAATACCCCATATCATTTTCGTGATATAAACCCGCAAAATACAGCGCTCTTCTTATCTTATACTGGGGGTTTAAGAGTGGATTCTGTGGGTTTCCTGTCCTTAATTTCTTTGTCATCACTGATCACTTTTCGGGATACTAGGTATACCGAGGGGCGAGTAGTATACTATACCCATTCTTGTCATTACTCTACTTGTTATGGTGATATCCATAAGACCCATTTTCTGATTCAAAATGTATAAATATGGTTGTTATCTTTGTTATTCTGTTGTCAAGATGCGAAGATACTATCATTTCCATATCTTGTAAATACAAGTGAAAAGATGAAGATATATACTCCGAACTCAATATCATCATGCCTCCTTGCTCTTTCTTTGCTTCCCACACTTCAGGGACAGCAAATTCCCGTCATTGATCGACCGACTTTCACATCACTTCAGATGTCAACACCAGGAAAAATTGCACTCGAGGAACATGTCACCACTTCAATCTTCAATGTTTCGTATACGACACCGTACTTTCCCCTCACAGACGAGATTCCTTACACTGCGGAGTCTTATCAAGGAACTACCGGTCCCCGCTTAGATGGCTCAGCATCCAGTATTGCCACACGGATTCAGGAAATGGACAATGCAAATATTTCAATCAGTATTCTATCCCTTACCGGACCCGGTATTCAAGGAATATTCAATACCACTTATGCCATCTACGCAGCTTCAGCAGTTAATAACGAGACAGCAGCAACCTACAAAACTGGGAACTACTCGTCCCGCTTTGAGTTTTTCTGCCAGGTTCCTCTACAAAATGCGGTAGCTGCAGCTGCCGAAGCAGAACGGTGCGTAAAGGACTTGGGTGGTGTTGGAATTTGGGTTAATGGATATACCAACAATAACTCCGCGAATGCGCCTATATACTTGGATCATCCTATGTATGAGGTTTTCTGGGAGAAAGTGCAAGATTTGAATGTTCCAATCTACCTGCATCCCCGCGAACCGATCCCAGAGCAGCAAACGTCGTATGTCGGCTATGAGTTCCTAGCTGGTTCGGTGTTGGGCTTCAGTATTGAGACTATGACTCATGCTCTCCGCATCACATTATCGGGAGTGTTTGACAGATATCCGGATATCAAATTTATCCTGGGGCATTGTGGAGAGGGGCTTCCTTTTTATATCGCTAGGATGAAACAGAGGATGAGACATATGGCTTCTGGGTCTTGGGAAATGAAGTCGGATCTACTTACGTACTGGGAGAAAAACTTCTGGGTTACCACTAGTGGAGTGATGAGTTCAGCGACGATCAATGCTGCGATTAGTTCGATCGGAGAAAAGAAAATTATGTTTTCCGTCGACTACCCCTTTGAGGATGATGTAGAGCAGGCGGGATGGTTTGATGGGTTGGAATTGCCGAAGAATACGAAGGATATGATTGCATTTGGGAATGCAAAGACTTTGTTTGGTTTTACTTGATGGATGTATTGATGAGACGAGAGCATGTCTTGAGTAGAGGAGGAGGGAGAAGTGTGATTAACACGTGATGTTTAACAAAAAAGAAATAGTATTTTGGTCGTAGAGAGTTGCGGATTAGAGGGTGTTGAGGAGGTCTAGGTGGCTGGGGGCTTGGGGCGGCACGGTCTTATACCTCAGACAGTACAAAAACGTGTCTGCTCTGACTATTGCTTGGAATATAAGATAGAAAGAGAATATCATTACAATAAAACATATTCTTTAATAATGTTCAAGCACCTAGCTCTATCAAGATATCCACCCAACTCGAGAACCTGATGAAGTTGCAACATCTAATCCACTCCAGACATCCAACTCCGCCAAGAAACTGATCTCTGTTCAAACATCAAGCAAGATTCAAACATCGAGGAAACATTGAAAAGCGTCAGCTTAGAACTACATGTCTATTACGCGGAAGCTCACCAATCGAAGCTCTAAAGATATTCAGCAAAAGATAGGTAGTGCAAGTATATGGATATGATTCGACCTCTCTGAAACGCGAATATATCTAATCTACACTTCTTGAGCTTAATCTTTCGCCCTGTTTAGAGATTTGCAAATCTAATAGCACCAACGAATTTTGCGGCCATAGCCACGCTTGACAAGTATGAACTTGATAAGTTAAAAAGTCTAGCCAATCTTCATAACGGGCAGTTTGACCTCACTTCTACTCGCCTTCGCCAACACCTGATCTACCTGCCAGGGTGTCTGCGGCTTCCCTTCTTCAAATACTCCTCCAACTGGCCTCCAATTAATATAAAAATGAAATGACCTCATTTCATGCAGCAACCTTTTCCATTCCCCACTTGCATTTTTCTTTTCTAGGCTCATTGACAATTTCATGAGGGTTCGGAATCCGTGTTTTTCATAAAGACCACGGCCGCTGTCGGATGCCTGGGATTTGTCAGAAACTTAGTATGTCTTGGGGGGCTTTTACGGATACCAGGAAAAGCAAGAGAGAGAAATTAATTTGAATCTTGCCTACCTCAATGAATCCTTCCAATCCTAACTCATCTGCTTTGTCGGTGCCCCACTTCATCAGAATTGCACCAACACCCTTTCCTCTATACTCTGGATGAACCGACGTTTGATTCAAAGCTATATCAGACCATCTAGATTAGAGTGGATGCAGGAAATACAGCCTAGGAGTAGGCGGATGTTTGCATACCTATATGAGGTCTATTCATCCATTGCTGCCGTGGTGCATAACACTGTCTCACAAACTCAGTTGCGAAATCTCTACCTTCTCCTTCAGGCCACCAAGTTGCAACGATCTTGGGAAGTTCGTTGGGCCACGGTGTTTCGGTAAATATAAGCCACTAGATTTGTCTATTATCAGCATAACAATGATACTAACAATAAAAGGAAAAATACCTGACAAGCACCAATAATCGCCCCATTACCCTCATCAACTACATAAACCCAATGGCTAACACCCTCCTTGTATGCCAAATGAGTATTCCACGCTCTCTCCTTATCAGCCAAGATCGCTGCCTCGTGATCTTGAATTGTGGGACCAAATACTGGATGGAAGATTTGGAAAGCTGGTGTGTAGGGTTCGTGCCAAGCAATCCAAGCTAGATCGACAATTGCGTCCGATTCAGCCCGGGTCGTAGCTTCATGGAGTGTGTAGGTAATGGACATCTTGCGTACAGTCGAGGTGGTGTGAGAAGAATTCTCCTTTGGATCTACCGAGTAGATACTCAAATTTGAACTGAAAGAACCAATGCCTAGATTCTAATTTCTCGGGGAAGTGATACTCACGGAGTACTCATGCAGTCTTTATCCGAGATCTTGTACCCCAGAGAAAGGGGTAGATACTGAGATGAAGGATGTGGATTAAAGATCTAAATACGGGCTGCTTATGCCTGAAACGAAGTGGAAGGGATTCGGGGCAGGAGCAAAAACGACTCCTTCACTTTACAATTCTTATGTAATATGTCATATGATTTGTTATATGATCGATACATGATGCGGCATACATATTTTAATCTTATCAATTTTCCGTATCGCAATCGATCCAACCGGTCCAGGATCTCCGAACGCCGGAGGGAAGGGGGGTTGCGTATGCGCCTCCCCAAGCTATCTAGATAGTCGGATATATCTAATGGGTCCGCCCACGCTTGTATAACCCATTTCCTAAGCTAATTCTACGCTAAGCTAGTGCTTATATGACTTGATAAAGTCCCCTATTACTACCTCCTCCCCTATTCCCTAGCTTTAGACAATTTTTATCTCTTCTCTATAACATATATATTTGAAAACATCTTATTAATTATATAAAACAAATACTGATTGAATTATTTAAATATAAGGCTCTACAAGTTGTATAATACAAACTGTAAAAGAGATTGTAAAGGATTGTAACCAATAATAAGAACGAGCTATAAGCGAGGGCTATTATTGGTCGGCCCGAGCGGCCGTACTCAAAGCTCGCAATCTATATGTTATACATATGCTACACATATGCTACATATATGCTACACATATACTACATATATAATCCTTATACTACACATATGACCTGTATGCTACACACATGACCTGTATATTGTACATATGACCTGTATGCCACATATGACCTATATACTATATATATAATCTGTATACTATACATATAACCTATATGCGTAGTATATAGAAAGAAACCACTAGTATAGTATAACTAGCATCTTTATACTACACAAATAAAATAGCTTTCTGCACTAACAACATTCTATAATCATAATACTATAGTATCATAATGTATTTGTTGGTATCACTATGGGTGGTGAAGACGGATTATACTATAGTATGGAATATTATTCGACTTGTTTTCTAAAAGTGCTATACTACAAGTTGAACCTATATAAGCCCGCTAGCGCATACTAGCGCCGTACATCCAACGCCCAGCGCATGTCGTAATCACGTAATTATTCCCATAGTATTCGACTTGTTTTTTTAAAGCTTTATTTATAATTATTATATCTAGGCCTCTCCTTAATGAATGTCATTTAACTAGTTACGTATCTAATTACACTCAGCTCTATATTAAATGAAGATACTCTAAAGAGAATTCTTTTCTTTTTAGTATAGTTCTTTTATTAGATTACTATATATCTACGTTTCGATCTTTATTATTCGATGTAATAAATATAGCGGAGTTATATTCTATTAGAAGTATTAGTACTTCATAGAGGCGCGCGCTACGCTAGGCTAGACTACGTTGGGATCAGTCTAATCTATTCATATAGCAACCGTTCCTTTAACATTCTCTATAGTATAGTAGTACTAGTAGTACATATAATTTAAATCAAAATCAAAATTAAAATTTTGATTTTTGAATTAATGTATATATATATTCACTTACACTGTGTAAGCGCCGTATCGGCACCATATAGCGGTTCCGTATATCTCCACTAAGGTATTGTGGATCAAAGTGACAACTTTATACCGGGCAACACCAATACCAACGGAAACTCAATCGCAAAATTTCCTTCTGTCTGTTTAAAAAATTAGGATGCAGAGTCACAAGAGCCAATGGATAGAGCCAATGGCAAGGTCATCGAAACTCAACAGTGTCATGCACATGCACTTCAATTTAGCTATTGAAGTCTTTGCCTTTCATAGTGAAAGTCCCAAAAAGTCTCTATGCAGCAGGTGGAGCAAGTACTTCCTTATTGCCACACCCGTTCAAGATCCATAGAAGACAAAAGACAGAAAAAAGTCCCCCTCTTTGTTTTGGAACATCAACTTCTTTCTAGCCCTCCACTTTCTTTCTCCAAGACAGGGCGCTTGGATTACCATTGAACTGCTATGTTGAAACAGGAGTCAAATCAACACCTTCTTGAGGAGGAGCATCTGGACTTTGAGCACCAGGCGCAGCCTCGATTCAAACGATCATGGTTTCACCGAGCTCGTTATCTTATAGCAGCATGTGCGATGAGCTGCTCCGTCCTCTTGAATATATATCTTACTATGAACAAATCCCATCACGAACTCGAAGATAATGTTTCCAAGTACGGTATGAATAACACTTAAAACTAGCATCCACTATGCGAATAGTGCTAAGACTCTGCATACAGCTAAACTACCAAGCGACGTAACGCATACCTATCAATTTTACACTGATTATTGGGGAGAAAATGAGACTCTCGTGGATGAACTATGGGAGAACATCAACGTCGATCCAGTCGCTGTTGCGTTGTCAAGTTCTTACGTCAAAGAGCACCAGCTAGAACCATCAACACAGTACCCTTGGAACCCCGACAAAAGCATCTACTTCCTCAAAGTTTACCATAGCCTGCACTGTCTTGTATGAGATCTCCAGACATAGAGCAGAGCCGAGCCTAACGCAATCACAGAAAGTTATGCGAAAAGCGTTCAAAGATCTTCTAGCAACTCAAGAAAACAAGATTGAGATGCATCATGTTTGGCATTGCCTCGACTCTTTAAGACAAGATTTGATGTGTAGAGTTGACGATACCCCAATGCCCATTCCACCAGGTCAAGGAAATGTTGTCGGCAACACACAAATGATGATGTGTCGCGATTTGAATAAGCTTCGTGAGTGGTCACAAGAGGGAGAGCGAAATGCGTGCTATCGGGAGGTCAATGACTATCGTCCTGTAGCTCATTCGTTGGAACGACACGCATTCTGTCCAGAGGATTCTGAGGATTATCCAGTCATGAAAGCGTATTTTGATTTGCATGGGCACAAACCCATGTTTGCAGATTAATCAGACATCCTGGCTCAAAGACTCGGTGTCTGATCTAGGCGGGAGTAATTGCATGGGTTTTCTCGGTCGATGAAGAAGTTGGTATTCTGCTTATATTACTTGATTTTATTAGCTTTTTAAATTTAATTAAGTACTTCGTACATTACTACGCCTCTAGACTCGCGATTTGATACTACCTAAGGTATTATCAGCATTTCCATGACGTGCCCCAGGCCCTATTTTCCAAAACCGAATCATGCCATGCCCATCATTTTCAACTACCGAGATTCTGTATGCTCCAGTTATTCTTGAGAGACTACTCGAGTACAACTGACAGAGGCCTGCATTTCTGGGTGCCATCGCAATGTCCGTTATAATTCCAAATACCTTGAGTATACGAAGTGTGGCTTAATGAAGAAATATCTCCAGGTTTCAGTGTCCTTGGATTCTTATTGCCTGTTACCAGAAAAACAACATATTTGGGACTTGCTGTACCATATTTGTGTTTCCTTCCTATTGCAAGGTGGTAATAATAACGAAATAGTTGCAAAAGTGTTGCAATTTTTAGCCAACTTTTTGATCAGACTAGAATTCTGGGAACATGTCAGGTGTGACAATAAATGTCGTTACAGTCGTTATGGTCCGTACGTTGCTTTATAATCATCTCTACAAAAATATACAATTTATAAGCTTTAAGTACAGCCTTTTGGGCCGACCAATAATTACAGTCCTCGCCTATAGCTCGTACTTATTATTAGCTATGTCTCTTTACAACCTCCTTTATAGCTTGTGCTATACAGCTTGTAAAGCCCTATAAATTTAAACAATTAATAATATATTAATAATATAATTAGAACTATATGTTCTTAGTTGTTACTTAATTAATTTAGTATTTTAGAATATATTATAAAAGAGTAAAGATTAGTAGATAGATTATAAAGTTAGTCTTCTTTATATTATATAAGAATTAATAATAGTAACATAAGAGGAAATGTTTGTTAAGTTTATATAATAGTAGGGTTTATAAATAATAAACTTAAGTTTAGTATATAGAATTAAAATATAGTTAAGAAACATATGAATTGCGTTTGCATTAGTTTGGGTACGTACACATTCAGCCTGATGTAGGTCATCTTTTCATGCGATATTTGCAATTCCCTTAACGGGATCTTGTTTAGCTCGTAAGACTCAATATACACATAGACGGTTGTGTCCGTATCTCATACTAAATATTGGACACATGAAGGTCACTGCAGATACCTTCCCCTCTTATTTTCTTTTACTGTAGAAAGGATTGCAATATAAATAGAACTCTATATTCCCGTCGAAGCTCTGGGACCAGGCTCGCCGCACAAAGCTCACCGCACAAAACCCACCAGCCATCATTTTGAGCCTACCGAACAAATCCTTCCAGATCCTGCCAAAGCCCCCCAAAACCCACATTTACCACCATGAAGTTGACATTGCCTGTTTCTATTGCAGCTTTGGCAATTTTAAGTACCGTCATTGCTACCCCGGTTAGTAATGGAGGGCGAGCCTTACGAGGAGTCGAGAACAATCTCCGCGACCCTGGATATATCGGAAGTCCAAATGTAACCACCCTTCCTGACCCGGGAGCAATCGGAAAGCGTGCAAGTCCAAATGTCGAAACTATCCTTCCTGACCCAGGAGAAATCGGATCGCCCAACAGTCACAATTTCGCAATCGGAAAGCGTGCAAGTCTAAATGTCGAAACCATCCTTCCTGACCCAGGACTAATCGGATCGCCCAACAGTCACAATTTCGCAATGAAACGAGCCGCGGAGCGCATGACATGATTTGAAGCCGAGGCGATACAGATCGAATCTTCTGAAGACCTTGGCGGGCATTGGTCGGGTGGTACGGAGCAGATAAGCTTTTGATGATGCGGGGGTTTATTTGATTTATAAATGCGAATGGAAATTGTTATTCGCTTCTTCACGTTGCTTAATTCAGGGCTTTAGCATCAAGCTAAGATCTTATATGTATACCTTAGGTCCGCTATACTTTAGTAACAGAGGTGGTTTTATCAAGTTACATGGGTACTAGACTAGCGTAGTATTAGCTGAGGATCTAGCTTATAAGCAGCCATAGTTTAGATCTTCAATCAACATCCCTTTCTGGCAAGACACACGTATTTTCTTATATCTCCACTAAGGCATGTATAGTCACCTACAACGGCTCATCATTCACCCACGTAAGCATTGTGACCTATAGATAAGGTAGGATGTGTAGATTTTGAACCCCCACGAGTTATTTTTTCCAAATAAGATTGGTTTTCAAATATCAGGTTCTACCGATCTTCACAGCTCATCCCCCTTAATCGACATCTGTTCACTCACCTTCTCCATTTCATCAAGTCAAGGAGTTGTGCCCCCTGTGCCCTTTCTTGTTGTGCCACACCGTATCCATGGCTGATTGTTCTTCAACAGAATGCTCCGGCGTGAAGCAAATTTCAGTAGGCTGCTGAATATGATTGATGGGGACAGCCCAAAACTCGTTTCCTGTTGATTCGACGAGCAAGATAGCAAATTTCCTCATGCATTCCTGCGGCGAATTTTCGAAGATATCTTTCGAGGGAGGATTGGTTATTTAGTCTGATCTTGGAACGCAGAAGGAGGAAGTTTATCTTATTCATTCTGATTTCAATCCCGTTGTGGGCTCGACTCTCGTGACGACTCTCCACAGTCAGCATGTCTTCAAATGGGGCGTCAAATTTTGTGGGCATAGTTTCCTGGTTCTTACAAATATGCTCCGGATTTGCGGTGCTTGCTCGACTCTCAGCTAGGTTTGCAGTTTTTAGAAAGCTTGGATTGGATGATAGCTTCTGTGTGATCTCCTTGGTATGAAGCTCTCGCTGAAACATTCAAATGCCATAAAATACTGATTCGGACTATAGTTATTCAATATAGGAGCTGGAGTTGCGGTAACTGTACAGTGTGCAAATGGTCTGGGCACATACAACAACATTCTACCTCAAGAAATAGTGGAAAAGTTCGAAAAGGTAGCAAACCCACCGACCCATCGAGCATGTACTGATGGGAGATAGGCGACCTTCGCATTGGAAATTCTTTACATAGCAACGCTCTGTTTTGCCAAGTTGTCTATCATGTTTCTTCTGAAGAGACTATCGCCAGACTACCATCACCAAAGAATTGGAACGGCGATCGGCTGTCTCGTCGGGCTGTGGGGATCAATTGCAGTTTTAGTGCTTGGATTTCAGTGTAGAGTTCCAGCGACATGGAAAAGCATTAATGGCAAGTGTATGAACATTGTAAGGAAGATACAAAGCCATCTATGAATTTACTGTTTACCTGCTGATCACTTATATCCCCCAGAGCGCTTTTTGGGACACTGCAGGTGTTCTCAACATCATCACCGACTTATCGCTCATTCTCTACCCAATTTACATCGTGAAAAGCTTGCAAATGCCTCGGAGGAGAAAATTAAAAGTGTTGCTTTGCTTTGGGACAAGGGGTTTGTAAGAAAGCCAGTAGTACCCCTTTTAAGCATCTCTGACTTGTACTAGTGATGTCGTTGCTACCTGCTTCCAACTGGCTTATACTAGAAGAAGCTTTTCTTCATCGAATTTGACTTCAACCATTTGGCCTTGGGTTTTAATGGCTCAACTCATTCAAACGATCAGTATCACGACATCTTGCATTCCTTATTTACGACCATTGCTTAAGGAATACCCATCAGGTATGTTTCTGGTTGAGGAAACTAGACGTGGCACAGAAGCCACTCTCCCGGCCCAAAACCCCAATCAAATTTACATACTACGAGATAGACAACAAAGTGTGCAATCAACAGATGAAGCCAGAGCCAACCGTAGGAAGCAGAAGGATTATGGTTACCTTGATCTTGAGAGTCGTGTTGTTGGTGATGGACCGGCATTCGAGGCTGCTGCCCAACCATCAGAAATGGGAAACGAACACGAGAATATAATGTGGGACTCCAGCAGTCAAAAAAGCCAAAGTAGGATTATCAAGGCAGTTACTACCATCCAAACAAGCTGGTCAGACGCAAGAAGGAAATGAGAGGCATTGCATCTAGGTTGGTGCCACTGAGCACAAAGGGAAAATTGTAAAAAATCCGGATCAAGAGTACTGTAATGCATATCTGGTGTAATTCCAACCCTGTTCAATTCCCATTTGAGAAGTGAAGGCATAATAAGCCATGCTCACACTAGGACAAACATTAGTTCTTTATGTCAGACAAATTCCTCCCCCTTTGAAATCACCCTTGCAGGTGTCACCGTTCGTGTAGATTTTATCTTTGTTCTGTCACTTTTCGTCGTTACCAGGAGAAAAAGCTCTCTTCAGCTGAAGTTCACGGGTGTGGGGTATAAAGAACAGGTATTGACACGAACACAGTATGAACCTTGACATATTAGGTCCATGTGGCCTGTTTGTCCGGGGTTATTAGAATTTGTTATAACCAATCGGACTGTTACAGTAAAAGTGTGTAAGAAGGACGAAGTTCTCATTATGCTACCTAGAATGACTACCTATGTACTGATTGTCTCTATACAGCTAGTATTAGCGTAACACAGTCCGACATATCAGAACTTCATTTTCTAGTAGAATAGTCTTATAGAATATAACTTTATCTTATAAATCCATAAAATACTTTAAAAGTTCAATAATATCTTATTACGGTTATAAAAATTCCAATTCGACTTTATAATAATTATAAAATTAATTAATGTAATATAGATTCGTATTAATGAAAATCTAGATCTTAGTTCTAGAAGAAGATATAGAAGATCTAAACCTTATATAGACTTCGATTCGAGTCGCTATACTAAACTAGCGCTAATGACTAGTATTATGTCTACCTAGGGCCTAATACTACAGCTACAACCATATTCACTGTCGTAGCACGTGATCCGTACCCCTTTAACTTCGTCACACTAATATATATAGATTAAACTTAAAGGGTTATTGTTGGAATCACTATAAGTGGGGAAGAGGGATATACTATAGTATATCCGTCTTCACCACCCATAGTGATTCCAACAGTATTAAATGTATAGAACGGAATTATATAGATCATTTTGCGGAAAAGAAAAGGAAGGATTATTAGATGGATTTTGACATCCAAACGAGCCCCAAGACACCCAGAGTAACCTTGTAAAAGGATAGAGGCAACTGTCAAAAATTGTGCCGTTCAGATCACCCATCTTCCATTTCTGGTCTCGGGTCAGACTCTTCCTTCCGCTTCGGAAGGATGAGATATTATGTCGAGCTCTAGCTTCTACCTCAAACACCAACTTTGTACCCGTTCCATGTGGTATTCTTGCTTTAAATATAGCCTCTCAGGTATATATCCAGAGCGCGCTGTACTTGATTTTTGTAAGTCCTATACAGATTGCGGTGTTACGCGACACTTTTTATTTTCCATCGAAACAACAAGCTCATTCAATCAATCATGACGTCTGTTCATGAGCTGCAACCTGTTGGAGGAGCACCTGACAAACCTTCATCGGATATTCACGTGACCCAAGCTAGAGAGTTCCAAGACCAAGATGTTATTGAACTCGCTCGAGCAGGAAAGAAACAAGTTCTGAGGGTATAGAGACTAGATTTCCTATGCAGGACTTGATGCTGACTGCTTCAAGCGTAGATTTGCACTGGTCAGCATGATTGGTTTTGCATGTAGCCTCATGGGAACTTGGGAGGGTGTTTTGGTGTAAGCATAACCCAACTCTTGCAAAGATCGAGGTGTTCTCCTGTTAGAACGTAGCGCTATACAATACCCATACTAACATAAAACAGAGTGTTCTTACTCGGTTATCAGAAGTGGGTCTCTAATGCAGCCTGCTGTCTTTCTAATATTGACAACCGCCTGGTGCTAATGCTACTTCTAGTGGAGGGCCTGCCGGTCTCATTTATGGATTCCTTGTCATATGGTTTGGTACCTTTTGTACGTTCGTTACTATGAGCGAGTTAGCATCCATGATTCCTACAGCCGGAGGACAATATCACTATGTTGCAATCCTTGCACCAACATCTTCAAAGAAATTTCTGAGTTACGTTACCGGTATGTATTTCTCACCATAAGCTAATGCCCACCAGCTCTCTTAAATATCTGCTTGCGTGTACTGATTTTAAGTTTCGTCTAGGATGGGCTACTGTAATGGGATGGATTACAGCGACAACAGCTGGCGCTTTCTTTACAAGCGAACTGATAGAGGGGCTCGCCATTCAAAACAACTCGGAATACGTTCCTACAGGTTGGAAAGGGACATTAATATTTTGGGCAGTGCTATTTCTCTGTGTCGCGATAAACGGCTTCTTGAGCCGCGCGCTACCAATCCTTGAAGTTGCTATCTTGATTATTCACATCCTGGGGTTTTTTGCAATAATCATACCCTTGGTTCATCTCGGACCTCACGGTAATGCCAAAGAGATTTTCACTACGTTCGTGAATACTGGATGGGAATCCCAGTCGCTCTCATTCTTTATTGGTCTGAACGGAAATATTGCGGCGTTCACTGGTAAGGTTTCTGCCCATCCATAGACAATGTTGTACTAATCGTCTTCTTTAGGAGCCGATTCTGCTATCCATGTATGTTGACCCAATAAAACTGTAGGGATCTTTATTGATTAATCTATAATAGATGTCAGAAGAAGTAAAGCATGCTTCGCTCAATGTCCCACGCTCTATGCTGCTGTCAGTCTTCATGAACGGCCTTCTCGGTTTCGGGATGCTTCTCGCTGTTCTTTTCTGCGCTGGCGATCTTGACAAAGCAGCAGAAAGCCCAACTGGATTTCCATTCATCGCCATTTTCACGAATGCTGTTGGGTCTTCCAAAGGAGCTAATACTATGGTGAGCATCGTCGTCTTGATGTCACTTGCTGGGGCTATAGCGGCCTTAGCTTCTGCCAGTCGGATGATGTGGTCCTTTGCACGAGACCGGGGCCTTCCATGGGCAAGTAGGCTCAGCAGTGTATGTATTCCATTGAAATAAACAGGGTATCCGACTTCTTGGCTGATCATCATAGGTACATTCCAAAACAGCAATCCCGTTGATAGCTATTTTTGTAGTTACAGTTTGTAGCGCCTTAATAGGGATCATTAACATTGGATCTTCAGATGCTTTCAACGCAGTTGTATCCCTGGTGGTCGAGGCATTTGCAACCTCTTACCTGGTTCCGTGCTCTTTATTACTCTATCGCCGGCTCAAGGGCCAGATTTTGGAGCCAAAAGGTAGCTTCGATGTAACATCGACAGACAAACAGCTGAAATGGGGCAAGTGGAGAGCCAAGGGATGGCTGGGAACGGCATCTAATGCTATCACTTGTGTGTATCTCTCCATCGTCTGTTTCTTTGCCTTCTGGCCCGCTGTAAAACCGGTTACTGCTGTCAACATGAATTACAGCTCGTTGGTTCTGGGCACGGTGGTCATCGCGAGCCTTACGTACTATCTCCTTTGGGCCAAGAAAATTTACCAAGGTCCAATTATGGAGGTCAGTGTGCACGTATTGTAAAGGTTCAACACTTTGCTGCTGCGAGCGTGGGAATAGCTTGAGGGTATATTGAGATGAGTATAAGATCACGTGACTACGGCGAGCTAGCGGGCTTATATAGGGGATCATCTGTAGCATACTTTTTAGAAATCGAGCCGAATACACTGCATACTATAGTATATCCGTCTTCACCACCCATGGTGATTCCAACAATTAGTATAACATTTTAATTAAAATTTATAATAAAAACGACATTACAATCGATATAAACTATACGCTGGCGTCATAATCACTATTGAACTATATAATTTATACTATATTCCCGGCTTTCTACCCTTAACTATCGCAGATGTTACGATAAAAGGTTACACACAATAGCTGTAAGCTTTACCACTGCATCACGCACTCAATCTGTCCCAAAAAGGCACAGAATCATAATTCACTTCTATATATACCTTGTTCGTAACAGCAGATCTCTGATTGGCCATCTCAATTGGTGAGTGTTGGAACCGTTTATGCATGCACGTTGGGCGGCCGGTCCTGATAATCTGCTTAGCCATCAAGATTCATTGGTATCTGCCGATGAGCAATTTAATGTCTGAATATGGTAGGTACTACAAGATACGCTGTAGAAAGTGAAAAAGATTACAAGTTAAAATTGTATAGGTAGGTTGTTGCGCGTGTGTAGCGCGGTTGCCTCAAGCGACCACGCTATTTTCACGTCTTCCCTATCTCATGTTGTGTTTTAACATATAGGTAGGTACTGGTACCTCATGTGGTCAATAAATACTTCGAACTGTCGGAAGTAATTTCTCGAATCCAAGAGCTTTCTTTCGTTTCCAGTTTTGTTCTTTTTCTGTGTTGTTAAGCTCGGGGAAAGACTATGCCAGACAGAATTCTAGAAGACCAAACCGATTCCGGTGGTCTTTCCGGGTTGGCTTCTTCTTCAGAAAAAGATGGCGCCACCCAACAGCCCATGGTCGATGGCTACGACCCGAATATCGTGGATTTTGATGGCCCCTCGGACCCTGAAAACCCTCTGAATGTATGCTCCAATTTTATCTTCAATACACTGCCTTATCCTCCCTCGACCCACACTCTAAAGTAACCATATCAACGAAGTTAATATATAGTGGTCGTGGAAATATAAATGGACTATAGTAGCTCTAGTCTCTTTCGAGAATTTGATGGTGTGAGTTCTCCTCGATTGTGATTCCATGACCACATTCATAATTGGCACCTAACTAATGATGCATCAATGACTCGAAGTAATCTTGCCACCATAATCTGCGCACCAGCGACGCCGCAGATTCTCCAAGAGTTCCATAGTAACAATAGCCTCGACGGACCCATCATCGTTTCGATCTGGGAGCTCGGAGAAATCTTGGGACCACTGATGATAGGTCCATTATCTGAAATTTACGGTCGTCTTTACATTTACAATATTGCAAATGTCTTCTTTACTCTCTTTTCAATGGCGAGCGCTCTCAGTACCAGCATCAACATGCTCATAGGTTTCCGATTTCTGAGTGGTATAGCTGTCGCCTCCACAACTCTCAATGCAGGAACAGTCGTCGATATGTTTCCACAATCACAACGAGGAACGGCCATGTCTATCATAGGGTTTAGTCCTTTAGTAGGTGTCATCTGTGGACCTATTCTAGGAGGCTATGTCAGCGCCAATCTCTCTTGGCGTTGGGCATTCTGGCTGGTGGCAATTGTAGCCGGAAGCCTTGAAATCGGCTTCTTGCTGTTCTTCCGCGAGACTTACGCTTTTACCATCTTGGAACGAAAGGCAAAACGTCTTCGTCGGGAGACGGGTAATGCTAATCTGCGCTCTAAATATGACCAAGGGAAGTCAGCTAAAGATCTATTCAAGAGAGCAATTGTCCGCCCTGCAAAGATGTTAATATTCTCGCCCATAGTCATGATGTTAACATTGTACAATTCTCTCATTTATGGATATTTATATCTTGTCATTACGATTCTGCCAAGTGTTTTTCAAGACGTCTATCATTTCAAGCAAGGACCGGTAGGGCTTACGTACCTCGGCATTGGTATTTCATTCCCATCTCTTTTCTCAATTGAAATTCTTCTCTAGCGCCCCCTTGAAATTCAATATTCTGTTTCACTCGGATGTTTCTGCATATCATGCTAAGAAACAAAATTTAGGCATTGGCATGACGTTAGCCGTCATTCTCTGTAGATTGACCCTTGACAGACTCATTGAACGTCAAGCGGCTAAACTAGCTCAGCATCAGGACGGCAACAATCTTGAGGCTGATCAGACGGTATTTATCGATCCAGAGCATCGCCTTCCTCCGATGTTATTGGGTGGAACGCTTCTTCCTCTCGGACTTTTCCTGTACGGTTGGACAAGCCAGTATCACCTTCATTGGATCGCCCCTATAATTGGAACTTCATTATTAGGCTTTGGCCTCATGGTGACCCTAATCCCAACATCTACATACTTGATGGATGTTTACACAATATATGCAGCTTCCGCTTCTGCAGCAAATTTATGTCTGAAGAACCTTTTTGGTACCGTTTTGCCATTGGCAGGTCCCCCCCTTTACAAAACGCTTGGCCTGGGGTGGGGAAACTCGTTATTGGCTTTCCTAGCTCTTGCCTTCGTGCCAATCCCCTTGATTTTGATGAAGTTTGGGAAACAATTGAGAAGTAGTGAGAAGCGACGATTGGTGTTGTGACCTGGGGTTTTGCTATGGTGTATATGTTTGTCTATTGGTCTAATCTGACAGGTGATGCTAGGAGTCAGGTCGGTAAGGCTCCGATCGCACTCAGATCAACTAGCGGCAGGGTGATTGGCGGTTGGTGACATTTAGGTGATCATGTTAATCTCTTGAAGATGACCCTTTCCTTTTCAGAATACAGCAAAACCTCTCTATAAGGATCCTCTATATAAGGATAACCTCTCTATTAGGATTAAATTTTGGGTCCCGTTGGATTTTAGGTGTAGAAAATGCTTATATCCTTATATCCCCTCTATAAGGATTATCCTTCGTAGTTGAGGGTCCCAAAATTGAAATCTAGCCTATCATAACCCTCTATATAAGAATATTTTTTTAAGTATAAAATATTTATAAAAATTATACTAAATTTATGCCCGATCGAAATTAAATTTAAACCAAAATGCTATCCCACCGGAATTAGCCGGAACTCTATAAAAGGATACCTCTCTATATCCTTATATTTGGCGCTAAAAAAAACATCCTTATAGAGAGGTTTTGCTGTAGTTCTTTAATTTGATTGCTGATACATGAAGCTATTCCCATAAGCTGACGTGACGCGTGTAACAATCTACTCCACTATCCTGCATTAGTAAAGAGTGCCAAATTAGCCTAATATAGTAGTACAAAAGCCCTGTATCCTTAACAAAATTTCCCCATCCATCTCTCATATATATATATACCTTAGCGGAGGTATCAGGTATTAAGAAACCATTAATATACTATATTTATTATAAAAAGCTATATTTGAAAATTATAATCATGATTTCGAAAATAAATAATTTATAAATATAAACTAAATATAAATATAAATAATATTTAATTATAAATTATATTTTAATAAAAAAGTCGTATTTAAATCAAAACATTGTTTTTGAATCAAAACATTGTTTTTGAAAATAAATCGTTTTTAAAAAAAAAACATTTTTAAAAATAAATCATTTTTAAAAATAAATTATTTTTAAATATAAACCGTTTTTGAAAATATTTTAATTATATAATTTTATTTATTTTCAATTTAATCAAAACAAAATATATTTTTTATAGTGTAATGATAATGTATTTAATTTGAATTTTCAAAATTGAAAAAAAAAAATTAATTGAAACTTGAAACTTGAAATTTAAAACTTAGAATATGAAATATCTTGATTGATATTTCTTTTTATTTTTTTTAAATTAAAAATATTTAAAAACAATTTATATTTTTAAAAACGGTTTTTTTTTTAAAAACATTTTATTTTCAAAAACGTTTTATATTTTCAAAAACGCTTTATATTTTCAAAAACGTTTTATATTTTCAAAAACGTTTTATTTTTAAAAACGTTTTATTTTTAAAAATACTTTATTTTTAAATATAATACGAATACTTTATCAACTGAGATATAATTTCTAAACTTAATCATAATGAAATTATTGTTTCTAAACCCCTAGTACCTCCGCTAAGGTATATACCTCCATACCCAACATTCCCTAAAAACATGCCACCCACAATCATATTTATCTACGGCGCATGGCACGGTCCCGAGGTCTTCGACCAAGTAATCGCCATGCTGAAACCCTTCGGGTACCCATGCATCACCTTAGCATGCCCTCAACCGGCATATTATAACAATCTTAACATTAACCTATTGATCTGGGCAGTCAATTGGATGGCTTTGGCGAAAAGACAAAGACAACTTGTGACATTTGCAAAAAGATGAGACGAGAGACTCTGAATAACTACCTAGGTAACCTAACATATCGAGCGATAAAAAAGAATAATGAGACGATGAGCATTTTGATGCCTTGTTGGGTCGGATCATTTCTCTTCACTCCCAACCAAATTGACCAAGACCAGACCAAGACCAAGACCAAAGACCGAATTGGAGAACGAATCCTAATCCTGTCCGTAGGTAGGTATGTATGTTATGTTAGCCTAACTCACCGACATACGAGAAAAAGGGTCGGAAGATGCAGACAATGAGGTTATCATCGAACCACAGGTATGAAAACACAACTGGCGGATATAGCCAAGAAGCGATACAATGTTCAAGTTCAAAAAATGTTAATTTCTTGGACTTTGGTGATCGGAACACTCAGTGGTGTGATTTTGTCAGCCCATAAAAAGCACGAGAAAGAATTACCACCAAAGGCAAGGAGTGTATTTTGCATAAAGGAACCCAAGTAATTATAGTAGGTTTGAATTCTGATATTTAAGTCTTGCTATCTCATTCCATTCAATATTTATATTTGTCTTATTGTACGCATCATTTCGAATTCGACGTAAGATTCTCTTCAACGCAATTCTTGATCTCCCTGACCATGCCATTTGATATAACCATCAAAAAGGTCGCTTTAGCTGGTGTTCGTTGGCCCCCTCTCCCCTTTATCATGACCATCCTCGAATAACAAACTCCCAGGCATCCGGCCCAGTAGGCCAAGCAATTCTTGCCGAGCTCCTAAAGTCAGAACTCTTTGATATCACAATCCTAACTCGGGATTCCACCACCTACCAATCACTCTTCGCCCCCGCCCCCAAAGTAATCCAAGTCGATTACACCTCCCTCAACTCCCTAATCCACGCCCTAACCGATCAAGATGCCCTCATATCCGCCATCTCCCCCAGTGCCATCCCCGTCCAGAAACTTCTAATCGACGCTTGCATCCAAGCCCACGTGCACCGTTTCCTTCCTTCAGAATACAGCTATGATTTCTGTTGCCCCTCCATCCGCTCTCTCCCCATACCTCTCTTTGCCCAAAAAATCGCCATTGAGGAATACCTCCAAAGCCAAGCCACCAAAACCTCTCTAAGCTACACCCTTGTATTCTGCAACCCGATCCTCGAGCTCAGCCTAAAAAACAACCTCTTTTTCAATTTGCAAACCCGTACCGCGACCGTCAGCCCCATAACCAGGACGGCACCCATCTCCCTAACTACCCTTCCAAGCCTCAGCAAAGCCGTCCGCAGAATCCTAACCCACCCACGCGAAACTGCCAATCGACCCATCCGAATAAAAGACATCGACATCTCCCACGAAAAACTTCTGTCCATCGCCCAATCACTGACACCCGGACAAGAATGGGATATTCACAACATTGAAACCACTCAAGCAGAGTCTTCCTCAGAGGTAAATTTTGCTTTTGGGGGAAAGTTTGAGCGCGTGCATAATAGTGTTTTTGGGATTAAGGAGATGACGCCGGAGGATCTGGAGGGGTTGGTTCTAGTCACATGTGGATTGGAAAAGTCCTAAGTATTTACGTCAGGAGCTGCGATGTAGGGATTGGTGTATCTATGATTCTATGTATCGAAGATTGTGTTATGGGGACTGCGTTATGGAGACTGCGTGGGGTATTGTATTTGAAATTTTGGATTGGATCTCTTTGAAAACCTATCTACAGTGATGACACCCAGGTCTCAAAATAGCTTTGGTTAATTCCACTGGTTCGTTATACATATGTATGAATCATGTCAGTAATGATGAACTCATTTTCTCTCGGTGTGAATTGTCATCGCAATGAAATTCAAGCAAAGATCACAAATCCGATACATGCCAAAAAAGGATGAGAAACAGTTCAATCCAGAATTAAATATTGCGTTGGGATCGTTAATCTGACAAAGTATACTACATGATCATTACTCCCGTTTAACTCATGTTCCTCCTCCCTTCCTCCCATTTCAGTTCAGTTTCATATCATCCAATCCTCATAAAAACATCATCTGCATATCCCACCTAATCTTATTGCATGAAAGGCATACATGATATAGAGAACCGAAAGGGTATATTGCAGATGGATAACACTCCTTGCAATGCGGGCTTGCCCATAACTGACAACAAAGAAAAGAAAGTTTTAACATTGTCTATGTGACAGTTTATCCTAGAGTAATCATAGCTATAGTCTCCTAAAATGCGTCTTCAAACGGACAATCAATGCTATCATGCCCATCTCGTTCACATACACCGCACCATTTGTCCATATTGATTACTCCGCTTTCCTTCCCTGGGGCAGCACCTGGTTCCATGAGGTTGGGGATGGTTTTGATGGGCGAGGCATCAGGCGACTTCATTGCTGGTACTAATGGTGCTAATGGTGCTGGGTTGAATTCTTCATTGGATGATTTGGATGAGAGTTTGAGTCCTTCCGTGACAACATCTTTTCCTGTTCGTTGTTGTTGGGTAGACTCATTCTTAGAATGGCTGGTATTACCATTGGGGCCGAACATGGGGCAATGTAGAACATCGTGGCCTGGGGAATCGCACAATTCACAGAAATCCTCTGCTGCAGAAGAGTAACTGTCATTCTCTGGCATTGCGTCCAAATTGTTATGGTGAGCATCTGATGTTCCTTCCCGGTCCCGCCAGCTTCCAATTGTGCTTTTAGAATCTCGGAGGGAATTTTTATCCTGGGTTACCGTTCCACTGCTAATGGCACTAGTACGATGGGTAGTAGGATTGCTGATACTTCCCCTTCGTAGCCCCTCTAATTCGCGCTCCATTTGTTCTTCTTTGTTGCCTTTGCTTTCTACTACGGCACGAAGTTCATTCACTTCCCGTTCTAACTTCTCCCGGATACGGCGCTCCTCCCCCGAAACCGAAGCACTGTCTGTACGGCTTCGATTGAGTCCCGGTCGTAAAATACTTGGTGTTTTTTCATGATCCGAGGAATTTCCATCAGGTATGGCATCTCGGCTAAGCGAGTGGATGATGGCCTTCAATCCACGAATCTCGTCATCTCTTTGCGCAATCTCTTTGGAATGTGCTCCCGCATCTACACTTGTATGAGGCTTTGCGTTACTAAGAGCTTCGGCAGTCTTCTCCCGCTCACGACGGAGTTCAGATCGAGTTCTTTCAACCTCTCCACGCAAAAACTCCACTTCACCGCGAGCTTCGGCTTCACCACGTCGTGCATCTTCGAGACCTTCCTCAAGCTCCTGAACAAGCTCTTCAAGCTGTTTTAGTTGTACAGCAACATGCTTGACATCATGATTGTCCTCCTCCATTGCCCTGAGCTCAAGCACAAGATGACTCATGCGCTCTTCATATACTCGCTCGGTTTCAACACCGGCCATCTCGAGTGTGTCTATTGTACTTCTGAAATCAGCTCGATGCTGGTCGAATTCAGCAGTCAGCATGGCGATTTTTTCGTTCTTTTCACGCAGTGCCGCTCTCAATTGTGATGCGTCTTTATCCTCCATGCTTCCCCGACTATGTCTAAGACCACCGGTGCTCTCATGGGTGTGCTCATTGGTGTTCTCCATCAATGAATTTGCTTCGCTGACAGCCTTTTCCATTTCTGCTATCGCGGATGCTTGATGTCTTATTTCTCTCTCCCGATCCTCCAGTTGACTTCTCAATCGTTCAAGCTCGTCTTCGGTAGCTCGGGACGTTGCACGCGATGCGGATCTTGATGCAGGTCGCATCTTTGCGTTGAAGGAAGAGACTGAGCCTACGCTTCCATTTGTTGCCGTACGTGCAATTCCTGCGGAAGGCATATCTTCATCACTGAAGTTCATCACTCCTGATATATTTCCTGTTCCAAGTGATGAAACACTTCGCGGGGGGACTGGTGTCTTCATACCATTTCTTGGTGTGTAGCCAACTTTCTTACTTGGATCTCTGGAATCTTGTGTTCCCTTAACACTCTGTCCAAAGTTTGCAGGTGCGGGGCTTCCATATCGAGATGTAACTCTCTGTGCAGGTGTATTTAGTGATGGTCTACCAGCGGCTGCTCTTCGTACAGGAGACTCTGGCCGTGATGTGCCTGGTGTAGCCATTGATGGGCGGGTCTTCTGAACATATGGACTTGCTTCTCTCCCAGGGCCAACTGATTGACTGAACTTTGGTAAGGATGGTGTTGGAGTGTGTAAATCTGATCCCAGCCCCAGTCTACCGACCCTGTTACTCATGGATGGAGATGACAGTGAAAGGGGAAAAGAATCATCATGCGATGGAGTACTGCGCCTTGTTGCTCTGCCGACTGGAAGAAAGATTCCAGCACCATCAATTGTTGTCGAAAAGTAGTGAATTCTGTATTTTTCATCAATCAGTTCATTGTTTACTTGCAAAGGTAGCTTGGCTGTATGTCTCACCCATCAACATCACCATTGTTTTTCCCTTTTGAAGCAAACTGTTCACTCAGCTCCACTCCAGCGAATACACCCTTTTTGCCTTGCACACTGCCCACAAATTTGACAGTACCGTACATGTTACCAGGTACATCAACTATATCACCGACCTCCAATTCATCTGGCCCACCACCAACTCGAGAAGGTGTATAATGTAACATGTTGTCTATTGTCGGTATATCCTCATCAAAAACTGTTGAAAGAGGGTATCTTTTACTTGCATCTGGGATTGTCGCAAGTGAACCTGAGGTAAGGGACGTAAGTGAGACTTGTCGGGATGGCCTCGACTTAGGATTGTTTAGTCCGAAACTCTGACCATTAATAGAAGGATGTGCCGGAAAAGCTGTAGCCCCTGAAGCCCCTGAAGCTTCCGAAGCTTGTAACAATGCCGAATTGTATGAGGCGTTGAGATTGGGTGTTGATTTGGTGTTTGAAATTCCAATCTTGACGAAGGTTGGTTTTTTTGGTGACCTTTTCGGAGTCGAGATTTGAGTAGTCAACATTGTACCGACCACCAAACCGTACCTCCAATTTTATTTTATTTTTTGTATAACCACCCTTAAGAATTCACCAATATCAACCAATCAACGTTATTGATTTATATGATAGCACCTCCTATTCAATTCACTTCAATTCTTTTATATATAATTTTTTTTCGGGGGGGGATAATGCTGAATGGATGGACGGTTCAATTGGATTTTAACAGTGGAAGTTCTGAACCATGCTGGCTGGTATGGGCAATGAATGATTTGTCGTCCTTTTCATTGATTTATGTCGTTACTCGTTACTCGGAATCATAAAGTAACATCGAATGCTAAGGAGAGAAGATGAAAGGAAGAAAGGAGTAGATCAATGAACGTATTAGGAGAGAAGAGGTGAGATAAGGCAAGTCAAAGTGAAAGTGGCAGGGACGAAGAAGGAAGAAGAAAGAAGGGAGAAGGGTAGGGTGAAGGGCATGCCTCCTTTTTCTATAGCAGATAGAAAGCTAGAAAGCACCAACTGTTGCACACTTGGGGAAAGCAAGTTCAAATGCAGTCTGCAGGAGAGAGGGAGAGAGAGCTGCAATGCCGGTACATACCTAGGGAGAATCTAGATACTGTACCTAGGCAGGTCTGGTAGGTAAACACATTCATCATATCCTTGTAATGAAGGCGTACTGGCTGGTATCACAACCTAACCTCCCTATGAACCTGAGAGGCTGAGAGTTTGAGAGTCTGGGAGTCAAGAAGATCAAACATGATCCATGAAGGCTGGGGATTAAAATAGTCAGTAGCTAGTAGCTAGTACCTACTGAGAAGGTAGGTATCATTCAAATACCTAGCTACCTATCTAGGTATGGAAATATAGCCAATCACATGAATTATCCTCAAATTGTACCTAGGTAGTTGTAGGTTCTTCATTCCTTCCAGGTTGTTCTATGATTTATCGGTCATCTCATTCAATCCACTATTCTCCTATAAAATGTATAAAGCAGCTAGTCCTCATCATTAAACAGTATCAGCGTACCTAGGTAGGTAGATAGGTAACAAAAAGTCTCATTGACATTCTATATAAGCTTCAGTTACCTTAGTTAATGCTTCACTTCTATTTTGGTTCTATTGAACTGATGAATATGAAATCAATGATTAAAAAAGGACCAGTATTATACTAGGTATCTAATACTGAGTGGATTGATATCAAAAATATAAAGCACAACCAGGACTGTCTATCGACTACTACCTCCTTGTAGGCCCAAGAAAAGGAGCTACTTCATCGATAGAGAAGAAATCCCAGTTCTAGGAAATCTTCCATTCTGTTGCTTGTCCAACATTGTTTTGATGTCAGGATAATAATCCTGGTCCCTGCATTTCAACGCAGGTACAGGTGAGGCAATCCGTCATCTTATTACCCTAAGTTACCTTAAGTGAGCATCCAGGTTGTAACATGTAAAATATATAAGGCCATAACCTAATTTGAGTATTTTTATAATTTTATAGTTTTATAAACTCTTTTGTTCTTTCACAAATGAATTCTCTGTTCCCGTAGCCTCAAAGCTATGGATTATATACTCTCGCAATTTCGAGGCGGCCGATAGCTCTACCCTTGCCAACCCTAAACTTAAGCAATGATGATTCCTAAGAGCTTAATATTTATAACCGTGAAGCCATGGAACACTATTTTCGCGGTGCTCCGTGTTCAAGTTCACACACAGGCACATACGGTGGTGATCTTTCAATGGCTATTTCCCAGGTCAGTCAGTGGTTTGTTGATTTGAAAACCGCAGGGGCGAGACAATATCGTATATTGTTGATCCAATATAAACGTACCTTATGATCTGACTATATAGGTTGCTCGAAACAAATTTTCTGACGCTACCTAAAAGTCATTTCCTACCTTCTTCCCCCAAGGGAATTTTTCCTTCATTCCGTAGATGCCCTAAGTCGTTGTTGATGCTCATAGATATCACCTCTCTCAAGTGGTCTCGTGCCGTCGTTTAGAACCATAGCTTCCCTATGACGCCTCCTGAGATGCTCTTCTGCCATACTCTGATCCCTTGGTCTTCTTTCAGCAAAAATTCCTTCGAAATCTTCCAGGTCTTGATCCTCACTCCCTTCCATCGCAAAATTCCTTGCGGCAAAATCGGGTCTTGCTGCTAGAAGCCTCGCCTGTTCTAACCGTTTCCTGCCCATGTCATCATTGAACAGTGGCATGATCACCCTATTTAAGAGCTTCTCCTTTTTGAGCGAGTCCATGAAATTGATAGAACGTTCTTCGGCAGTTTTACCCCAAGGCTCTTTCGCCAGCCAACGTTCTATAAATCCAGCCTTCAAAAGCTCATCAACATCGTATCTGCAAACCAATTCATTTATTATTCTAAGGCAGCTTGTTTCTGCCACGTCGCGAAGGTACCAGTTGTCCCAATCTGGATCGTATTCATGGTGCTCGTAATCATCCACAGAGTATTCCAAACTCTTAACCAGTGCTTCGTATGTTTCGGGCTTGTGTATCCGAGAGATAGTTGCTAAAATAATGAGTTAGCTTAAGGTAACAATAGAAATATTAGGAACACAGTACATACAGCTGTTCATAATCATAATCAAAGCTCTAATAGCTTTCCCGCGTCGATCATATTCTGGTTGACTAATCTCATGAAGTAAGGTATTGATGGCGAATTCGTTGTGAAGTGCACGTTCACAAACAATGATCGAGGCAGTCTCTTGAATTCCATAGTTTGGGTTGTTCAATAGTTTATTCAACGTATTGAGTCGTAACGAATCTTCGGTCTTCTGGTCGATGAAATGCGACTTGTTCTCGGCGGGTGAAATTGTAGCTTCTTCACGAAAATGAATAAGGCGATGGCGCACAAAGGCCACAATAGCACAAGTTGTAATTCCCAGGCCTAAAAATAACAGCCGCTCCTGTCCTGTTGGCGATATTATCGCCATAGTTGGTTGGTAATACTACATCCAGTAATGGAAGTGGTAATGTTGTGAACTAGGTAAGGTTATTTTGCTTGGGATAGTAGTAGGACATGCATGCGAGCTACAGATTCATCATATAGGGCGGTGACGGATGGCAATTTATATCGCCTTGTGGGGGAAACCCTGGTTACTACGAGTACCTAGTGTCGGGATTATCCTTTGCGGGGTTTGGGCCTTGGCAGGTCAGAATTTAACAACCTTTATCAAGTGTACGTACTACTAGGTGCTGGGCAGGTACTAGTTTTTTATATAGAAAAAACAGAAGAAAAGACAACCCCGATTGAATTCAACAAGCTCATTCACAACATCTAATTTATATTAATAGTCAATTATCCAGACTCTTTCAGGGCCGTGATAGTTCACTTCCACACATTACTACAAGCCCTATAAGCATGCAACCACTTCGTTTGCCTCCAATACATCCGCATTCGTTCTCCTTAAGCTATCCTACAAAAAGATGGCAACGCTTCTAGGACAAGAGATACTAAAACGGAGGTCACATATGTCAGAAAGATTTCAAAAATCACATCATCGAATCGGCTAGGTTAATCACTTACTCTATTGGACTTGAGTCCAGATTCGAAAACTTTTAATCTTCAAGAACCAGTACAGGTTGATGACAGAAATGAGTTGATGTTCAAAATAGATTCAAAGTCAAGAGTCTTCGATTGTCAAACTGCAGTCCGGACTGCTGGAAATTCTGTGCACAGAGTTAGTAAATGAGACGAGAGCGATTGCCTAAGATAAAACCATCCTACCTGTGAGAGTTTATGATCAAAGCTCACGAATTCTCCGGCATCTCCACCAAATGATGATGATCTGCACTCATTTCATAAGTTCTGTTCTCTTCTAACTCCACTGGTCTATCCATATCCTGAACCCTATTTTTCTTGTGAAATGCAGCCGGCTCTTGACCTGCCTGGCTTACATCATTTCCTATTATTTCTCCCCTAGACATCTTTCTCTTCTTCGCCCACATTCTAAAGAACACCACTGCCGCAATAGCAATCGACACTGCCGCCAAAACCCCCACTACTATCCCCGCAATTACTCCTCCGTTTATTTTCGTACTACTAGTTGAGCCCCCAGCTGATGTACTTCCCGGGACTGGCATTGTTGTAGGTGCTGGAGCCGTTGCGCTAGTAGCACTTGCGGAATCTCCCGTCGCTGGACCCAGTCCTAGACTCTCTAGTACCTTCTGGTCACACGCTCTCCCAGCCTTTGCCCCACAAGAAATCATTCTCTTTGGGGCAGTCGTCGAGTTCACATTGTCATTTGCGGCAACCACATCGTCAGGCAAAGAACCAGTCATATTGGTGAGAGTAAATCGGTCCGAGTAGGTTGTAACCCAAATAGATTCATTGGAGGTGAGGTAGGATCGGTAACCGAAGAAACTATTTTACTTCTGTCAGTGCTATTCAGGGGGGCAAGAACAGACATCTTACAATTTGTTTTCTAAATTCGGAGCTGATTGGTTCCTAATATTTACTGGAGGGGACTGAGTTGTTGGATCCGTCATTTTGTATCCTGATAACCTGTATTCGTAAAGCTCATACTATACATGCAAGATTTAGCATCAATTCATCAATACTCTTTCTCGCTCTCATCTTCTCTGTGACACTCCTCCCCCCGTCCCCACCCCCCGAGCCGACGCAAGCGGAAATAAAACTTACCGGAGTAGTATCATTTCCAGTAAAAAGGACCACTTCCCAACTCGCACCATCAAATTGCCTGAGTGTGGGTACTATCCCACTATCTGCCGCACGTATTTTATATGGCCCTGGATCAACTATTTCTCCCATGGAAGGAGACTTGAAAACAATTTCCGCTCGACATACTGCTACCATTATTAACTGGAGTAGAAAATCTCGAAACGCTATCATATTCATAGTCTAGGTAAAAAAAAATCCAATAAGATGAGACGAGAAAGGAGCGCAACGAAAGAAAGGGAAAAATGAAAATGAAACAATTGATGGCAAAGAGGATGTTTGACGGCCATGGTTATAAGAAGAATAGTAAGCACCATATAACCATATATAAGCACATATAGCACTAAAATACAAGAAATGGTAATTGTAATACATAGAGGTTTGAGGTAGATGGAGATCTTATTTAAACCTAGCCTAATCACCGACAAGCAAAGCGATCCTCCATGTACTTGGCACCCAAACGAGAGAACAATATTCAGCTTCCGCTGCCAGGCTGCTTAGCACTGAAGAGGAATTGGTTGTACAGTATAGAAAGAAGGGAATAGCTAAGAGCCTCAATATAATCTTTAAATTGTGATTGAATGACCACAACTTATAGGATCCAAAAATGTTGGAAAATAAATTACGAACAATAGAATATTGGCCTGTACGATCCGATTTCAACCATTTTGGACACTGGCTAGGATGGAATTCCTACACTGCACCTCATGAAACGCACCTATTGCCAAGGTCTTTGTAGCGAAATAGACAAGTGAGCGGTAGAATTAGAGAACAAATAGGAATGGATTGTCGGACAGCAAAGCATGCTCAAGCTGAAAGGTTTCAACAGGCACCCGTCTCGAATTTTGTGTATCTACTGGATGGCTAGATTAAACATAGATATCCTAGAGAACAATCGATTTGCCCCCAGAAGAAAACTCCTATTCACCAGACTTCCTAGTTTCAACGGAAAGATCATCTTGGCTTCGGGGGCAACATTCAGTCTTCGCTCATGATTTTGATATGTTCATTTCTGGTGTTTATTTATTGTAAATAAAGCTTATTGTATACCAGGTAGATCTCATAGAGCGCCCGCTTCATTAGGATGTGTTCGTTAGGTATTGACCAGCGAGGAGTATTGTAGGTATTCCATACTCAACATTATAATGGTGGCTGGTGAGATTTAACCGATGACTTTGCCGAAGGAAAGTCACAGTACCTTAGAGCATTAGCCACAAAAGGTTGGCGATAAGCGATAAAAAAAGTTGTGTCGAAAAAAAAGTTCTGGAAGTGAAATCATAGTTACAGAGATGATTTGATTTTCACTGCAATTTCATCAAAATGCCGCCATCCCAGCTTAAGAGATTAAAAGCCTCTCTCAGAGAGCAAGGGATTGTTGGTCCTCAGCAATCAAAAAAACAAAAGAAACAGAATGCACAGAATGGCGCAAACAAGGAGAAGAAGATCAAGAGGAGTGTCGCGCTCAATGGAATTCGAGACCAATTCAATCCGTTTGAGATCAAGCAGGCCAAAGCCCCAAAATTTGAAGTCACAAGCAATAAAACACTTAGCGGAAGGATCTCTAAAGGTATCAAGAAACCGGGCGTCGCGAGGGGTCTCGCTGAAGAAAATGTGAGTTTATCCAAGAGGAAGTTTGACATCTGCTAATATTTTTTTCAGCGCCGCAAAACATTACTTGTGGAAATGCAGAGCAGGAACCGAGTGGGAGGCATAATAGATAAGCGTTTTGGAGAAAATGACCCTTCAATGGCTCCTGAGGACAAGATGCTCGAACGTTTCACGCAAGAGAAGCAGAGGGGCCACAAGAATAGCTCGGCATTTGATCTTGAAGACGACGAAATAGCTGGCGAGCTTACGCATATGGGACAATCGCTTTCTCTAGATGGGCCCACAATCCGGGATGACTTTGACGATGAGGGTTTAGAACTGTCGGATGCTGAGGACCATGAGTCTGACGAGGAGCGACAAGCACTAAAACGCCGACGTGGCTCCAATTCCGAAGGTTCGGACGAGGATGAGGAGGGAACTACTCTGCCTGAACGAAAGAAGTCGAAGCAAGAGGTTATGAAAGAACTTATCGCCAAATCTAAAATGCACAAATATGAGCGTCAGGCAGCCAAAGACGACGATGAGGACCTGCGAGAAGAATTAGACAAGGAAATGTCAGGTATTCATGAACTTCTTCGAGGCATGGCTCCTAAACCACCGCCTGCGCCGCCCGCGGATGTCCCTGGTATGAATCCAGAACGGATAGCACTGATGAATGGGGGCGACCGAGCGAAGCTGGAAAAGGAATATGATATTCGAATGAGACAGATGGCGCAAGACAAACGATCTCAACCTACAGAAAGATCGAAAACCGAAGACGAAAAGATGGAGCAGGAATCCAGAAGACTGCAGGAATTGGAAGCGAAGAGATTGCGTCGTATGGAGGGCGTGGTTGAGGATAGTGATGAGGAAGCAGATAACCGCACACGAGGAGCAGACGATGAGGATGAAGAGGATGAAGAGGAAGATTATGGACTGGGCGCTGGTATCAAAACCCGACCTAGTGCTGCGGAACTAGGTGCCGATGACGAGGACGATTTCATTATAGATGATGATCTCGTAGCGAGTGGTTCAGACATTGATGAGTCGGAGGGTGAATCTGATGAAGAGGGAGATGAATCTGATAATGAAGACGACGAATTTCTGGAAGGTTTACTTACTGAAGAAGAGGCCAAGAGACCGGAGTTTTTGACGGGTGCAAACGCTCCTCTGCCCGAAGTGGAACTACCTGCCAAAAATGGTGTTAATGGCGATCTTGCTTATACTTTTCCTTGCCCACAATCGCACGAAGAACTTCTCGAGATTACCAAAGGTATTGCTTTGTTAGACCTACCAACGGTTGTACAACGTATCAGAGCTTTGTATCATCCTAAACTAAACTCGCAAAATAAGTCAAAGCTAGGAAACTTCGCCATTTCCCTGATTTCTCATATCTCTTACCTCGCAAACCAAGCTCAGCAACCACCTTTCTCCGTACTAGAGAATATTATCCGCCACATCCATTCGCTCGCCAAGACGTTCCCACTTGAAATTGCTAATGCATTTCGACGACATCTTGAAGAAATCAATCAATCACGAGCTTTGTCTTTAACGGCTGGTGATCTCGTAGTTCTAACAGCTGTTGGAACGATATTCCCAACCTCAGATCATTTCCATCAAGTAGTGACCCCCGCAGTCTTGACCATGGGACGATATCTTGGTCAAAAAATACCCCAGACACTATCTGATTATACAATGGGCGCATATCTTTGCACTCTATGCTTACAGTATCAGCGATTGTCGAAGAGATATGTTCCAGAAGTAGGAGGCTTTATCGAAAACACATTATGTGCTCTGGCGCCTAGCAAACTTCCAAAGATCCCTGGATGTTTTCCATACCATGAGCCAAAGAGCTCCGTGCGGATAGAGAAAGCTACACCAGACCGACAGATTGATTTCTATGACTGTGTTCCAAGGGAATTATCAGCAGATGATGAAGAGTCTCTGAAGATAGCTTTGTTGGAGACAAACATCAAAATCTTAACCTCAAGTGCCGATCTGTGGACGGACAAATCAGCCTTCACCGAAGTCTTCGAACCAGCCTTGACAATCCTCAAGCACCTGGGAGGCAAGTCATGCAAGTCGAAGCTCCCTGAAAGCACTCAAGTAGGTCGACCAGCAAACCAAATTTCGTGCATAAGTGCTAACCAACGTTACTCTAGACCATGATCCGCAAATCCACCTCGAAGCTCCAAACCATGTTACAACTAGCCCACCTCGGCCGTCGCCCCCTCGAACTCCACCACCACAAGCCCCTCGCCATCAAAACCTCCATCCCCAAATTCGAAGACTCATACAATCCAGATAAGCACTACGATCCTGATCGTGAACGTGCTGAAACTGCCAAGCTACGCGCTGAGCATAAGAAGGAGAGGAAGGGTGCTATGCGTGAATTGCGCAAGGATAGCAACTTTATTGCCAGGGAGAGTTTGAGGCAGAAGAAGGAGAAGGATGCTGCGCATGAGAAGAAGATGAAGAGGCTCATTGCGGAGATTCAGGGCGAGGAGGGGAAAGAGTCGAATGCTTATGAGAGGGAGAAGGAGTGGAGGAAGAAGGGGAAGAAATAGATCTGTGTTTGGAGGGATATATGGTTTAAGGATTGTCATGAGGATGCCGTAGGCGGGTACGCAACTACGTAATGTGTGGATCGGTGGTATGCATTCAGGATTTGTGTCAACAAAGTAGTCATGCATTAATGATGTAGATACCAACTTAACATGTTTGAGAGAATAAAATCCGTTCTCCAAATTGCTTGCTTTTCATGAAATCATGCCTTGTTACTCATTATGTCCATAGGTACTTGAGTCACCCTACCAATACACTCGAAATCCACTTTGCCTCCATTGCCTCCATTGTTTCATTGATGTCCTACTCGAGAACTCAAACTATACTCAATTTCTCAATTTTATATCTCAAGTCTTGATTCTCCTTGGTAATACCGCTGTATTTGTTAATCCAGTCGAAAACCTCCTTATGCCAGACTCTGGAATTCTCAGGTTTCAACACCCACTAAGATGATACAGCATTAGCGTCACGCATTACTGACAACCGAACAGCTCAGGGGGGGGAGGGGGCAGCTCACATGATTTTCGTCCGGAAACGTCAAGAATCGACTCTCCACTCCACGCATCTGCAGCACGTTAAAAGGGGCCAATCCCTCCGAAATGGGCAGTCGATAATCCAAATCGTTATGGATAATGAGATGAGGGGTTTCCCAGTTTGCAATATGATTGGCAGGATTCCATTTCTGATACCCTTCAGGATTATCCCAGAGTGTTCCTTCGAAATCATGATGGGGGAAGAACAACTCTTCGGATGTGTATTGGTTGAGGGTTGAGAAGACACCGTCGTGAGTTACGAGAGCTTTGAATTTGCGGCCCAGATCATGGCCTTGAATCCAATTTACCATGAAACCACCGTAGCTGGCTCCACATGCTACAGCACGGTCGATATCGACGTAGGATCTAGGATTTGTTAATATCGCTGACAGTTACAGAAATTTAATGCACTTCCTGATGACTTACAGATTCTTCTCGATATATTCAAATCCCTTCACAAGGTCAATATATGGTCGTCCTCCCCACTGGCCTTTAATGCCATCTTGTAAGGCCATACCATAACCACTGCTCCCTGTCGGATTTGGAGTCACCACAACATAGCCTTGTTCAGCAAAGACTGCGGGGTTCCATCTCGTGCTCCATCCTTCGTTCCAAGCACCTTGCGGCTAATATTATAATTAGTACATGGTACATATCTTTTGTCAGATCATGGGTTTCTTACTCCACCATGAATGAGATACGCAAGAGGATACTTCTTGTTCTTGTCAAAGTTTGATGGTCGGAATACCCAAGCGTGGACTTTGTAATCTTCCGCTCCAGTATACCAGAACTCATCAACCTGGTTTTGTGAAAGCCCAAAAGCTTTTCCCTCATCCGAACTTGATGAAACGGTGATTTTCTCAGACGGCTTGGAAGGGTCGATGATCGAATATGCGCTGTTGTCAATTAATGAGTTCCCGCTGAGGAATAATTCACCATTTGGAAGTACATGCATATCCGTAACGGTTCCGTTACTGGTTAGAGCTTCTGGTAATTTCGTAGCATGGCGTGGAGAAGCTGGCAACTGGAATACCTTTACTCGACCGTCCTCTTCCGCTATTACATATATCGTCTTGCCGTCTTTACTGAAAGTAACATTTTCTGGTTTCAAGTCCCAACCACCCTTTCCGTCCTCTGTTTCAAAAAATTCTTGGACATTCGTGAGGTCGGTAATATCAGGTATCAACAAGAGTCTTGGTTTATCACTCTCGTACTGTATATCTGTTTTTTGTCAGAATGTTGCTCGTCTAATACAGCAAAAAACATGTTACATACCCTTCATTCTTGTAAAAACCACCGACTTTGCATCTGGCGACCACACTGGTCCTTGACTGTAACCCTTCAGGTTACCAGTCTCGACCAACTGGGGTACTGGAGCTTGAGACTCTGTAAATGTCTTCAAGGGAATATAGTATAGATCAGTTTTTGTATAGTTGGCTGGATTAATCTTGGGATCTTTAGCAACGAAGACTATGCCATTCTGGCTGATATCGAAATCTCCTGTTCCTCCAAATGGTGGTACTGGAGATTCGAGAGAGATCTTGTGGCCAGTCAAAGCATTTACCAATCCAGAGAATTTAAGATCCTCGGAATCCTTGCTTTTTGTGATTGTTCCGTACCAGATAGCGTTCTCATTCTCCGTAACCCATGAATCCCATTCTCTCACAAATAGATTCGAGTATGTCTTGGCCGTTGACAAAGGCTTTTTGGCTGTCTCTGCGTTATATAACTCTCCAGATGGGGTTGCCAAGCCTGGGAGTAGTGATGATTAGCGATACCAAAAGCAAAATTAGATTGAATTCTAAAATCTAGAGCTAGGGGAAGAGTATAAAACATTGAAAATTCATTCATACTCAATGAGAAACTTGAGTATAGGAAGAAAGGTAAAAGCTTATGAATACACTTACCAGTAACAGCTAAACCGATGACATCCGAAGCAAGACTTATGATCTTTATGTTAGAGATAGCGCCATCAAATGTCGTGATTATCTTTGGCCTACCAGGTGTTAACAAAAACTTGTTCGTGAATAAAATCGAGTCTTATTTACTTCTTTTCCTGATCATCTGCATCGGCCCATACCAAATGTGTTTTGCCCTTCTCTCCAGATCTCAACCATAGAACTTCATTCTTCCATCCCAGCCACACTGGCTCACTGTCACTCAAGTCATCGCTCAGAGTTGAACTTTTTCCGGTGCCTATATCCAAGACATTGATTTTGGCGCTCTTGGAATGGGATTGGAATGAATAGGTTGACACGGTATACAGTGCCAATTTACCGTCTGGGTTTGGTGTTGCTACTGATCTCCGAGGTGCAGAAATCAGCACTTCTGGAGTGAAAGTAGAACTACTAATACGGATAGTCATGATTTGATATATATTTCAATTGGACACAAGTATGGATCGATGAATGTTTGCAATGGAAGAACAAAAAGTTAGATATCACACCACAATGGCGAGCTTCCAAGTTCCAACTGTTGTTGTTCTTCAAAATGTGGATGCTGCAGGAACGGAACCCCGCAAGTTTAAAGGTTACCGTACGTACATTCAACCGACCAATGCTACCTCTCCTGGCGGTGACAAGCGGCAGTATAACCTTACCTTCTAATACCTCCGCCTAGGTAGGTCGTACCTACTGGTAATCTACTTCTGGTAAGTTAATTTCATAACTTATCCTTCCAAGTTCCCTTATATCATGATACATACAATTTGAAAAAAAAAGAAACATGATTACCTAGATAGTATCTGTCGATTCTGGCTCCGGCTCTGGCACAATGAGTTACTGTATAAACACGAAACGAACGAAATACCCCAGTCCCAGAAAATAGTCGTTTTGAATCTACCTACTCTCTCGAAGCCATCGTCGTGATTCATTAGAATTGGCTACGAGGGTTGGTGATATCGGGAAACTACTTTTCCCTAGGGGAGAGATTGAATCTAGCTTGGTCGAGGTATGCATAGCTTGCTTATAATACAAACCAGAGCTTTCACGCCTCCCCGTACGCTGGCTGCCTCAACACTCCAAAACCGTTCAGTATCAAGATGGCAGTTTGAAGTGCACCAATCGATCAATATACGAGCTCCCGAGTGAAGAATAATATACATGCTTTTTTTCTAATCTCGATTACATCATGGAATGGTGGGTATAAATGGGCAATCGAATCTAATGTACAAGAAACTGACGAAAATATCATAACATGTATACAGTCTATAATTCATGGTCTATAGCCCAGAGCCCATGCTCTAAAATCTTAAACGCGATGTTGGATATCTAAACAATGGGTATGTAACAATCAAGTAAAGGCTCTGCCTTCTTGTCTGTCAATGATAGACAGGATGAATAATGTGAAAAAAAAGTGTGAAAAAAAGCCTAGGCTCTGCCATGAGACCAACCATCCAATTTTATCCTTCCTATCCCAATCCGATAAAAGGTTGTTGAAATGTACTGTTTGGATGGCTATGAGTAATAGCCATCCAATACGTAAAAAAGAGAATCGAAATCGAAATCCAGTCGAAAATATCATCAGTCATCAACACCATCCTCTAGCGTCCCATCATATCGTCCCATCCTACCCCATCCGGTCCAATCCCAACTCCACTATTCTCAACTAAAAACCCCCAACCCAGGCATTATAATTCGTAAGCCCACCCACCACGGAACTTGTTTCCGTAATCTCGGTTCCACTCTCACTCTTCACCGTCTTCCCGCTCCTCACAATACTAAAGGTTACATTTCCTGTTTGGCCATTAAATGGCTGACTCCAATGGTTTAATCCGGCTGCCCCAGTATAACTTGTCACTGGCGAACTGCCAATCTGCACGTGTACATTGGCAGCTGATTGCAACAATGCGGTGAAAAATACTTTGTCTTGACAGATAGTGTTTGGGCTGTATTCTATTTGGCCCTGAAGAGGATTATTGCCGAGGACGCCGCCAGTAATACCAGCCGCAGCGGCAGCGGTACGGTACCAGTATTGCATCGAGTCAGTGGTGGTGTTGTATTTGGTACCTTTGTATTGGGAGATGTAGTAGGGTAGAAGAGTCAGGAGGTTGGAATGCGGCATGTTTTGGACGTATTTGAGGGATTCGGTGGGGACTTCGTCAGTAGAGACCAGGGGACCGATGTAAGATGATTCACCCCAGTCATTCCAGGTGACAATTCTGTGGGGATGGGTTAGTTTATTTGTTTGGTGGGACGGTCGAATGAAGGAAATGATAATGGAAATACGTACTCCACGAACTGAGGTTGGACCTGGAGGACTTGTTGCCAGCGCTGAGCCCATAGATCATCGCCCCTCCACGTCCATGCGATGGGGTTTGCATCGCTGTGAAAGAACCAAGGGGAGACACCCATCATGTAAGCTTTGCTACCCAAAGTGTCTTGCCAAGCAAGGTCGCTTTCAGTCGTCATATTTACTGGTCCGGCGGGCCACATATCCCAGCTAAAAGCACCCTGAACATTGTTGAGCTGAGCAGTAAATCCAGTAGGGCCCAAGCTCGAATAATCAGGGACGAAATAGATGGAGCCAGCAGTATCTTGAACAGCGCTCCGAATAGGTCCACTAGTTGCCCAATCTCCAGCATTGTCTGGTCCTTCAAAAGTTGATGCGAAAACTGATCCATTGTACTTAAAGTAGGCAGCACTTACTCCATATTGATTGAGATATGAAGCGACCGAGGAATCACCAGTAGCTGGCCAGGCTCCGCTTCCGCCAAGATAATCGAAAGAGAAGAACAATTTGAAGCTGCTGCCGAGTGTTGTTGCGGCTTCGAAAGCATTGGCGACCTGTGTTGGGGTATTGGTATCACCAGTAGCAATGTTGAGTGCAAATGCGTCGATACCCGCAGCCTGAGCAGTTTTTATATCTGTCTCCCAGTTCTCGGTAGTATGATGAGCAGTATTTCCCATGACAACATGTGCAAACACATACTTCTGAGCTGAAACAGCAGAAGCAGTCAGCGTTGATGCCAAAAGGAGGAGTGAAAATCTCATGGTGGTAGAAATCAAATCGACGAGAAAACCAGTTCAGCCAAAAAAGAAACGAAAAGGAAAGGAATGTTGTGATTCTGAATACAGAAAATAAATTTTAAGGAGTGTAAATGAACGTCTACATATAGCAGAGCACCAGGCTACAACAATGTATTGAAAATCTTGCAGAAGCAAAGGTAGAATTTTGGAGAAACTCTTCTCGGCGCAACTGGCAGCCATTGCATCCTATTTAATCCTATTTCATCCAACATCACCTAATCTTAAGCGGGTACTACGATGTACTCCTTCACAGTACCTGCAGGATTCATTTCAAGGGTAATTTAAATTTGTTTTGGTAGTTAGGGTCATAACATGGGATATGAAAAGTTGAAACATGGCGACATCCTATGAAATCTTTCGAAGCAATTGATCTTTTCGCGGGTGTTTGTTCGTTCAGGGGTACTTGTATGGACTCGGCTTTTGATTGGTTTTCGGATATCTGCAGGTCAATGACATGACAATCCACCAGTGACCCATCCCGTCATCCGGGTGTCCAAACAAGTGAAGTTTTTTGCCGTTGGATCGCGGCTAGGAGATAGAGGCGTCTGATTTTTGACCATTGTGGGGGGACGTACGCGTCCATACGTGAAAGTGCCTGTAGACTGTAGACTGCCCAGGTGTAGACTGTAGCCCGGTCTGTAGATGAAAGATTTGACCTGCAGCAGCGGCTGGGTAATGTTCGGATGAAGGACAATTCAATTCAACCTGTCCAGGTGCACGGTAGTACTACCGTACCTACTAGTACCGTAGTTGGAGGAATTCCGGATGAACGATACAAGCCCTGGAGGTCGTAAAAGTTTCAATGCCTAGTACAACCCGAAACGAAACACAAACCGAACACAAAATCGTTGTATCTAGGTAGGTAGCTATATCCAGCTGCAGGTAGCAAGCAACAACTACCTAGGTAGGTATAATTCTCCGAGACGAGATCCCATCTTTGTACGACGACTTTAGGGTAGGTATGCAGGTAGGTAGGGTAATAGGTGTACGATACGATACGATACGATATGAGATGATACGATATATCACTTACCATGTTCATATTCTATCTTCTTTTCATCGAGTCTTACTTCGCCACCATCACCACCATCACCGCCCAAAATACTCTGACTGGATGTGAAGAAATGAAGGAAACAATTTCTTGATCGTTTCGCCATGTTGCTATTGCTGCTGCTTGTTTGACACGGCCCGTTCTGTTCTGAATGTAAGGGTAAGGGTAAGGGTAAGGAAAAGGATGTTGCAAAAGGAAAGATAAAAAGATAAAAGATACACTTGTTGTTGTTGTTGTTGTTGAGTTCGTTCTGGACCTCTGGTAAGGCTGACCTCGATACTGTGATGCTGCAGTACGGTCTTCAGAATTAAGGTTAGTACCTACTACCTGGCAAGTATAAGAACATACCTCGGTATGTACGGAGTAACCAAGCTCAGATCGCCCAAAGTGGATTTGGTTACGTACCTCCAGCGGACTCAGTGCGAAACCGCTGCACTCAAAGCGGCCCGTTGCGTGACTGCAGTCTGCCCAGGCATCCCTAAAAAGAAGGTGACTGACAAACTGGCACGTGCAAACTGGACTGACTAGTAGCTGACTAACTTAACTACCCAACTTTACTATAACTAATCCACCCTACCTTACCTTAGGTACCTTACCTACCTAGGTAGGTACTCAGTTTACCTAGAACCTAGAGCTCACAAAATATAATATTGAGCATCTAGATTCTAGATTCTAGATTCCAGATTCTAAATTCCAGATTCTACAATCATAATAACAATAAGAATAATACACAGCGATTTCTTGATTACCTAATTCATTTTGGGTGTTTTTGAGTTTGTGTGCTATCAATACCTATATCGATCGATTCTTCATTAATACGGTACCAAGGATGTCGATGAGCTATAGTAGCTCTCGACCCCGATGAAGAGCCTCCATTCGCGATCCGATAACAAAAAAAATGGCGACATTTTTCGGAACATTTTGATCGTCTTGATGGTCCAAGCCAGCTCACCTGCATCTTTAAATGCTCTCGGTGTCGTACGCAGGCTTGTGGTCATTTTATTGGCGACTAGATAAGTATCTACTATGTATAGTCTGTACTCAAGTAGCAAACGGCAAGAAAAATGCTTCGAGTCAACAAACCTAACCTTATACATAAAGCAACCCATCGAGCTAATGCCCAGCAGCGATGGCTTGCATTGATGATGATGATGATGATGGCATGACGGGTCACTATTCTTCGATACTGTACTAGAATTGTGAGATCGGCAACGCTCATCTTACATCCTGTTATCACAACGATATAAGTTAACTTGGGGTGCTATTCATTCTTCCCTTCTTGTTTTTTTCAAAGTTGAAATCCGATTTACTCAACCTAAAATCTTTCCAGAATTCCGAGTAGCCATCTCGGACTCCGCCGGCATTATTTTTGGTTACCACGTGCTTCATAACCCAGCCATTTGATAGCTCGATAGTAGGTAGCTTCTACATTTTTAGCCAGCTCTGGACTCTGGAGCCTCAACCCCACTCTATAAAAGTGCGGTGAACATACTTAACTAGGTACGTGAAAGTTTAGGGAATAGTTGCACTCAACAGTTCGGCTTCCCAATAATACATATGTCTCTAAATATTGAGATCAGATTTCTTTCTTGGCTGGAATTCCCAACGCTTCGGATACTTCTGGCGACAATTGATGGCGTAAGCCAAGCCTCACCCCGTTGCACCTTGGAACGGGATCTTGCAGAACACAGATTTCAGTCCTATCTGTCCAGCAGGCATGCATGTCAGATGATGATTTGACTGATAGGGAGGATTGCTTTACTATCAATATATGGAATCCTAATTGTACAACCTCGGCCAACGAGAGTCTTCCAGTCTCATCCTCAAGCCATGTATAATGGAGCCAGTGTCACTTCCAAAGACAGTATTCGTTTCTTACAATTACCATCCCATTGCTCTTGGATTTTTCTCCAACCCCGAACTCTGTGTACGAGAATAGTAACGGCGTTGGAAATTGGAGCGTATTAAACCAATTTAGTTCATCATTAACACCAAATATACACACACAAAATTGGCATCGCCATACACCAAATATCTACCCTTGTAATGACTAGGTACCTAGGTATGCATTCTCCAATCTCGCTAATGCGTTATTCATCGTTACTCATCAACATTCAAAACAAGCTTTCCTTCCTCCAGAGAATAAGAATCCTACAATAGATAAAGCACGTGGAATTCCTTCCCCGGCTCTCACTTTTCATGATTAAAATGCCCCCACGATATCCACCATATTCCTTCCCAGATATCGACAGTAGTGTTGTGGTAATATATCTGACAACAAGGATGATGAGCCCCCAATCTTTTTATACGTACGGAGTACACAGCCACCATACATGGATACCTACGCTACAACCCCTCATCTAAAATCCTTATGATAGCTTCATCATACATTGGTACCCCTCTTGAGTCGCCATACTGTATATACATCGGCAAGCATATCACCCTATATTTCAATTCGTAAGTCAATGTTACGTTCCCATTCATCCTTCAACTTATCAATCAATGCCATGCTCTAAATCTGAAACCATACAAATATACTATACTACAGACAGGATCCTGGGGACGTACTATAGTCAAGGCTTTGCGGAAGGCTCTTTACACCACGCACCTTCTTTGTTCCTCGAACCGTTAACTATCACCGCAAGAGAATACAACAATACAACTACCAGTGATGAGAACCGAGATGGAATAAGTATTTTAGTGCAAGGAAAGTGTAAGCGCAAAAATATAGTAAGGAGCTGCCATACCACTGTACCACTGTACATTGAGAAGATAAAGTAACTGCAATCCATAGGTAGGAATCAAATAGTTAAACCAGACCAATGGCAAATACTAGGTAGGTACTTCTTTCTACCAGCAGGCACAGAAGATACTTTAGATAACAGACCACCACATTCATTTCTTAAAAAGGACAAACCGTATATTGATGATCTATTCCAACCAGGTAGCCTGCAGTTAAAAATCCCAAAAAGCTGTTGATATCCCTCCATGAAAAAGAAGAATCAACAGCTCCTTTGGACTCATGAGCTATATTATATGATTCTCCGAATTGATCAAACCATCGAAGCCATTGACAGACCGACACCCGGGAAAAATAAGAACCAATTGATAGGTATCAAAACACCATGCATCCATCCATTCATCCTTTCACTCCACATCTACAAAGCATCAACCCACGCCACCACCACACACATCCCAAACAAACCTCCTCCTCCAAAAGAGCCAAAAAAAGAGCCAAAAGAGCCAAAAGAGCCAAAAAAAAACATACAACAGTGGGGATTCGCTGGTGGTCACCCACCCAACTACTAATCCACCGATCTGAAGCTTGTGTATGGCAGAGCAGACGGGATGCCCAATTCTCTTCAGTCTATGGTCGTATGTAGAAGGCGTAGAGGTTTTGAGGATTATATATAAATAGGTATCTAGGTACTTGGGTAGATATGCTAAGTTGAGATGAGAGTGGACATTGATTGTCATCGAATGGGATAATAGGGTGATATGGGATGGGACAATAAGGAACGATGGAATGATAGAATGATAGTAGCATCGAATGTTTAGATGGGGGATGAATAGTTAGGAGTATTCGTTCCAAGCGCTGAGAATATTACTGCAGATACCTAGGTACCTTATGCAACAATAAATATCTATCTAGCGAGAAGTGAAGGAGGGGGGGATATCATCATTACCTATCATGATGGTATAGAGGAACGTATAATGTGAACAAATTGTAGAATTACAACACCGGAGCATCTGAGAACTTCAGAGTGCCTTGGGGGATTTGGAAGTACTTATTAAAAACAAAACCAGACCAGCACATAACATCACATTACACACCTCCTACCTTTCTCACCCCATTATACCCAATCCCCAAATCCCCAAACCCTAAACCACCCTCCTTACCTTCCCACTCTGCACCTCATAAACCCACCCACTAACACCCACCTTCCCAGGTATAACCTCCACCGTCCTCAACCACTCCACATCGCTTCTCACCTGCGCGTCCAGATTTCCAAACGGCTGAAAATCGTCCCCAAACATTTCCAACGCCTTTTTTGCCCCTCTCCCAAGCCTATCCTCTACGATCTGAACCGCATCTTCATTCGTAAACGTAAGCATGCCGCATCCCGTATGCTTGATGAGCAGAATTTCATCCGTCCCCAACAGCTGCTGGGAAATAACAAGCGAGCGCAATGCATCGCGCGCAGAACCCCCCGCGTTGCGGATTATATGGGCGTCGCCGAGGGCGATGCCGAATGCCGCAGAGGGGTCGATACGGGCATCCATACAGGTTACTGGGGGATGTTAGAAGAGATTGGGAAACTGGGAAGGGTTTGATGGGGGGTAAAATACCAACGGCATATTTCTTGGCTGGTGGAAGTGCAAGATCACCTTGCTTGAAAGTTGCAGCGTAGGCCTTATTCGACTCAATGAGATTCTTTTGGATGAAGGTTTCGGGCTGAGCAGTGTATGCCGTGGGCTCTGCTACTGCGTGTGGGATCAAGACTGACATGATTGAACGGCGCGTTACTGTCTGGGGTTTGAGTTTGATGATGGGATTAGATAAAGACCTGTGTGCCTTGCATTTAATCGATGGATATTAGTTTATGGATAGCAAAGTGGTTCACATATCATTTTTTTTATATATACGATCAGTCGAACGAATGAAAGCCGAGCAATCGAGATCGCATAACCAAAGCTAGACCAAGTGAATGTCGACTCGTCTCATCTTCAAAGACCGGAAAACGATGGCGCAATTTGGAGTACCAATGGAGGCTCTCAGTTATAGCATTCCATCATATTTCATGTTCCACTGATCAAAGGGATTTTCATCCAAGTTGACTCGAGAGTGAGTGTATGAAGAACTTACATATCAATTTATAGTTGTGGGGAACCCAAATAGAAATATTTATGCAATTTATGTCGTGTTTATGTATTTCTTTATGCATTACCCCACATTTTCCCAATGACTTCATAATGTCTCTCTACCTCGGCTGTCGTTTGATAGGTATACTGAGATATCTATTCCCTGAGCATGAATGAGACAATACAAGATTCGAATTCATTTCCAGAGGTCTCAATCGACATAGATGAGAATGAGGTATCGGAACTTCAACAAAGCATCTTAGAAGCACAATACTTCGACCCAAGTAGCATGGCTCCATTATCCGCAGCTTCTATAGTACGTAATTCCACATGATAACCAACGTACGGTAGACAGAAGTTCTACCTGCGTGACACCAAGCTCCAAAGTCTAATGCTCTGAAAAAGGTGGCCCTCGCCAGACTTCGCGCTTATAAACCACCCGCCTTCGACTCAGTATGGAACCGACTGCCCCTCAGCCGACGAGCCGCCGTCCTCGTGCTCCTCTTCGCTGACAGGAAAGGTGACCTCCGAGTCGTGATTACCATGCGCTCAAACACACTCCGAAACTTTTCCGGTCAAGCCGCATTCCCCGGAGGAAAGGCCGATTCTCTCTCCGAGACGCCTTTTGAAATTGCCCGGCGAGAAGCAAGTGAGGAAATCGGCCTTCCTAGATATGACCATAAAATTCCCGCTCCGTTCCAGATGGAACATTTATGTCAGCTGCCATTTAATCTAGCTAGAACTTCCCTGGCTGTCCGTCCTTGTGTTGCTTTTATTCACGCGGGTGATATGATGACCGAGAGAGATGCTAGTGTGGAAGAGGACATGATACCTCGATTAGACGCACGAGAAGTGGCGGCTGTATTTTCTGCCCCTTTCCATAACTTTTTGCGAACGGAAGATGAAGTAAGAAAGGAAGATGAATATTTACTACCGGGGAAGAAAAGTGACTGGTATAGCGGGGCTTGGCACGAGTGGCACGATACGAAGTGGCGGATGCATAATTTCTATGTACCGATCACGAATCAGAAGGTATCGAAGCCGAAGGTTAGAGAAGGAGGGCAGGCAGCTATTGCAGAGGAGCTGGATGAGCAAGAGGAGCAGGGATTGACGAGATACAAAGTTTGGGGGATGACGGCGAGAATGTTAGTTGGTGAGTTGATAATTTTTCAAAACATAGGCGGTAGATGAATGCATATCACTGACTGATAACTTGTAGATGTGGCTAGGACTGCATACGGGGAAGAGCCGGAATTTGAGGTACGGTTTTGACTGTATGTGCTACTACTTGAAACTAATCCAGATTATAGCATAACGCACACTTTGGAGATGAAGATCTCATTGCGAAACTACAGAGTACTGGCCATCTTGAGGAGAAGATATCGGGCAAAAAGGATGTGACAGATGCAGAGATTAACAATGCCAGAAAAAGTATGAAAGAAGAAAAATCCGGAGCAAAGATTTAGAGAACAGATGATGATTCAGACTGTTTAATGATTTATTTATTCTTTCTTTCTAGGTCATCGGCCTTTACCACTAGGTCCCTTAGGAACATCTTGATTTCGATCTTGGTTTCGCACCAGAAGCTTGATTTTTCCGCCACCGATCTCATGACCTTGACTCAAGATATCAACCTCTTCTTTTGCACCATCTGCCCCATTACTTTCCCTAGACAATGTCTTATCATAAGACCTAGCATCAATGCCCAAAATACCACCTACGTTATTTCTATCGCCGGGAACCGAGAACTCACGATATGCATATCTCCATTCGTTCAAGAATGTACGAATGGCTTTACCAACCTTATCTTTGCCGTTCTTGCTGTGATGACCGGTACCTGTGATGGCATAAACGGGCCTTGATTCCTTGCTGTTATCTAGTAGAACCCGTTCAAGGTACTCAACGGCTTCTTCGGGATGAAGACCATGTAAATCAACGTAAAGTTCTGCGTTGTGGGAGTTACTCTTGTTACGTTCTTCGTAAAGCTCACGCGCTGCTTCGCGGTGTGCTTTTCTCATAAGATCGTTCTCACTTTGGCCACGAAGACTAAGGGCTTTAGCGGCACGAGCATCATTACGATTCCAAGCTTGAGCGGCACTAGACTTTGTTAATTTAAATACGATATGTGACCACAATTGTTGACCAACCTTTGTAAGAATTTATTCCTCAAGCCACCATGCTTAATTGCATCTTGTCTGGCTTTGAGGTATGCTTTATTGGCTCTTTCCCCAGTTTCTAACCATGGGATATGCTGAGGGGGTGAAATAGCCTGTGCAGCGGCGCTGTTCTCGCCATTGCGGATATTGTTGGAGCTACCGTTTCGGCCAATTTTCTTTTTGTCTTGCATCATACCAGGGCCGGGTGAAGGCGACAGCTTTACCACATCCGCGAGAGAGCTTGGACTATTATTTTCTTTGTGGTTGTGCCCATGACCACCTCGCTTCCCATGATGCTTTTTACCCTTTGTGCTCACAGCACCCAATGATGGAAATGCCTCCGTATCATCCAGAGCTGGAGCGGCAGGTGCATCTCTAGCACGACTACTTGGCCGAGATCGCTGACTTCCATCGCTGTGATAGCCTTGTAGACTTTTGAAGCCAGGCGGCGGAGTAAAGCCACTCTGCTGGTAGTTGCTGAAGGCATTTGTCGACGAATATGAGCTTGACCACTGCTCTTGCATTGGTTGTAAAGATGGGAAAGCATTGTAATCTTGGAACTGGAAACTGGGTTGAGAATTCTGAGTTGGGGGTGTGCTGCCGCCTTCGAGAGAGAGTCGGCTCATGAATGATGAGGGATCGTGGCTGAAGATACAAGTATCCCCCGCAAGGCAATTGCCCATGACCCAATACCTGTGAAAGGATGAGGGACTGTGAATTTATTAGAATGGGAGGAAACTTACTTGCAAATGTGGTTGCTTAAGTCATGACTAAATCTGCAATCCGCACGTAGACATTGTCCTGTAGACAACCAAAATCGACAGACGACACCACTTCGCTGTTGGCCAGCCGGAGTATTTGGGCGAGGCACGTCTGCTGCCATAGACTTACCAATCAAGATAGCTTTGGTGCCATCTCCCTCTGCTTGTACCGTAGCATCAGCCGACTGACTATCCATAAACGCAGCAATGGTAGCGCTCAAATCGTATCCGTGCAACGCAAGAGCGGCTTCAATCTCTTCAACGGATTTCGAAGAACCAAAAATCGACCGTAACATTTCATGGGAGCTCATATCGTTTTGCTGGGGCGAGATGTACTCAGCGGCGGCGGCGTTGAGGCCACTTCCTCCGACGGACGATGATGTAATGCTAACAGCATCATCATTTACAAGCCAGTCTACATTTTCACTTCCATAGTCTCCATATATGTCTTGCGTAGGGCTAGTATCGGTCGGAAACTCGTATGCGTTCAGGTTTGGGCTATGAGGGATCGCAGGGCTGGAAAATGCGAGTCGTGGGGAAGGCCGCGGTGAGGTAAAGGGGGAGCCCTGGATAGACTTGGTTCGAGAAAAGGTTTGCGGCATAAAACCATGGAGAGCGAGAGGACTGACTCCAAGACGAGGGGATGAAGATACCGGTGTTCCGACACGTGGGATCTGCCATGGAGCAGGGGATGGTCTACGAAGGACCGTATGTCGCATTGCCGGTGGTGAGTTAGCGTTCGCGGCGCTTTCGCGATATCGCCATAATACATCCAACACGGCATTCTCCAGCACTGTTCCTGTCATTGTAGTCTCATTCTTGAGTAGTTCCTCCAATTTGTCCGTCTTGTCTTCGTCCTCGAGGGTAGCATCTTCGAGGATGGGCAGACAGATCTCGTAGGTATCGTCGGCCACCATTTTCGCCAAGGTTTCTTGAGTAACGATCGGATTAGATTATTGTATGACTGTAGGCTGTATGTATTTCGCAGGAAATAGAGGTACGAATGAAAGAATGGAAGTGTAAAGAGGAAATAAATAAATAGTTGTTGAGGAGGGGAGGGTTTAAGAAAGGTAAGGTAGGTGAGACCGGAGTTCGCGATTGATTGATCAGGGAAAGACACTTCGAAAGATGTAATAAGGCAAGGCAAGGCAGAGAGAGGCAAGGCAATTGGATTGATATGGTAGGTAATCGGTAAACAAGGTACGACGCAACAAAGGGCACCAGGCTCTTACATTGTCAGAGTCAGATGAATGCTCGGTGAGTGAGTGAGTACCTTACTAGTATATCTTTCCAATCATAATATGGAATGTACTTGAGAAGATAGAAAAGAGAAAGGAGAAAGGGGGGAGGGGAGGGGAAGGGAAGGGAAGGGGGGATTTATTTCGAAATTGTGTTCAACCAAGTACAGTAGAGGAAAGTTAGGTTAGGTACCTAGGTTCGTGGGGTTGGAATGTCGGACAGCACTCTAGCTCTCCATAAAGGACTGACTAGTCACTAATGGATGATGAGGCTGACCTATCAAGATCCGGGGTTCCCTTTTGATTTTTAAAAGAAATGAAGAGATGTAATATGATTGGTCCAGATAATCGATTGAAATATTTATATTCGGGTCCATCCGATTTGGACAGTAATATACTGTACAGGACAGGACAGTACAGCTGGAGGACAGTACAGGAGTCCGGGACAGTACAGCAAGAAGCCAGCCAAGCCAAGCAAAGAGTACTCCGTAAAATGTATAGGTAGATACTAAGGTATACCTACCTACTGTACTGGGTTGTACTGAGTAGGTAGTCGGGTAATATAAAGTTCCAAGCAAGTACAGGAGTAGTTAAGGTAAGGTAGCTAAGGTGAGTTTTAACTTCTAATATACATATTACATAGGATACTAGCAAGGCAGGATAGGATAGGAGTGATGGAGGTAGGTACCTACATACTACCTAGCCTAGGTACCTATGGTATGATAATAAGTTGGTCAACTGGTATGTGCTGACTGGATGGATTGGTTTCAATATATGTTATTGCAAGCGGTGAGCTGAGCTGACCGGGAGAAGAAGAATAAGAATACAGTAATCCATAGACTGAGAGCTATAGATAGATAGATATTACTACTTCGTAAATAACTTGTTAATAACATAATAAATACTTTATAATTCTTTTAATACCAGTTTGTACCGTGTAGCGATTGAATAACATCTGCAACCTACCTCAATCAACATAAACAATCTTCTCCCATTCATCAGTCCTAGGAGAATCAATCCATCCATCAACCACAGCCGGAGTCTTTCGTCAAACTAGGTAATAAATTGATATTAATCATGTGATTGATCTTCAGGACCCCTCATGAAGGCTGAAGGCTGAAGGCTGTACTAGGTAGGTATATACTAGGATTCCTTTACTACTTTTACCTACCTACCTATTCCCAGAGAGTCAAAAAGTGACGTAGAAGCAAGAGTGCGGCGTGGATTTATTAAAAGGATTTACAAAATACCTACCTACTTCAGGATGAAACATCCAAGATACCTATGATACATCAAATATACCATACCTATACATAGGTATACCTGACCCCCAATCCTTCAAAATTAATCAATATCTTTTTATCTCCAACTGGTTTTATTATATCGTGAGAAGTTAAGTTGATTTGTTCATTCATTCGTTCGTTCGGTTCAATCTTTTCTGCTTCGAAATACCAAAGCTACAGTATTACTGTTAGTGAGCATACCTACTCGTTCCCCCCCCGTTTCGAAAGCGCATCAGCACAGCCTGAGGTATAACTGGAAGGTACATCCTAGAAACGATTCTCCAGATTGACTTCATCACTTGGACGATATCATCAATGCATCTTACGACGACGTTGTAGCTTCTTCGACCTGAATCTTCCGGCTGTGAGAAATAATCACCGAGTCCCGATCAACAACCTACGATTCCGGTTCTCATCCCACAAGTATCTCTACAATGCCGGCAGATTACAGCTCGACTGCGAGAGCATTAGCCCTACCTATAAGTCCTCTCGAGTCTCCCTCCTCTCCAAATCAGCACGCAGAGAGACCGCCATGGTCAAGTCGTATATCCTCCAGTGTGCGACGAGCAAATAATTCTGCCTCGCCATATTCCACCCAATTTGGCACTTCCCTCAAAGATCAACTCCTCCGCAAAGCCGACAAACTACAAAGAAAATTGGTCTCAACATGGCAGAAGTTCTCTCTTGTACAAAAATGTCTTACTATTATAGGGGTGATCCTAAACATTATCCTCCTCGTCCTCTTCCTGGTCTATCAACATCAAATCTTCGCCAGTCTCGCTCCATTCGCAGAGCGCTGGCGGGATATGCGAGGGGGGTGGATGATTCTGTGGGCCATAACATTCATCGCCGCATTCCCACCCCTCATAGGCTATTCCTCCACCATCACCATCGCCGGTTTCGTCTACGGAGTTCCGAAAGGTTGGGCAATAGTGGCGAGCTCAACAGTAGCAGGCTCTCTCTGCTCATTCCTCGCTTCTCGAACCATTCTCTCAAGCTACGTCCATCGCCTCGTGGGCAAAGATAAACGCTTCGAAGCCCTCGCCCTGACACTCAAATACGATGGCATCAAGATCCTATGTATGATTCGTATTTGTCCCCTCCCATACTCCCTTTCAAATGCCGCCGTCGCCACGTTTCCCACGGTGCACCCCCTCAACTACGCTCTCGCCACTGCCTTGGTAACGCCCAAACTTCTAATCCACGTTTTCATCGGTAGCCGCCTCGGCTCACTCGTCGGCGACGAAGAAATGGATACGTCCACAAAACTAATAAACTATGCCAGTATCATCATCGGCGGTGCTCTGGGCGCTTCAATTGGCTATATAATTTACCAGCGCACCATGGCGCGCGCCAAAGAGCTCGAGATAGAGGAGCTCGAAGCTGGGAACGGCGATGCGGCAGCTGGGAGAAGAGGAGCAGAAGAATACACCGATGCCAATACAAGTGAGGATGCGGCGCTGATGAACGACGATGATATATCTTTATGGGATAATGAGGATGGACAAGCGGGGTATACGGATTTTGTTGATGAGGATGAAGGGGATGTTTTTGTGGGCGGAGATATAGATGAGGAAGTGGATACTGGGGGGAGGGGCAAGCAAACTAGAACTTAGATTTGGTTTTTGTTATGGTTTTGTTTGGTACGGGATGGGGTATGCTGTATGCAATGTATGAGCTGGATACATGTTGTGTTTGGTTGGGTCTGATTGTGTCACCACGGTAGTTTGGCGTTCGGGGTAAGGGAATGATTTAAATGGCCCAAAGGTCTATGCATATATTGTTTGCATTGGAGGATGATATCGAGCTGGAGGGGAAAGAGGGAGTAAAATGCAAATGGATTCCTTGAGACCCAACATCTAAAATTCAACAAAAATACTTGCCTGTAGCATTTTTGTGTCATTCGTTTTTTTTTTTCTTTTTGATTCGTGGTATTCCCATTGTTTGCTATGAAGTTCCTGAACTACCAAGTATGCCCGCCTGCCTTGGTCAAAAGTCACTAAGTTGCGCCAAAAATATATTGAAGCTTCAGCAAAAGAACGCCATTTGGCCATTTGTTCCATATGCACCGCTAAAACTCCATCGCTAAAAATCAAATCCCAAAACCGTTCGCCATTAAAAACCTCATCGTCAAATCATTTAATCATTCATTCTGTGCCTGATACTGCTTCATAAAAGCCACTGCTTGTTCAATCGGATATCCTATGAATACGGGCCCTGTAAAAACCATCTTCGGTCCATTGCCCTGCATTTGGAGCTGTTCTGGTTGAATAAAGGCTGGTTGATCGTGGAACACTGGTGGCGCATCATAGTTAGTAGAGGGGGCTGTATCCTTAGCCTTCTGACCTTGGCCAAAAGGACAACCTGCTGGTGTCTCTGCTTCAATCGGAGTCGTGGGCAATTCATGTGTTGATTTTGGTTCCGCATTCGATGCCGCAGTATGTCCAAAGGGGCACTTTCCGGAAGGCTTTGGATAATTGTCCAATGGAACAGAGACAGGCGCTGGAGGTGGAGACACAGGTCTATGGTCGGATGGTTGATCATAGATTGGGACGGAAATCCCCCATGGTCTGCTTGGAGATTCACCCACCCTAACCTCTTTCATTGGCCTGTCAAAACGACTTTCTCTATCTTCTGCGGAAGCAGAATGAGTTTCGTGCAATGATTCATTGCCATCAACGCTGACATTATTCGCCCAGTTTTCCACTCTCTCGTTCGACGCACGTTCAACCGCGAAAGCTTCTTGTTCTTCCTTTGTAGGTAACATTGGCTGATGTTTTTGGCCCAAGCCCTGAATCATGCTCACAAGGTTTCCGTATTTCGCATCTAGCATCCTCACATCATCCTCATTTCGTTGATATCGCTTGACGCAAATCTCATGACTGCGGGGAACCTCGTGTTTGTGGGTTTCAAAATATCGTGCTATCTCTTCAGGTGAGTGTTGATTAAGATACCGAATAGGACATTGAGCTCCAGGGCCTGTTGCTGATGGGGGTGGAGATGACATCGTCTCGGCGTACATTTGCGCGCATATAGGATCTGAGGAATGGTGGGGAGTGGGGTCTTGGGTATCGGTAGGAGTCAAAAGTTGATCGGATTCACCAGTGCTGGTATCCTGAGCATGTGGGTTCTTCATGGATTTCGTTCCTTCAGGCATAGTTACAAATGGACACAACAATGAACTCTTCTTTCCAGGCACAGTAAAATCTTGTTCGAGAACAGTTGACAAGGAGGTTCGATGTGCGGACAATCTCATATTACTACTCCCACCGGATATACTTTTACTAGTTGTAGATCCGGCAGACTTTCCAGATAAAGCCGCAAGACGCTTTGCTGCCCTTCTACCATCCCTTATTGCAACTGCAGTCTGCTGCTTCGAAGTTGGTTGTTTACGAAGTGGCAAAGGAACAAATCCACCACGATCAGGAACTGTTATTTGTAAATCTGGAGGAAGTTGAAGCTTTGCTAATGTACTAGCTATCTCAGGATCTGAGGGAGCATATTTATCTGCTAGAGATTGATACTGTGAAGATATTTGTTAGTCTTGGTTGTGCCAAGCGATCTCCAAAAAAAGCAGAAAAGATAAGAGTCAAAAATTCAGAAAATTAGTAGTTTATCGGCATTGCTACTTTGCAACAAGTAACTTTGTTCTAGAGCTATTTGTGTACATCATTAAAATGACAGGAAGAATGTCTGGTTAAGAATAAATAATATGCACTTACTTGAGAATGTGAGTACCGGAGCTTGTGCTCCAGAATTATCTTTCTGTCACTTAGAAGTTGAACTTCATCTGCTAGAATATTAAAGTTGTTAATTAAGGTATTGGTAAGTTCCTCATAATCAAGGTCTTGTAATGGCATGATGTACAGAAAGAAGGAGAGAATGAAAAGAAATGGTTCTTCATAAGAAGAAATGGAAAAGATGGAAAGAAAGAGGGAAAGGAATAAAATAATGATGAGAAATAAGAAGATTGGAAAGCAAGAAAAGGGCTTTCGAAGCTAAAATGTCGCTAAACCAGTTCTAGTCTAGTGAGGAATTAATCAGAGCTACCGGTAGGTAGGAAGCTGGAGGTAATAATCTTGCAGGTGGAGCTAGTAATTCATGGATTATGTAATACATGGATATAGGTAGTATAATTAAGATCTCTCTGCAGGTTACTTATCACCTGGGCACTTGTGGTCAGTTTGGTCTGATGCATATGGATTGATAAAATGGAAGTAACAAGTACTGTCAACGGTACTGGTACCTACTAGGTTACCTAGGTACGATCAAACTGGATGTGTACCGGTAGTTGTAGCTGCCCGTGTACCTACCTACCTATAGGTACCTAGCTGTCGCTACTTTATAGCTGATATAACTGCAAATGATACATTGCACAACCCTTTTGATACCTACCTAGGTACTAGATCCATACCTAAGGTACCTACTAATAAAACAGTTGCTCAGTCTCAGCCGCCGCCTTGAAAGTTGAAGGTTATGCGAATCTCCATCATACTTTCACCCCAGACATCCTACCTAGGTAGGTACTACAGCGCATAAACTTCCCCAGCAATTGGATGAGAATTACCTAGTCCTCACTCATATGTCCACCTCCACTTGACCAACTGTTTACTATTATGCCCAACTGGGGAATTCTTCATATTCATACCATGGAGCTACCTGCAAGTTTTAAACCCAAATGTCTATTGGGCGGTGGATATGATGATTGGGGACCTCAGCATTTCGTACCATTAACTTTATATCTCACTTTAAATATGTAAAAATAAACAATAGTTACATTTTTTCGAGCGTTAAGGATTCTCATTTGTATGTACCTCAAATAATAAGATCCTTCAATTTGCCATGGTAGGTATTTGATCCTTTCATCCATATCTTTACTCGGTAGATGCTGCCTACCTACACAAATGGGTTATTAGGGACTACAGCAAATATAGAATAGCTGGAGATACTAATACCTACCTAATGTAATAATAATATAAGTATCTACGTTCAATACATTCATTCAAACTCATAGCTACCCGACCTAGAGATAAATTTCTCGCCCCCTTGTGCTATGTATGATTTTTAAAAATAATAAGGCTAGTTCTTAATACCGTCTTCTACCCCAATTCTTATTTGTGCTATTATTGGAAGCTGGATCCCCCCCTCTATTTTGATGCGAAGTCGATCATCCCCCCCCAACAACCAATCCCCAGACAACCTTCGTCGTGAAGGTGCGTGAATTAGAGAAGATAGCTTTGGAGGCTTAGCTGCACCATGTTTCAGGCGATTTTCTCCATCCCCTTAATCTTACATTAAGCTCAATTGCCATCATCTCTCTCTGAAACCGCATCTGCGACTCTGCGAGCCAGGTTTACCCTTCTCTATACCTCTTCCTTTCTCGAATTTCAATTCTGCGCAAATGGGCCCGCGATAATAGATTTTACTTTCAAAAATGTCTACTAGGAGCACCTCGATAAGCTCAATCTCTTCTGTGGGATGCGAGAAGCAATTGTCAGAAACATCGAAGATTGAGAAAAGCGCATTTGAACGGCTACCTGAAGATATTATTCTACAGTGAGCGCAACAAATAAGAACGTTGTGCAATCATTCTAATCATATTCTCTAGGATTCTACTCCTTACCAATGCCAATACTTTTGCTTCTCTCATCTTACTGAATTCAAGATGGAGGGCTATATCGCAACAAGCCTACCTTTATTCGCATCATCTTACTCAATGCTCTTCCTACTCGGCCGCACACAATACAATTCCAGCTCTGGAGGGTGAGGATAGTCTTCCACGTCTGCGAGGTCTCTTTGCGCAAGAGGTCCGTCGCAATTTGTTCGAAGCATATCTACGACCTCAAGAAACGGTCATAAACTTAGTCTCGACCTCGATAAGTTCGTCCAGTGCGCCTGGAGGAGAGGCTTGCCATTTTTCTATCTCCCCTAGCGGAGTTTTGGTCCTCGCCTATAACTCATCTCGAATTCACATCATAGATGTCACGGCTCCGGAGGTTCATATCATACGAGAACTTAAAATATTGCGACGACCAGCTGCAACGACAATTACAGATGACGGGTCTATGCTTGCTGTATTGTCAAATGATCTTCAGGTCAATCTTTATGACTTGACAGTGCGGCCACCAAAGCACACCCGGTCTGTATCACTAGACCATACACCAAGAACCATCGCCCTCTCCCCGACTGGACAGGTTCTCGCCGCAGCTTATGAGTAAGTACATTTCGATGGGTGCTACTTTTACATCGGCCTTTTTACTATCCTTTCTGTATTTATTTGCCGTCTAGACATGCCAGAAAGTTTTTACAAGCCCTCTCATAATTACTTTTCACTTGTTGAAATACTGCTAATCCCGCTGTCCTTAGCTCTGGAGTAGAACTGACCTCTCTGCGTGAGATTGGTAGAAGTCGTGCTGTAAAGGTCTATGGCGTTGACTCTTTGACATTCTCTCATGATTCTGATTTCCTATTGGGCACTACATTACAATCTAGGAATCCTAGTACTGTTGTCTTAACCGCGCCATATTATGACCCAGGGAGCGTTTCTCCTGAAGATAGCATTAGTGCTCTTTGGACAACTTCAATTCTCTTCCCCAATGGTAGCCGAGACTGCAGTCATGCAGTCCTGCTACCCAGTCCTCATGACGACGATGCAAGTTGGACTTTCACATATGATCGGATTTTTGAAACATTTCGAGCTGTTAGGATGGATGATCTACGCAACGGTAAAGTTCATTTTGTGGGGCCAAACGGGGAACCACCCTCATCAAAAGCGGCAGCGAACAAGTCTGGAGATCTAGCAGCAGTAGGTTATAGTCGAGGTAGCGTTTGGCTTTGGGGAATCCCAGAGAATTTGGATCCAACCCCTGCCATCGTGGGCTCGAATAGTAATACAGAAACCGCGCCAGGCACACCTTTAAGCCAACTTGGACGTCGAAACAGCGCGCCGTCTCTACGCTCTGTAAATCGATCGCTGGACCACAGCAATACTCGCATCCCACAATGGCAACTCTTATGTGATAAATCCCGCAATACATTTGTTGAAGGTTGCCAAATAACCTCTTTAGAAGGAGTGAGTGCCTTGAGCTGGGTTCAAGAAGGAACAAAACAGCTACATGGCGAAAGACTCGTGGCTGTTGCACCGGGAGTAAGACGCCAATGCATTGTAGACGAGGATGATAGCATGAGTCCGGTAGATGGCGGGCGTATCTGTATACTGGATTTCGCCTGTGGCACAAACAATGGTAGGAAAACCACAACGACCATAGAGGTAGGTCAACGAGATGATCCGGAGATACTCGAGGAAGAACACCGAGACCTGGACACCGAGGTAGCTATTGTAAGAAGAAGAACAGTAGCACAGCGAAGGAGTTATCGTGCCAGTATTGCTCGTTCAGTTACCACAACGACCCGCCCGGAGCCACCGCCAATTCCAGCACTACATAATTTGAGCGACACATCTAATATTCCCCTTCCTCCTTTGCCTAGACAAATGAGTCGCCTAGAAAGCACGTCCGATTCAGCTGAGACGGCCTCCATTGATGACGACCATGAAGCTTTTGACGATCCTTATGCAAATACAGCGCCCCGCTCCGGCACGACCCTACGCCGCGCTGCCACAGCTGCTGCGGTGAACAGAAGACTACATCCTCGATCAATGATACAAGAACATATCGAGTATCGCCGCGCGGATGGCCGTGAAGAGCATCCACATGAAAGTGATGCAGACAACTGGGAGCCACCACCCCCTCCTTATCAAAAAGACCCGGTCCCTCCACTTCCTGAACACATTCAGAGATCTATACTTGCAGATCATGCAAGATCCCTGCAAAGAGCAAATACTCAACGTGCTACAGTACTTGACTTTCCAGGTTTAGATGCTCCAGTTCTTCAGCGACCTCTTCCCGAAGCTCTACGTGAGCAGAGATATCCCTTTCAAAGATCACTCAGTGACACAACCACTGTGCCTTCTGCAACTAGTCCTATAGATGATGAAGCTTCCCGACCAGTGACAAGTTCATCAAGTTCAAACTCAGATGAGCGTCCTACAACCCCTGATTTTAATAGCCTTTATGATGTTTCTCCAATCGGCACTCCACAACCAAGCCATGCAAGACGCTCACCCCATCGAATACCCAGAGAACCTATCGGACTCAGCAGTGGTGAGAATGACACGACCGATTTCACTCCCAACTCTGCTATGAGAGCTACTTTACAATCACCTGTCTCCCCCATCCCTCAACCCATGAATGCAACTTTAGACAGGCGGTTGCTAGATTGGGAGAGTGCAACAGTTGATGATCAAGTCTCTCTTATGCAGAGCAGTAGACCTACAACCGCAGTTACAGGAGAACCGCGAGACGAGTCTACTCCTCTACAGCCGCATTCTACAGCGACCGAACAACCAATGCCGGTACAGGAGAGCTCAAAATCCCCACGGACTGAGGATATTGATTCCACTCCTCTCACTTCCCTGAATTCTACTAATGCATCTATCCCCGTTTGGAGAAGAGTCAGTTCTGCACCAGTGGTACCAGAGATCCCTATAGATCACGCTGCAACAGTATCCTCTGGGTTGGTGCTCCCTAGTGCTGAACTTTTAGCACGTTTCAACAGTCGCAGTGGGCGACCAGCTAGTTTGATAGATCCATCTCGACGTCGCTCTGGCTCTAATCCTCGAGATTCTGTACCACTTCAAGATTTTATCAAGCAGTCCCAACAACCTGCTCGGGCTGCTCCTGAGCAATCAAATCGCCTTTCTACTCCTCCCTGTGCAAGTGCTGGCTCTCATGAATCAAATCTTTCGCGCTCAAATACGACCCTTCGTCCTTCTACTGGGCACGATTCTCTTTCTCGACGAATCAGCCTCGGCCCACAAAGATTCCCCGCATCACCAAATAGCTTGCGCTCACCGCTACAACGTCTCGAGACAATTCAGAGTGCAAATTCGACAAGTGATCCTGGGACCTTACCTTACAATGTACCAATACCTATCACCAGACAACCGAGCAGAGCAGAGCGCAGTGCGGCGCGAAATATCAAAAATGCAAAACGAAACGGCTGGAGAAAGAGTGTAATGGCGAAAAGAAGTAAGCATAAAAGTGATGCGGCAAGTAGTGCAGGTTGGACAGACGTAACGTGGGATTCGAGACCGACTACTTCTCCGGCGACAGAGGTGCAACCGCAGCAGAAAAAGCATGCTACAAAATGTACGATAATGTGAGACATGGGATGGATTTATGGTGAGAGCGATGGAAGAACCGGAGGGCTGGATGGGATTATATTGGGTATTGAATCAAAAATGCGGCGAAATCTATGGGACGGAAGATACGCCTAAAAGCATAATGACATTTTGATGAAGGATGATCACTAGATTTTCTTAATTATTTTCTTCGTGGATTTTACATTAGTTGGATAGATTTCGACGAGTACCTAGGTAGCGAAGATAGAGCACATCTAGAGTGCAACCATCATGATACATAAGGGTTTCAAATCATAAAATATATCAAGTTCCTTATTCCTTTCCCCCTGAGACTTGCTAAACGAGTGGTCACCGCACCGCAACTATATATAATTACAATCCCAAAACTCCAACCCTTACCCAACCCACGCATTATTCGTAAATCCAAACAAACGGACATCCTCACACAAACTACTTCCTGCTCACTCTAAACACCTCGATCCCAAGCCCAATGCCACCCAAAATCATATCCAAGAGAAAGAAGAATCAAGCCGCAAGTCTAGCCAAAAACAAGGCAAAGGGCAAAGCGCCCAAAAACACCGCTCGTCCCATATTTCCCCTCCCTGTCTCCCCAATACCTTTTAACGTCTTTTCATGTTTCTTCTGTTCATCTGGAGTACGCTTACGATGGCAATTTTGTTTTGTCAATTTCCTTTCTGTTTGATCCGAAATTTCACTGTCGGTGTCGTAATCATGTTCGATGCGTCGGCGGTGGATGCGTTGACGTTGCGATTCGTGGCCGTGGCCGTGGTGGGACGAGGGGGAACGGTGGGAGGAGGGATATTTGTTGTAGGAGTCGGCGGAGGAGGGAGAGGAAAAATCTTCGTCTTCGTGCTCGGGGTCTTGGTGGTATTTTGGGGGTGTGTAGTGGGGGCTACGTGGAAGAGTGTTGTAGATTGAGGGGGGAGTAATCGTGGATTCTAACGTTGATGTTGATTTTGATGCTGAGGTTGTGGTTGAGTGGGTATGGGTAGGGAGAGAAGAGCAATGGGAATACGAAGAAACATATGGGGATGGGGATGGGGATGGGGATGGATTGCTGGAGCGGGTAAAACCTTGTTCGTGCTCGTTTGCGAAGCGGACGAATTGCGAGCGTTGAGGGAAGCTGAGTTGGGAAGGTCCTGGGCCATGTTTAATCATAGGGTCGTCCGAATAAGATACGTTCGGGGAAAAGCGAACTGATCGAAATCGTTGAGGTGGGAAGGGAGGTGGGGGTGGAAGATTGGACAAGTCATATTGTGGGAATTTGAGCTGTTGTTCTGGGGTGCCCTGCCGAGAAGGCTGTTTAGATCCCGTGCTTTTTAAAGGGACACCCACGAAGGACTCTGGATGAATGTGTTTGGATTCATGTGTCGGCAAATCCAGCGAAGCATCGCAACCTGACAGAGATTGACTCCTGGATGGATAAGCAGAATCCGGGTTCGCGGATGCAATAGTTGCGCAGGCGGAACTTCCGCTATAATCTTCAGAGTGAATGTAAATTTGGCGATTGTTCATCAACCAGAAGCAACGATCAGATGCGTCCCAGAAGGGACCAGAAACACCGCCATTAGACGTATCTATGTGGTGAAGTCTTGGCGATTTGAATACTGCATCTTCAAGGGCCATTATGGAAGAAGTTTACACGAAAATTGTAGCTAATGATTCTTGGTCACAAAGGAATGAATATAAAATCGAAGCTGCAAGATGAAAACTTGAAACTAGAAAGGATGTCTAGGAGTTGGGGTCAATTTCGATATGAGAAATAACTACCTAATATATGCACAGATTGTATAATGGCGCAGTGACACTTGGGCACTGAGCATGGGGTTGGAGAAGGAGAAACCGGGCTATACAAACACAGAGGCATGATCATAGTCATTCCTTCCATCGGTGACCCAACTGTGGGTAGTAAAGCAGTTATTGAAGACCATCCAGGGGCCATGTTGGTTATGGAAGATTGGGTAAGTCGATAAGACATACACTGAAGGAGAGAACCAGACCTGAAGTAAAACCAGATGGTATTCTCCACTCCAATATATGATGGAATCCTCCGTTCAAATATATGAATACGGCCTCGCCGAGTTTATTACTCTCCAAGTCATCTGCCTACGTTATCGCGGCGACACCACGTGTAGTTCAACGGGCAAGTATTCATAACCGCGGGGATAAGGTATGATGGTACAGCCTTGTAGATAATTGTTGTCCTCATTGACCTTGGCCTTGTGGTTGGTGGCCAGCAACCGATGTGGCGAGGTAGTTGTACAGAAATAGAACCAAAACAACATGACTTTATCGCGATACAGCCCCGAGTGAGTGTTAGGATTGGGGTCTTAATCGTTTGTCTTGCTTACAAATAATATATACGATGACGGGACGCTCTAGCTGTTTCCACAATTTGATAATTCTAGAAGGAACTCATCTGGCTTGTGAACTTTGAATAATTGATTGAACAGCTGTTGCAGGTACAACCCGAAAAAAAAACAATTTCAAATCATTTAGGCATCACATATACACATAAACTTATGACATAGCTGTTGCGCCTCGTTTGTCGCTCAAACATACAAGGCAGGGGAGGGAAGTACAACGCCACCACCATAACCTACTGTACCAACTTTGTGGCGAGGCGATTCCACTTGTGTCGTCTCTTTCGCTGGTAATCTTATACACAGGCAATGAGTTAAAATATACGAAGCAACAGTTGTAATTTTTTCATTATACCATGGACCGTTGTAAATGCCTCGTCCTCAAATCGAAATACTGAAGCCAAGCTACTTTTGAATCCCAAGAGACGGAAATAATTTCAAATACAGTACATTACAATTGATCCCGGAACATATCTCACAAGACATATCTGCTTTCCTTCCTTTCTCTCGAAGAAAATACAACCATTTCCTAACGGGGGACATGAAAGTTGGAATCTGGCCAAAATCACTTTGAACCATGAATCTCCAACTGTTGTGAAAGTTTTCAAAGCCGCTCTCTCTACGATCGGTTATTCGTGTTTCTTGGGTCGCCAAGTCATTGCGAATTTGTATCTCACCCCCAAATCATACAAAATCTAAATCCCAATGTCTATTTGGTGTCACCTCCAGCTTAACCCTAACCCTAACGATGTAGCATCACAATCGAAAGGGGGCCACTTACCTCCCGAGGTCCTTAGCGACATACCGTCTAAACTCAAGTACAAGAAGCCACTAGACCCTTTTCAATCCCTAACATTGCGGACCTCGGGAGGCGATGTAAGTGAATAAAGTGAATAAAAAAGTTATTAATTTAAATAAAATTCACTATCGACTTTACTGATTCTTCCAATTATATACCTTGTTTGGCGAAAACACTCACCTGACCCAGGACTAAATCAATTAGGCTTAGTGTGTGCTCAAGTACAGTTTATTAGATTGACTCCTTAAAATGCATGTATTGCGCCATGATGACTTTACTGAGCCACAAAAATATATATATTTGTTTGCTAATCTGTGTATATCGGTTCAAATATTCAAATACTCAAGTTTCAACTTCATAATTGGTTATACCGGTAATTGTTGACGTAATACCACGCTGACCTAATAGATCCGATAACGAAATCTTCAACAATCGTTCAACCACCTCAAGCTTGAATCACAACTAACTATAGAAGTGTTCAAATTTACTACAGCTTTTGAAGTCATCTTGCCAAAATGGCAAACTCCCAGCGTGGTCTTGATGGCCAACAAGAATTGAAAGATCACACAGAGGGCCACGGACTCTCCTCGTTATCACTCTCTTCCCAAACGGTCCACGCAGACGATTTCCTTAACAAAGGTCAAGATGTCGCGCCAGCTCTCCACGTATCCACCACTTTTCGCTACAGTGACAACCCAGATGATCTCGTTGCAGTGAGTGATTTAGATGTGAGTACCTACTTTCCCCGCACTCCATTCAGTCACATGTCCGACTCTTCTCTATGCCTAAAACGAAGTGTTATTCTGTAAGGGTTTAGGGCACGGTCCAGGAGCGGAAACCCTTCTGCTACGATCGATTCAAAAATGTTGGGTTGATCATATAGGTCGTATCTAGCCTAGCCCGATAGCCCGGTAATAGGGTAGCTGGTCACCTGAAAATCACCTGATAGGGCGAAGTTTGATACTACCCTAGTATATTTGAGTAGAATACGTTTCAGGCTCTGCGGGTGTTGCCCACTCGATTATTTCATATTCCTTTTATTTTCGCGGTGCTCATGTTGATGTCACTTTATAGCCACATGCACTTCCCGAAGGTCATGTATATTCCAGAATTACCGCACCAAACACCACACGCTTTGAAGCAATCCTGAGCAGTATCCTCAAAGGCCCTACCCTGACCTATGCATCTGGTCTTTCCGCCTTCCATGCCCTTCTTGTTTACCTCAACCCCAAACGCATTTCTATCGGCGAGGGCTACCATGGCTGCCACGGCGTTATTGGCATTCATACCAAACTCACTGGCCTCAAAAAAATCCCTCTGGATTGTGCTGCCGAGGATCTTCAACCCGGTGATCTCATCCACGTAGAAACCCCACTAAACCCCCAAGGAACCGCCTACAACCTCGCCGCTTTTGCTAAGAAGGCTCATTCGCGTGGTGCTTACTTATCGGTTGATGCCACATTTGGTCCTCCACCGCTCCAAGATCCTTTTCTCTGGGGAGCAGACATCGTTATGCATAGCGGGACAAAATATGTAGGCGGGCACTCCGATATGTTATGCGGTATTCTTACTGTGAACCCCAAACATGTTGAAGATGGTTGGTTTGGGGGGTTACAAGGAGAGCGATTGTTTCTTGGGAATGTGATGGGATCAATGGAAGGATGGCTCGGTATCCGCAGCGTTCGGACTTTGGAGATCCGCGTTAAGCAACAATCCGCTTCGGCCCAGAGTCTCGTTTCCTGGTTAGACAATGCCCTGAAATCTAATGATGCGGAAACCGAGATTGTGAGAAAAGTTGTGCTTAAGATAGAGCATGCAAGTTTACAAGTAGAGGATATTAAGGATGGGTGGTTATTGAAGCAGATGCCAAATGGGTTCGGGCCAGTGTTTTCTATCATTCTAAAGGAGGTTGCATTTGCGAAGAAGTTGCCAAGTAAGTTGGAGTTATTCCATCATGCGACAAGTTTGGGAGGCGTGGAGAGTTTGATTGAGTGGAGGGCAATGTCGGATGCGACTATTGATCAGAAATTGTTGCGGGTCAGTGTAGGAATTGAGGGATGGGAGGATTTAAGAGATGATTTATTGCAAGCCTTCAAGGCATTGGTTGATCAGAAATAGAATGCCCAGGGGGTATTAGACGATATAACCTTTCCACCCGAGAACTTGATGTAATTTATACATTAAGATGGGTTGTTGCAATGACGCAGTAACCGCTACTAAAGACATGGCAATAAAAGGCTCTGAACAATCTATAATGAAGCACAAGTGCTACGAAAGCAAATGGGTATCTCAAATCCAGCAAACGCCATAAATAATCCATATATACCTTCCTTCTTCAACCCATGTTCATACAACACAAATCAAGCACCACCAAGCGAACCCAATCCACCAAACACAAATTCAACATTGCACTTCTCCCCCCTATCCGAATTCATCCATGCTTCAACCACTTGATATAATTTCCTTCCCATGGCCTCTCTATCTGTAGCGCCCATCTCAAGGCCAGGGACTTGCGTTCCACGACGAATATACGTATCCTGATTTGATGACTCCAGGACAAGCTTTGAGATTCCATCAAGATCCCCATTTACCTTTTGAAGAAGTCGATGAGTTTGTAGATTTTCGGGTATCGATTCTAAAGGAAGCCGTAATGTCTGGGCCCGTTTTAATTTTCGAGGCCCTCCCGTAATGCTTGACAAGACCGAGAACGACTTTTGTCGTTTCATCAAGTAGCCTCGAGGATCGCTATCTGGAAGAGAGGTGTTGGCACCCTCGCTGTTAACCTCCGAAGATACCTCCCTTAGACTCTCGCGGGGTGTTTCGAGACTCGCTAAAGCAGCGTTGTAACGATTCTTGTGGGGTGATAGTCGGGAAGAAGCTGGGCTTGTAGCAGGCGGCTGTTGGAATACCTCTCGCATAGCTTGAAGCTCATCTCTGCGGCGTCGAGTAGCGCTCTGTTTTCTGTGCTCAAAATCCATGGCCCACTCCAGCTCAGGGTTCGGCTGTTGTGCTTCCGGAGCTGGAGTTGTAGCCGCAGCAGGTGACTGGCGTGCCTCTCTTTGTACTTGAAAAGGCTGGTAAGGAAGTGCTAGCTGTGTTTGGACACGTCCAACCGATACACCGCTGGGGTTTGGTGTTCGGAAATGAGGTACAAAGGGTTTGTTTGATCCTCCAGCTCTCGTTTGCCTTTGCTGTTGCATGTTTGGAGACGTGTTTGGCGGTGACATTAAAGAGTCTTCAACAAAATTCGTAGCCGTGGTGAATCCATTATTGTTCGGGTGATCATGCCGGTGGTGGATTTCGGAAACATCATGCTCAATTATTGGATCTGAAAGATCACCGGGCTGCATCGGGCTGCCGTGAATATAACCCCTAAAGTTGGAATGCGACTTTAAGATCTCTGATATGCTGGCATTAATATTACCAGAGTGGCGATTTTGCTTGGGTTGGAGAACGGTAGCGACCGGCTGTGGCGACGTTCCTTGGCGAGGGCTATGCTCAATTGAATTGGGTAATATCCCCCCCGAGCTTGAGTTTATGTTGATGGTGCTCGAAGTTATGGCAGTCCCATTCTGGATTGGCGCAGTCATTTTAGCAATGACCCAAGGATTTATATCCGTTGAAACAAGCTGCCGATTGCTGTTCAAGTCAAGATGCTTCTGCGTTTTTTTGAGAAAGACTGGAGGACGGAAGTCTTCTGTGTATTCTGTGTAATCGTGAGACATATCACATCCCCATTTGCGCTTCCCCGGGGCGCTTGATTCCTCAGACACCCGGTAGTCTTCGGACTCTGCCAATTTTGAGGCATCGCTAGCAGTTGCGGCATACTCATTGTTTATAATGTTTGCATTCGAGTTAGTGGTTAGAGGAGGATCTTCGGGCGCGCCGACAATAGATGCGGGCGTTAAAGAATCCTGCTGGGGTCTTCGGGCAAGAAAGACATCGAAATCATTGGGATTCGTCTCGATTGCAGACTTTGATAGTTTAGACATCGCCGCACCGCACTCTCCATAAAAATTCTTAAGCATCTTCTCCGCCGCTTCCAGCACGAGCGTCTCATTCTCGAAAAGGATGTCATCCTTAGCTGGTTCAACATTGGGATCATAACTTGCTTTAGGACAAACTATGTTGAGGCGCATAAAGGGGTTCTTGATCTTCTCTGAAGAAGACCCTGCCGCCAACCTATTTCGAAGATATTTCTTGAAAATGGCTACGATCTTCTTCATGGTCCCCTTTTCGGATGCTACTGGCCTAGAATCAACGGATAAATATTGACCGCTTCCTATTTTACCCTGGTCTGCATCAGGTCGGGGGAGGAAAGCTTCAAGACGAAAATAAGGAATCACCACTTCATTTGCAGGATTAACATCAGATGGGACATCCGCGCCCTCAAGCGCATCAATTTCACAATCATGCGACCCAGGAAATACTATTGACGCCTCGGAACATTGCAAAGCAGCATCTCGACCAATAACAAGAGACACTATATCTTTGATACCACCATGTGGACGAGGTGCGTACGACCATGCACCCTTGGTGCCCTTTACAATCTTTAGAGTAAGCTTAATGGAAAGTCGTGCTAGAGCATACTTCTGTACCAGCTCTTGGATTTTGCCGATCGTTTTTGGTGCGTCTTTCAGGGCCGTTTGCTTCCTGACAGGTAACTTCGACATAAAGTTCATCACACAGACTGTTGTTCCAATTGGATGGGAAGTTCGAGATTGTGATTGGATTCCACCCAGTGCCTTCAATTTTACACACGTTGCAACTGGTTCACCATCTATCTTTGTGGTTATCGAGACATCGCCAAGTTGGCAAGCAGATGCTAGTGCTTCTCCTCGAAATCCCAAACTTTTGCCGCCTATATTCCTGAGCTCCGGAAAGGTTGTCAATTTTGAAGTGTGGCCGCGCCTCCCCAACGCATCGAGATCATCGGGCTGAATGCCATGTCCATTATCGCGAACTTCTATCTTATCAATGGTATTTTGAGAAATAAGAACATCAATACTCGTAGCTTTGGCATCAAGGGCATTGTCAATAAGCTCTTTGATGAGAGACGTAGGTGTGGTCAGAGCCTGAGAAGAGCCTAAGAGATGAATTGTTGAATCTGACAACGCCTTGATTGCCATCTTGTATGTATACTCTTTCTGCTGACTACATCAATATATGAGACTAATAACATGAAAACATTGTAACTCTGGGACTGATAAATGTATGAATGATCTTTGACCTGGTCAAGTACTACCTGATGAGAAGAAAATGTGACTTGGCAGGAAAATGCTTAATTGTCTCATGTAGCCTTAGAAATTGACATTCTTATTAATAGAGATTGAAGAATGACAGATATAAAATATTGAGTAATTCAAAAAAATATAAACTGATGAGAAGTGAGTGAACATGATCGGTTTTCTCACGAACGGTACCTTCGTGAGATTAGGCCAGCCTTGTGTGGCTGGTGTGGCTAGTGAGCTGATGCAGACCAAGCCACACGAGGGGTGATTTGCCCAAATTCGAGTCACATTTGCAAGAATCAAAATAGTTTCCGAAGTATCTACAACTTTGTTCGATTATCCTCAGTTTTACACAGAATACGCTTTCAAGACGTCTCGACCTTTGTTCAGGGCGCTCTGTGTGCGCAGATCGCCATATAGAAGTATCTTGAATCTTCCACCCGTCAGAATGGCTACCAACGCTGCTTCGTACAATCCAAGTGAGGACTTCAAAATTGCCAATGAACAAAATTTTAGAACTGACTAGAACTGATTGACAGTTGGAGAAAAGACTGGTCCGGCCACAGGACAGCCACCAGCAGTTTCAAATGAAACAAAAGCTGCGCTCGCAGATGCTGCAGAATCTAGCGCAACCGGTTCGCATGTGCCAGGACAGAATGCAACCCCCGAAGCTGGCGAGGGAGAAAAGAAAGTAAAGAGCGAGAAAGAGCGTATGAAATCCATCTGCATACAAAGAGTTCTGAAAGCTGATCCTCTGCTGCACAGTCGAGAGAGAACGCAAGAAGGCAGAGAAACAAGCCAAGTTTGACCAAAAAAAGCAAGCTCAAAAGGCAAGCGCTGCTTCAGCTGCCCCAAGCAAAAATAAGGAGAAGAAAGCCAAAGCCGAGAAGAAGGCTGCCGAAGAAGTCTTGCCAAAATATGTTGAGGATACCCCAGCCGGAGAAAAAAAGAGTACGGCTTTCAAAGTATCAGCCCATGTTCGAGTAACATTCTAATGATTTGTATAGTTATAAAATCTTTCGATGACCCCCAATACAAGGCATACAATCCGATTGCCGTCGAATCAGCTTGGTACTCATGGTGGGAGAAGGAGGGCTTCTTCAAGCCAGAATTTACAGCAGACGGAGAAGTCAAACCAGAGGGATCGTTTGTAATTGTCGAGCCACCACCAAATGTTACTGGAAACCTACATATGGGCCATGCTCTTCCTAACGCTTTGCAAGATTTACTCATTCGCTGGAACCGTATGCATGGCAAGACGACGCTCTGGCTTCCGGGGTGTGATCACGCTGGTATTTCGACTCAGAGCGTTGTTGAGAATATGCTATGGCGCCGTGAGCAAAAGACTCGCCATGATCTTGGAAGAACCAAGTTCGTTGAGACTGTTTGGGATTGGAAGGACGAATATCACAAGAAAATCAATTCCGTTCTCCGCAGAATGGGTGGATCTTTCGATTGGACCCGTGAAGCTTTCACGATGAACGAGAATTTTTCAGCCGCTGTTACAGAAACATTTGTAACACTGCACGAAGAGGGTATTATTTATAGAGCCAACAGACTTGTGAACTGGTGCACAAAACTCAATACCTCTCTATCGAATCTCGAGGTGACTAACAAAGAACTTACGGGCCGAACACTTATTGATGTGCCAGGATACGATAAGAAAGTGGAATTTGGTGTCATCGTACATTTCCAATACCAAATTGAAGGATCCGAGGAAAAGATTGAAGTTGCTACAACTCGTGTTGAAACCATGTTAGGTGATACTGGTATTGCAGTCCATCCTGATGATACTCGTTACACCCACCTTGTCGGAAAGAACGCCATTCACCCTTTCATCGAAGGACGACTGATGCCAATTGTTGCTGATACATATGTTGAAAAGGACTTTGGTACCGGTGCTGTCAAGATCACCCCAGCTCACGACCCCAATGATTTTGCTCTTGGTCAGCGACATAATCTTGAGTTCATCAATATCTTGACTGATGATGGTAAGATGAATGAGAATGCTGGCCGCTACGCAGGACAAAAACGTTTCGATGTTCGTTACACTATTCAGGAGGACCTTAAGCAGGCCGGTCTATATGTTGACAAGAAAGACAATCCCATGACTGTCCCACTCTGTGAAAAGTCAAAGGATGTAATTGAGCCAATGTTGAAGCCGCAGTGGTGGATGAAGATGAGAGAGATGGCGGATGAAGCTATCAAGGTTGTGAAGTCTGGCGAAATCAAAATCAAGCCTGAATCAGCCGAGAAGATGTATCTCCGGTGGATGGAGAACATCAATGATTGGTGCTTATCGAGACAGCTGTGGTGGGGCCACCAAGCACCTATGTACTTCGCTCAAATCGAAGGCGATGAGAATGATGAGAGTAACGGTGATCGGTGGTTTGCCGGTAGAACACAAGAGGAAGCAGAAACCAAGGCCAAGAAAGCTCTTCCGGGTAAAACTTTCACACTTAAGAGGGATGATGATGTCTTGGATACCTGGTTCTCATCTGGTCTTTGGCCTTTTGCTACTATGGGCTGGCCAAAGAAGACAAGTGATTTCGAAAAATTATATCCAACCTCAGTACTCGAGACTGGCTGGGACATTATGTTCTTCTGGGTTGCACGAATGATCATGTTTGGCATCAAGATGACTGGCAAAGTTCCTTTTACGGAAGTATACTGCCACTCTCTGGTTCGTGACTCTGATGGTAGAAAGATGTCAAAATCCTTGGGCAATGTGATCGATCCTCAAGATGTAATTGAAGGCATCGCCCTTGACGATTTACATGCCAAGCTTTTGGTCGGTAACCTTGCCCCAGCTGAAGTTGAGAAGGCAAAGAAGTATCAGAAAGCCGCTTTCCCTGATGGCATTCCGGAATGCGGTACTGATGCTTTGCGATTTGCATTGGTATCATACACTACTGGTGGTGGAGATATTGCATTCGATATCAAGGTCATTCATGGATACCGAAAGTTCTGTAACAAGATCTACCAAGCCACAAAATACGTGGTTGGTAAACTGCCTGCTGATTTTGTTCCACAAAAGACTGCAAAACTCACTGGCAAGGAGTCTTTGGCTGAGCGCTGGATCTTGCATAAGATGACTTCCGCCGCGAAAGAAATCAACCAAAATCTCGAAGATCGTGAATTTATGCGTTCGACAACTGCCGTTTACCAATATTGGTATAATCAATTGTGCGATGTTTACATTGAGAACTCTAAAGCAATTCTTCAGGATGGCACTGAGGAGGAGAAGAGATCTGCTACTGACACTTTGTATACTGCTCTCGAAGGTGCTTTGACCATGATTCATCCTTACATGCCTTTCTTGACCGAAGAGCTCTGGCAACGTCTTCCTCGACGTCCAGAAGATAAGACACCATCTATTGTTCTTGCAAAATACCCAGTCTATGAAGCAGAGTTAGATGATCCTGTATCTGAAGCAGCTTACGAACTTGTGTTGGGTGTATCTAAGGGTGTTCGATCTTTAATGTCTGAATACTCGCTTAAAGATGAAGGAAAGGGTAAGTCACCAAAAGCCTCTAACACAAATCCATTGCTAACTAGTTCTAGTGTTTGTCCAAGCCTACGATGCCACCTCCCACGCCACCGTTATGTCTCAAGTTCAATCTATCAAGTCATTATCCGGAAAAGGCGTGTCTTCTTTGGAAGTACTCTCCTCGACTGATTCTCGCCCAGCTGGATGCGTAGTATTCGCCGTATCCTCCTCAGCCGCTGTCTTCTTGCATGTCAAGGGTCGTGTAGACATTGATGGCGAGATCCAAAAGGCCGCAAAGAAGCTAGAGAAGACTCGCTCGGGTATTGAGAGACAGAGAAAGATTCTTGATGACCCCGCATACCAAGAGAAAGTGAGCAAGGAGTTGCAAGAGACAGAAAGGAAGAAGTTGGGAGACCTTGAGACTGAACAGCGTGGTTTTGAGGAGACAATCAAGCAATTCGAGACTTTGAAGCTAGAATAGATGCATCGTTTTATAGATTTTAAGTAGTAAAACGTCTAAGAATACCAAAAAGTTCTCATGCAACCTTGAGCATAGCATGGGACCTATGTATTGATCGATTACTACTGATGTGAATACTGTTTTCAAGAGCTTTCGGTCTCCATTATTTGGATTACAGTACAAACAGATGGATCTGATAGTTCCATTCATGCTGCTCTTTCTTATATTCAAGGCACCTCAAGTCAATTTAACAAATCATAATGCCCTTCAATATTAGCTTGACAAAATTGTGAGAATTAATAATTCTCTGAATGCCTCTTTAAAAGGTTTCTTATGGAGAATAAATCCAACCTCCTTTGTGTTGGCTCTGAAAAGAAAGACAGAAGATGGGATAAATGGAGTGCTGCAAAAGGATGTGTTGATTAGTTCGGATGTTTGCCAATCAACCTGAGTTGACCCTGTAGTATGATGAAAGGACAAAATTTGGCCCATGGTAATAGTGTAAGGCTATCAGTGTCATTCAATTGAACATTCTGTCTGCCAAAGTAAATCTTGATTGAAGACATACCAATGGATGATATTCAAGCTGTGGAAAGGGGCCCAATAATATTCTTTTCAGAAAGTACCTAGGGAAGTATTGTCTGACAGCAATAGAGGGACCGATAATAATAACAAAAGAACTTTGACAGAGCTCATAACAGAACTTGTTAGCAGCCCATGAGTGATGGTGATTGAATTCTCCTCACTAGATTCCTTTTGCCAAAACTTACCGCCCACCAGTCTTAGATAACTCTCGATCTTGAATTATTATAGAAGCTTTCCTTCTTAAATATTTCAATCCCTTTTATTTCAAATTTGTCATCAACACTGTGATAAATCTCATTGATCCATTATTCAGTATCAATGTGTGATCCATCAATGGCTTCTCGATACTGTTGACTTTTGTATGACTCTTTGCGCCTCTGAGGGAAGGTGTGAGGTTTTCAGCTTCCAAGGGCTGGGCCCAGACATTTGGCTGGTAATACTATTGGATATTTCAGGTTCAGTCTTACATAAACTTGATAGTACTAAACTGTATAGCATTGAATTATTGCGGGAGTATTTGCTCCTTTTACTACCTAGTTACCGACTTCTTGAGTCCAACTCTTTGATGTGATGGATTTCTACATCTTTAGCAGACATATCTGAAAAGATTTCGAGCCACACTATTCGATTCTAAGAAGGCTCTCAACCTCAATAGTGGCATGGATTGTACTGAACAGCAGATAAAATAATCCGTTCGCAATCCTTTGCCATACTTCTATTTCTTCCATATTTAGGAGCTCAAATTTTGGATGAATCCAAGATCTGCTTTTGGTTGATCACTCTCGGCTAACATTGCCATAGTCTCCTTAATATCTATTCCATTCGATCATGAGATCTCCCCTGGAGACTGTGCAGCAACCATTGCGAAACGCCAAAATGGACCTAGGTTTCCAGGGGAGAATCATCGACTCCTTTGGGAAGAAGCAATGGTATCTACCAAACAGGCTGAAATACCGTGAAATCATCTTGCGTCATCTCGCAGTCATCTTGCAGCAGCGCTGGCAGCACTTGCTGATTTGAAGGAATCTCGCCCAGCGGATATCTGGCCTCGTATATTAACGACCCGAAGTAGGAGAAGCTGCACAATTTACTTCAATCGAGGCATCAGTCTCTACTCTTGCTTCTTCATCACTCACCTCCCCTCCACAAGATGGGAGGAATCATTGCCCCAAAACACCGTTAGGCAGATCACCAGCGTATAATGGTCGTATTATCTGTACTGCCAAAACTGTTTATACAAGTCAGGAAGAGCTGATCATAAGAAGATGCGCATAGCACAGGCCCCCTCCGAGAAACGAATCACCCGCGGAGGAAGTAATGGAGATCTACTAAAAGTGCTACTGACAGTGCGGGAGAGGATATGTTGTCTCTCAACATGCTATCAATCTTCCATATTTCTATCGATTGCTCGTGCACTTCAGTGCGCAATATCCTGGAATCCCAGTTGGTTAGGTCATTTCGAGCAATAACAACAACAACAACAACAACAAGCGGTCATCTCTCTTTCATCTTTGGATTGCAAACTTTGTTCCTGCCGATTCCAGCCCTCTTCATCCTCGTTGGTCTCGCTTCTAAGCATTCTGTAGTGTTGCAAAAAAGAAAGAGATGTAAGAAGCAGAGACGAATCCAAAGCTAGAAAGGAGCTCAGTAGAATTTTATGTGGTATTTGGTACTTCATAGACAGCCCCCATCTGGACTTTTGGCTCCCTCCCCAAAGTCAATTCTGTCATGGTCGCATGCTTGTCTAGTGGGGCAAGGTGATCTGTGAAGGGGGTCCCATGGATTATAGGTAGATGCCATCCGTTGAAACAGACTCGCCTTGCTCGTCATTCTTACGCATAACTTTCACCGACAGGTGGTGGACAGAGTTTCTTGGGACCCTATAGAATGCAAGAGATCCTGCGAGTCCCTAGAGCTACAAATTTCCGGCAATCGGCTAGATTGGACTCAACTAGACAATCTTGTTTTAAATGTGCCAAGATCTTCTCTTGGATTTCTTGAATTATTGTTTTTCGGCCATGACAAATATCGATTTTGCCATGTTCAGAGTTAGAAACAGCAAAAATTCCAATATCTCATTCCGCCGACACCAAAGTGGCGGATGCCAAGGAGAAGCAAAGGTGAAAGAGGGGGATGCACTTGCTTGTATATACCTAACGAATGGCCACCAGAAGGAGCGATAGGGAATAAAAAACGCAGTATCAGCGAAAGGTACGTACACTGTTTAAAAGCTGCTCTTTTGTAGAATGTCATTTGCAATGTATGAAACATAGTTGCACACTCAAGCAAGAGATTGAAGTCATTTTTGGGATTATTCCTCGGGATAGTAGCAAGCAATCATACAGATGCAGTCTACAATTGTTTGATTGTTATTTGGATGAAAGTTGATTAGAGTAGAGGCTTTATTTTATTGGCACTGTCTTCCTCTGAACAAAAACAATCAATCCTGTGGTTTGATCTTTGAGTTATTTCATCTTATTTCAGATATCAATGGTGAATATTTCGGTTAAGCTCAAGCATACCTCCTGATTTTCATTGTTTGCATTGTCTGCACTTTCCCTGGATACCACACCTTTCTTCTAGTCATATAATTTCTAACATTTGAATGCATTGCTGATATATTCCTTTCAATAGTAAATCAAAAATAACTCTATAAGAGGCATAATCAATGCACCACCCATAGTTTTCCAAAGATAAACTAGCGAGAATGAGTTTTAATCGGATTTTTGAAGCACGAAACAAGTAGTTTGTAGACACGCTGCGAGGATAATTGGCGACCAAACTTATCAGTATCCATCAGGGTTAATCTTTCTTCGATTCATCTTTCAAACAGTCAAACGCGGCAGGAACTGTCGGAAGCGAACTTTTACTTTTACTTACAACTGCGACTTTCTCCCACAACAACACCATCGGAAACAGCTCAATAACCATCAAGAACGGAATAAACAGCTGCTTATCGTCTCTTCTTTGAAAATGGCTTCAACATCTCGCAGAGAAATGCCCGAGATTAAGCAATACGTTACTTGGCCCCCTATCATCAAGCATATTGTCCCACTAGGTCATTTATACGACGGTAAGTCAACCTCAGAAACTCCATCAAGACTAACGATCTAACACTATTCAAGAGAGCGGGAACTCCTACCCCAGAATTGGAGGACGATCAAGCGCATTGCCAAACGGACACGTGCTATTCCAATTTAACAATACATTCTGTCACAATGCAGCAGGCCAATTTCTAGGAAAAACCGATTCTACGCTCTCGTTTCTCACCAATCCCACGAATCCAGTTATGTCAAGATACTTGGCGCCACCAGGATCGAATAATGTTGAAATCAGCGAGAGACAAATCCCAAGCTTGTTCAAGCGTTTCGACGACGAACTTGATGAGAAGAACGACAATAAGGTGTTCTGGGCAACTGGCGGGATCGCTTGGTATCTTATCACAGGCGCTGCAGCATATGGATGGACATTCTTCGAATATCGAGGAATCAGAAAGGATGGCTCAACCTTTCTCGTGGCGGTCGGTATAGCCTCTGTAGACGTCGATTACCGTACCAATCCAACGACTATTGTAGCAAATCGTGAGATGGCTGGTTGGAGCGAGCGTATCTTGTTTTATGTAAGTTCACCAACTCTTTCCAATGTGAAAATCTACTAAGACAATGACAGCCTAGTGAGCCTCGACTTGGAACTTTCTCTGTTCTTTCCGATGGAAGATATTTATACGCTTACGGCCACAAAGGTGGCGATCACAATGGGGATTATGACGTGGTACTAGGACGTGTACCTTTTGAGTTTGCAAAGGCAAGAGCTTGTTGGGAATACTGGGGTGGAGGAAGAGGTTGGGTCAAAAACCACATCTTTTCCTGGCCAGTCCTAAAGAACTATCTACATGGCCAAATATTTAACACAAAGTTGTTCGGAGAGGCTTCACCATACAGATTTGGTTTCGTAGGCTGCACTCGCACGGGCGACAGCAAGCTGATGTTCGGACGAGCTGTCAATCCTTGGGGTCCTTTCGAAGTTGTCGATCTAATGAAGGCATACCCTTTGGGCCATATTCAGAAATTCGCATACACTGCCCATATGTTTGCTCACCCCTGGGCTTTTCCAGAGAACAAGGGGGATTTAATGGTCACATGGAGTGAAGGAGGATCGGCAGGAAATATCGTCGCAGTAAAGATCCGCTTCGAACAGGGCATTGGTCGCATACAACCCAAGGAGCTGAGAGTTATCCAACGCATCGAGGAAGAACCAGACAATGACAATATCGCTTTATCGGAGCTGCAACTCAACGATGAACTCTATAGCTTCGCGCGGTATGAAAAGGACGGTGAGCAGAAAATCGTGATCGCCACAACCGAGAAGAAAAACGTATTCGAGAAGGCTGCCGTGGCATTTGGCAAACTATGTAACAAGGATGCTGCCTAGGAGCATTCTGGACAAGAAATGAGAATCATGAGATGAGTGGAACAGTTTTGACACAGTATTTGCAATTTTAGCATTCGAGGATGGTTATTGAAGTTATTGCAGGATATGCCATAGTACTTTGATTGGGACTACCCAGAAGAGAATTGAAGATATCTGCTATTTGATATAAAAGGTCCAGTTTATGCATTGTGAGTTCCAGTGCAGTTACTGTTATATATGGCGAGAAAATTAGAGAGAGATTACCTCGACTCGACTGGCCGGATTGACAACGCCAATGTCTCTGAGAGGATTTTGGAAATTATGATTCTATTAACCTAATCACGATATACTTACTGACGTCCTACGCAACCAAGGAGAGGAACATACATCACTTGGCTGAAAGCTCATTCTAGTACCGTACTCATCGCTAAGCATTCATGTTTAGCTTGATAGTACACATGGCAGCTAGATACATCAAGCTGCTACTACTTTGCTGCAATCCCAACTCTTGACAAACGACAAGAAATTCTGGCAGTATCTACCTATTAGCATCAACTATAAGCCCTATACAATCCAACAAATACTCACAGTCAGATCCTACTTTGGAAAGACAAAGTGCCTGCGGTACACATGTGACCACGAGATCAATCGAAGTAGGCAGATAAGATTTGAAATCAAGACACTGATTCGAGAAGGAAGGCGAACTTAAGATTAGTCATCCACTAAGCTACAAAAATCACGCTAGCCAAGAAGCTCGGACCGGTCCTAGATATCAGGAACTTTCTTGTCGCGAACATTATCAAGCGCCTCATCTTAACAATACCCAGACAATTTGCTGTCGATATATACCTATCGTCGCCTACTCATAACTGCGCATACAACAAAAGAGTACTATCAAACTCGGAGACAGCTCTTCCATCTATACACCAATTGCCACACACAGACAGACCAGAGACAACCCTGCAAAGCCACCAATACCGGCAGCTACAGTATCCTGTCCGATTTAAAACTCCCATCCTCAGCCATCCACCAAATTCAAAATGGCCAACTACCTTGCCTCGATCTTCGGTACCGAAGCCGACAAAGTAAACTGTTCTTTCTACTACAAAATCGGCGCCTGCCGCCACGGCGACCGCTGTTCCCGTAAACACGTCAAGCCCTCCTACTCACAAACGATCCTCCTCCCCAACCTCTACCAAAACCCCGCCTACGACCCCAAAAACAAGATGAACCCCTCGCAGTTACAGAACCACTTCGATGCATTTTATGAGGATTTCTGGTGCGAGATGTGCAAGTTTGGAGAGATTGAGGAGGTCGTCGTCTGTGATAATAATAATGATCGTATGTCTTCCCTCGCCCGTTCCCCGTTTTTCCAAGAACGTGACTAATACTTCCTGCCACAGATTTAATCGGCAACGTCTACGCCCGCTTCAAATACGAAGATTCGGCGCAAAAAGCCTGCGACGCCCTCAATTCGCGCTGGTACGCCGCCCGCCCCATCTACTGCGAGCTCTCCCCCGTCACCGATTTCCGCGAAGCATGTTGTCGACTCAATAGCGGCGAAGGATGCGTGCGAGGCGGTTTCTGCAATTTCATCCATCGCAAGAACCCGAGTGATGAGTTGGATCGCGAGTTGGAGTTGAGTACTAAGAAGTGGTTGAGGATGAGGGGAAGAGATGAGAGGAGTGTGACGAGGAGTCCGAGTCCCGAGCCTACGAGAAAGAGATATTAAGGAGGTGGGACCGGGGACTGCGGAATGCTTCTTTGGTGGGATGGGGCGGATTGGTGGGCGAGGTGAGAATTTGGGAGTTGGGAAAAAGGGAGGAGAACGATTCAGTTGACGGATACTTCTCAGATACGCAATTTGAAGCCTCACTCACAACTCGCGTGATACGAGGAGACGGTTGCAATGAATTTGTAATCACATTAGGCGTTTATGGTCACCTAGTCATTTCAATCAGTTGGGGGAATCAAAGCAAAACGCATAAGCAAAGCACAGCAGCAGCGAGAAGCTCATTTATAATCACCGCATCGGAAACTTGATCAACATGTAAATAAAAAGATATCCAAAGCACATGCATACATGTTCACATAAAGTCGGATCCAATATAAATAGGAGAGTTTTGGTGTATTTCATTAATTCAGCATCCAGCCATCCATGCAATGATCTTACATGAATGCATATTTCATTCATGTACCATCCCATCCAGTAATCTCACCGCAGGCAGAAAAGAGACCCTAACATATGTAACATACGGTAAGGCTAACGCCCGCCCGCCCAATCTATTAGTGTATTCGACCCTCCCAAAAGTGCAAGTGCAAGTGCAAGCGCATGTGTGATTCCCTGCCTCTGCCCTTCTCGATCATAGAAGTAAAAGGAGAATCGTCAGTAGAGGAGGTGACTTTGGACTGCTCAGCTTGGGATGCGCCAAGCATTGCAGTTGAACTTTATATTGATCAGCCCAACTCATTCCAACGCCTTCCGCGTTTTCCTCATTCAAATCATCCCTCGGCATCTACAAACTCATCGAGGCTGTGGGTATCCGTGTCTAGTCGATAAAGTGTGGCGCTTGCTGTCCCTTGGGTGTCAGTAGCTGCTGGTAAGTCTTTCCTTAGATCATCCTGGAAATCGATTAATGAGCTTTGGTTTTGGCCTTGCGCCGTACTCGTAGATTGGAGGGTACGTTCGAGATCCTTTTGTTGCTGGCCGTTATTCTGCGTCTGGGCTGCGTGGAGATCGGCTGGTATATGAGCTGGAGCCGGAGCTGACGAGTCGCTCCTGAAATCAATGAGATTCTCCTTCTCCTTCTCCAGAGGGGGTAATGGAACCGGAGCTGCTGCCGCTGATACTGGTGCTGGTACGGGGTTGGCCTGTTCTGTGTGTTGGTGATGCTGTGGGGGAATACGGTTTTTTTCCATGGATTTCTGACCTGGAAGGATTGGATAAACCGCGAGGATTTGTTCCGTCTGTTTTTGTGGACTCTCGCCATCACTGTTTCCCGTGTTAGTACGATATGTGGCGAACGACTTCTACTAAACTTACATGCTTGCATTCAAGATCCAATCCAGATCTTCTTCGCCCTCTTCGGAACCGCCGGGACCACCTCTAACTAATCTGAACAACCTCGGAGTCCATTCAACGCCATCCTCTGCCCTTTTCGCTGCTTCATCTCTCTGCATGTCCTCAATAAATGTCTTCTCATCTGTCGCAACTTCATGGTTTCGTTCCTTAACTGCTTTTGCCGTCTTTAGCCATAACTTTTGCGATTCTCGATCCTCTTGTTCTTCTAATGGTCTCACCGATGGAGGTGATGGTCTCGCTCTTGTGGCATCAAATAGAAGGTCTTTCTTGCCCGTCTAAAAGTATAATCAGTAAATTCCACCAATGTCCAGGGCCCAGAGAACCATACCCTAACGTTCTTAATAAACATCTCCCCACTCCACATACCGGAAAGCTCATAGAGAACTTCCCCTGTCTTGTCATTTTTAATTGTACCCCCAATAGCGTTGTACGTTCCGCTAAAGTAACCTTTCGTCTTGAACTCAATATCTGCGCTCAATCCAAGCTCCGGGCAGCGCACAAAACTGTGATCACCAAGCTCATACTTCATCTTGCCGAACAGAATACCTCGAGCGTACATATTGGGTTGGGTCAGGATGCTAGTAGCAAATTAGTACCTAATGATTGGCCATAATTTGAATTCCGTAGAAAGAAACCTACTATCGTTCGCCTTTAGGTCCGGTTCCTCTATTTAAAAACCTCAATATAGCAATTCCCTCCATCAAACTAGCGGCAGAATTGCCCAAAAATTTACTTCGAGGCTTCAAGCATCCATCGATCCGTATGTTATGTTCTGGTGCCATATAGAAGTAACTCGACTTTGGAGGATGATGTGAGGTCTGCTCGGAAATATAGTAGCCCTTAGTATTGTCTGGGAACTGCCAATAGCAAGTATAGATCTCGCCAAGAATAGGATTGAGTGGTTTCTTAACCCCTCTGCGATATCTCATTAGCACGAAGGCTCCTCTTGAATGGGTGGGTTCTGCCTTACGGAGGTTTGATGTGCCATCCACTCAAATAGAACTTAACGACCGATGTAAATCTTTGTAATGGATCGTCTATTTCCGCCATTGGTAGCAGAGTTTCGGGATGCGCCATGAAGCTATACACCATCAGCATGCCTGCCTTCTCATGTTCTCGTTCCTTCCGAAACCCCGGTGTCTACGCACTTTGTGATTCTTTCCAACATGCTCCTTGGCTCAAGGATAAAGGTAGGTAAGACGACGCGGCTCAGATCCGCCCCAGGACGAAGTTGCGAGATGATGTGGGAGAGAACTGTACACCATTCCATGTCAGCCTCACATTCTCTCTCTCTTTTCAAATCTCAAGAGTTCCTACCATTTCCCTGTTCCGGCTCAACGACCGTAGTCTCATCCTCAGCATCAGAAATCTTCGATTCATCGACGGAAGACCGGTTGCCTAAAATCCCCATATTGACATTAGTGATGCTGTTTCAAATTGTCCACTTCACTCTGAAGCCATAGCATATCGATGAACCACATTCCAGCGAGAGAAAAACATACTTGCACCAGACTGCCTCCGATGAACATGTCCCAAGCTAAGCATCCTTGCGATTTAACGACTGTAAACAGAGCTTTCTTTCGAATACTTTAGGATATTAGGATCGAATCTCCGAAACCACAACTTTCCAATTATAGTATTCGTAAGAGGAAGCTGGGTGGGAAAACAGGTAGACAATTTGAGGATTTTCAAGGTATGTCGTTGTTGTAAATGGCTCGCAAGGTGGGTGGACCTTGATAAAAAGATAAAAAAGATTCGTTACCGGCAGGAAGTACAAAAATGCAAGTAATGTGCTGAAAATGTGAGGGGGAACCACCACGCAACGCGCAAACGTCACAGGCTTTAATAAATACCTAGGGCAGGCAAGCAGGCAGGGCAGGCAGAGACAGGCGAAAGGCAGAGAGGCAGAAAGGCAAGAATTTATTAAATTTAGGATATCAATATCAATATCAATATCAATATCGCTATAGGTATCACTATGGGTATCACTATCACTTATCACTATCACTACTGAGTGGTGCGGTGAGCGGTGATTGATGACTGATGGCTGGTGACTGGTGACTTGTTGTGTTGTGAATGTTGTCAATGTTGTCAATGTTGTCAAGGTTTTTATGTAAGACAATCAATCCAATCCATTGAGGTACTGAGAACCTAGGTACTCTTAATATTGTACCGTGAGAGAAGTCATGCGTGGCGACGTAGGGAAATAAATCCAGCACCGTATGTACCGGGTAATGAACCCATACCAATTAATTTATTTCGTCATCGGAATTTAGACTACAGAGTGTGACTTTTTGAAGTTCCTCCTTTGTACGAAGTGTAACTGTGTATGATAAATTAGCAATAATACATATCTACTAGGTAATTACCTAGGTTGGTAGATACCTATCGAAAGTATTTTATAGGTTTATACTATTACTAATCTATAGAATCTATCTACCTCCTAGGTACACTAGGTATCTAGCTAATATTTTCTAGGTACCTCTCTATTAAAACATTATTACCAACCTAGATGTAACTACTAAATAGATGCCTATTCATCTAGCTATAAAACAATATAATATACCTATCGTAATATAATAATCCATTTCATTTTAATCTATATTATACAACCTATCTAAATAGATAAGAAAGAGAAAGAAAAAAAACGTGTAACGGTTTATATCGCTATAGGGCTTATGATTAATTAATCAATAATAATGATTTTAGTTTAAACCTAACAAAGTATCTATGGATAGCTGCCTACGGTTCCCCTTCCCCTTCCCTCTCCCCTTAGCACAAAAAAATGGAAATCAAAAGGAGTATCAAATAAAACATCTGTGCCGAACACAATCAGAAAGGAGACTGCCTACCTTAGCGGTGAGCTTAAGCTTGCTTACGAGTATAACCTTATGACACTCACTCGCCAGCCATCAAGTAAGGGGGCGGGGACGGGGATGGGGTACCACCAAAGTGATTCGGTCGAAACGCCGCAACACTCTCGCATCAAACTTCACGCCTTCACGCTATCAAATATCCCCCAAAATTTATGGAACGCATTCAAATCAAATCAAATAGATATCTATATTAATTAAATATTTCAATTTGTTCAATCTGCCTTGTCCCTCGACTCCTCGCAGTTAGTTCCGAATACTCATCCATCTAAAGCATATATACTACCACAAACCAAACCAAACCAAACCAACCCCAAAAATATTAATGTAATTTATCCATATCCCATATCCCGTATCCCATATTTCTATCCATATTCTATATTTCCCGCATTCGCCATCAGATTCAATTCAATTCAATCCAATCCAATTCCATCCCTACCCATTTCCTTCCCACCAAGCAGCCTCCCCTAACCTACAAATCTCCCCCCTCCCACACACCCCATCCGCCGTCTTTCTCCCTACAATGCTTATCATTACAAGGATCGTGAGTGTCAGATATTATATAGACAGAATACGTGAATTATATGCCTTGCTGATTTCCAGGGATTCCTTCCTTTCCCTTTCCCTCTCCCCATCCATTTCAGGCAATCAGCTTTCCCCTCCCACCGAACCATGAAAATTCCATCACTACACCCGTCGCCATATTACTCCGGTCCTTTCTACAATACATGCGAGGCTTTAAAACACCAAGAGACTTTTTCTGACCAAGGAAATTCGTTGTTGTGACGATCAAATGCATATTATTAGAGCAAAAAAGTGAAATATGTGTAGAGAGCCTTTTATCATCGAGGATGATCAATAGATGAACCTCCACTAATTCGTCCATCCACCAGTTCAGCAGAGCTGCCAAGATATTGTAAGTTGTTATCCGGAGGATTTATGGTATGGATGTGGTGCTGAGAAACATATCCCACACTCGTCGGTCGATCATTTCCATAGGCCTCTGTGAAATTGCCAAAAGAAGTGTTCCGAGAATGACCATATCCTTCATGTAGTGCTATGCTAGATTTGGCAGATATGTCGGAATGCCGCTTATTGGAATTCGACCTCTCGAATGGAAGTCGTGAAGTAAGCGAGTTTTGAGGAGTGTGACGACTACTACCGGGAATGGTTAAATCCACGCTTGTATTTTGTGATTTCCGGCGTGAGCTCTTTCGCGGAACTGTAGGTGTTCGAGTTGGAGGGCATGAGGGCATGTTTGGTATTGGATCGCCAGCTCGTGAACCATGAGGGACTCTTGAACTGGCTTTGGAAGGAAATCTACTAGGCAATTCCATACCCCCTTCAGGAATCTTGAACCCTTGCAGCGAGGGGGGGACATCAGAAATCCGGGTCATTTCAAACTCGTCTTCGTCATGGTAGCTCTGTCCATCGTCTGATTCTATAGGGCTGACCAATTCACCATCGTCGGAACCTGCTCCGTCCACGTGCGATGGGCCACCTTGTCCTGGTGCACCAGCCTGCCCACCGCCTTCATCATCAGAATCAGAGTCGATCAGACCATGTCGAATCGCTCCGGTAGCAACTGGAACCCCCTCTGGCGGTGACTCATCACCAGGTGCGTTTCTTGCGTTGTTCATTCCCGGTGGCATCCTTGAACTTCTCACTACCTCGAATCCTTTGCCCTTTTCTTTCGTTTTGCCTTTGAAAAGGCTCTTGAACCAACCCGCAGCAGAGGCAGGAATTCCCGTAGGGTCTGTTGGGCCAGTCTTGATTCTTCGACTTGGTGCTTCGGCGTTCAAAGCAGGCCCACGAACTCCGTAATAGAAGTCAACCTCTCTTGTAGTGTAATCAGCCTTCGATCGGTTTAGTTCCAGTGGTGCTCCTTCTAATGTTTGTTGCTGAGATGGACTATTACGGCCAGAGATTGAAGGCCCCTCGAAGGGCTCAATGGCATCAGGATCGGGGGGCGGTGATTCGTGTTGACTCCATCGCCTATTGTTCCAATCACCACTAGCCCACGATCCTCGACTCCTTGCCCCTGGTGAATAAGCATCTACTGTCGGTCGGCGGAATCTAGGAGGCCGATAGTAAGGATCGGCTGTATCGGTTGTGTTGAGACCTAATATGGCACCTTTGTTACGTCCTCGGCCGCTCGGCGCTGCAGCCGATGGCAAGAATGAAAAGCTGCTTGCCTCTCCCGGTGTAGTGGGAGTATAAGAGCTTGGTGCACCGCTGCCAACCCGATGTGCAGGCATCGCACCGAAGGCATCTACACCCATACCATCAAGATTTGTACTTTTTCTGTTAAGCAAAATGCCAGCACTGCCAGCAGATTGACTCCGAAGCCTTCCTCCCTCAATCAGATATGATTTTCTGTCTTGTTCGGACAGCATAGCGGCATTTGATAGGTGACTTTGACGCGATGTAGCATCCCGGCGAGGTAACCTTCTAGACAACTGTCGCATACCAAATACCTTGGACAGACCGCCCCTAGCTGCCCCGCTCTCATCGCCTCCGGCTCCCGTGAGCCTAGCAGCAACTTCAACAATGGTCTGGATCGCATTCAGCATAAAGCCAAGGATGAGTACAATGGCATGCATCAGGAGAATTGTATATCCAACCCATCCCCTTGGTCCTTCAGTAATACCGAGTGAAGGAGCAAATGCTATCATCAACAAAATGGTTGAAAAGCGTACGGCAGCGAAGAATGTGTGATAAGCATTCATTGATGTTGGCGAGTGAAAAGGGCGAAATGCATGTAAAGTTAATATTGTGATGACCTCGCAAATCGCAAGAAGAACGAGCTGAGCAATGCCAGAAGGCTGAACAGCCCCGATTGAAATACCACGGAGAAAGGTAAGAAGTACCGGTACTAGGGCGAAGGGGGCCGCATTATCCGAATATGTGTTGTACAATGCTCCGTAGGTAAGGACCGTGGGAAGATCATCGAATAAGTAGGATTTTGGTCTTGCCGTTGCAATGAGGTACAACAGGTAGATGGCAAAAACGACAATCACGATTAGCATAAGTAAAGCCAGACCGGTGGTATGGGCTGGTGACTTAGAAGCTTCGACTAGTTGAAACATGGAAAGAGCAACGATGGGAAGTAAGAAATAGTTAAACACAATGCGAATCACATTTCCAACAGAAAACGGTACGTTCTTCTTCCTCAGATCCTCTTCTTGCGTGCCCATTAGAAGTCTCCGCACCCAACGCATGGCGAAACCGATCTGAATAAGTACGAGGACAACTCCAATGATGGCTAGAAGCCAGACGGTCATCCCGGCCCAGACGTCATCGGGTTCTCCCATCCCAATCAGCTGACGCATACGGTCGAGACCAAAGGTTCCGTTCACTACGTATATGCCGTCTACCAGGCTATCTTTGTAGGTGTGGCTGATGAAACTTTCGTTAAACATCAAAGACGACCAAGAAACTTTACTCACGATGGGTTGATAGAAGCCAGGGTAGTTAAGTGTCAAGCCCCCGGTGAGAACAACGAATTGGATATATTGTAGACAATCGCCGAAGCCAGGTGTAACCAAACGGAGAAGATCAGCATCTCGGCCATAATTTGTTGTCCATCGAAAGATGTCATTAGTGCCCCAAGGACTGTATATGCTTGCAAAAGCAGTTGCAAATCCGACACACACAAGCACAATCATCGGGACATACTTCACAATCCCAGCTAAATTGCTTCCAATATCAGGCGTAATATCAGCCGATATGCAGCCGATAGGGGTAGCAGCCGTATCGCCGTTCTTAATCACTATTGTTGTAGTGAACGAAGTGAAAGCATACGAGGAGTAGAAGTTGTTGTTAAACCCAAAGGAGGGAAAAGTGTATGGGTCCCACCTAGAGCAGATTAGCTATTCGAGCACTATAAAATATATTGAGCCGTGGCTTACCTTGATGCATTGAAAGAAGGGCCAAGCGGACATGAGCCGTTAACAAGCTGATTACAGAAATCTACATAATTATTGTATGGCTCATAGGTTAGCACTGTGACCTTATTGGAGAGCGTTGTAAGTTTCCGAGAAGATGGATCAGGCTCGTCTGCAATCTTGCCATTGTAGGTGTCGGATGAGTTGCTCTGCCAGTACGCTATGTCGGTTGATGGAGGTAGGCTATTCAGAAGTGATCCTGGGCCCGATCCCCTAACCTCACCCCATACTTGGACCGCAAGATTATGAGTTGATTCGGTAGTATTGAACACTGCCCATAAGAAATATGGAACAAATTGTAATTGATAAAATCCGTTACTCTGAGGACCCCGGTAGCTCTGCTCCAAGCAGTTTGAGAACTCTATGAACACGGCGGACACGGGAGCGATCCAGAAGGTTGAGATCATTACCACAAGTATTCCCCAGACGCCGGAAGATATTTTCGTAGAAGCTCTGAACCGAAGACAGGATACATTGGTTCGATCTTGAGCAGACGCTCGAGGGGATGCATGCGATCGATTCGAGTATTGTTCGCCTTGATATCTCCTCCCCCTTATCTTCTCTTGCTCCCAGCAGCCCGCAGACATTATCAAAGTGGTATTCGAACGACTCGTTCGATCATGGTCAACATAGGAATTCGAAATGACCTGAGCTTCGTATCTCGAATTTCCTGGCATTGGTAGTACGAGTGACCGTACCCAGCGACGAGCTTTAGTTGAGCCTTAAGCATATGAGGTGGTGAGTTTGATTCACTAGTTTAAAAAGCCATGTTGATGTGGTCGCCGTCACAAGTGAGCGAGAAAGTCTAATGCTTTTATTGGCAAACAATTCGCCGGTGTTTGATGTACTATTGACAGTATGATGGTTCCTCCTGAAACGGGGCTAACGTATATTTTGTTGGCAAGCGCTACAGAAGCTCAAAATTTATTTGATAGATGGCAGATCACTGCGAAAAATGATATGATAGGCTAGTAAATGGGAAATCCTTACAAAATGGGTGGAAGAAAATGATGGTAGGGTTGGTTTTGGGTTTTGCCGTAGAAAGGCTGACTGCCAAACTGCCAGTGGAGGAGTAAAAGGTATGAGGAGTTTTAAGATGTGGATAAGATCTCGTAATTATGGGTGCGTTTCCGTAAGACACTAGAGCTACTAAGTAAAATGTTCTTGGTATATTGACTGGTTTTGGTTTTGTTTTGGGTTTTGTTTTTGACCTGTCTTTCTTTTTTTCTCTCTCTCTTTTCGTATTATTACCATATGGGGGATTGTTTTTTTCGATGACCAAAAATTATGCACATTGCTTATTAGTTGATACCTAGATAGGTAGGTAGGTATCTACCAGGTAGTGGTAAAAGAGAACTCCAAATTTAAAGAGGTTGATCATTATATGGCGATTAGTAATCACAAGGTTTAAATGCTGTTTAGGAATCTAATAATAATCAAATGGTACCTAGGTAGATAGTACCTAGATACAAGGACCTTATAGACACTAATGATATAATTAATAAGTAGTATCTAAGGTAAATAGATGGTTATTAGTAGGTATAAAGTAGATATAAAGTAGATAAATTTAATAGAATTGTTTTTTTAAATACTAGATAATCTTATAATTATTAAGAAGTACTAGGTATCTTTATAGATATCTAAATAGAAGATACCTTAGTATCTTTACTATCGAATTTCTAACTATTTACAAAAATAATATATATCATTTTCATGGTTTTCATGCGGTGGTCATTGGTCGAACTGCGATTTCTCAATGCCTAGGTAGGTAATTAATCTAATCCATGGTTGATCTCTCCAACTACATTATTCTGATTGGTGTATACGGAGGTAGGTATATGTATGTGCTCTATAAATAACCTCACAGCTTCACAGCCTCACAGGGTCTGAGATTGATGGATTAGATAGATTGATGCATCAAATATCTGCATATATACTACCTAGGTAGTTAGGTAAGGTGCCTGGTATAATGGGTACGGGATCAAGTGGATCGATCCATCACGAAACGGCGACCCCTTCTCAGAAATATATCAAAAGATCCCCAAAAATAATAATAATGATGATGATGATAATATTCTTTCATTCGTTCGTGTCAGATACATACTAACTGACATTAGTGATGGAAGCGAAAGAACCTTTATAGCCTACTAGTAAAATACTTATCATATAATTGCAATTTGCATTCGTACTTTTCGGGTAAGTGGGCGGCATATAGAAAATTGCATACGAGTATCATAAGTCTGACCGAGAGTTGGCTTAGCCCTACCGCTAGAAAAGGTGAAGAGTATTAAAAAATCGTAGAGGCGATGCATTTCCGCTCGCTTGCAAGAACGATTAGAGGAAACTAGGTACAATGAGTCCATAGAACTAATACAAGTTCATACTAAATAATTTGGAGTTCTATGACAGCTCCGGAAAAGGAAGACCGATGCTCTTCGCATAAAATGACGATCTTATGGCAATAATGCTGCTGTCAGCCAAAAAAAAACTCCAGTACGATGGTGGATATCTCTCCGTAATGCTATCCGCTAATATTCGAATTCCAGAAATATGCGCCATGCGCCTCGCATCCATATATCATGTGTTTCTTTATAGCAAAAATTCATATGTCCAATACCTTACATTATCTTCTAACTGATCCCATTCGTGAAGCCGCCTTTACTGGTGCTGGTAATGACTTGGCAAATGCATTGCGTTCTGAATATGGGAGTTAGCAAACGAAAACATGGTATATAAATATCAATGAGTTTTTTTGGTCGCCGTGAGATTGGGATAAACCACAGTTTTACCAGAAAGCCAGAAATCCAGGGCACAAATTGGGGTTTGGATAAAGTCAACGGGAAAATAGGAACGCCGCACATACCCGCTTCCGTATCAAATACTACTGTGATATCATCATGCTCGCCGGGGTAGACAGGCATCTGAAGGATGTTAGCCAATGAATATCCGTGATGGCACAAGAAATGGGATAATGTCCTATAATATACTTACGTCCAGATTGACAAAGCCGGCGTGTTCCTCGCCACGAGGCTTTGGCATAGAAAACTTTGCGTCAACAATACGCAAGGAGAACTTTCCACTCTTGTTCGAGCTCTCGAACGTATCCGTGGATTTCAAAGGGAAGCTCATACAATCCCCGTGACTAAAGTTTTCAAAGAAAGCAAGCAGTTGCACAACCTTTTCTTTTTGGACCAACTGCAATCTAGTTATAGCAGCATCCAATTTTTTATAGATTGGCACGACCATTCTTCGTCTCGAAATGTTGAAGGATGATGCCCTGCCATCAAAAGCAACGGTAAATCCTGTCAACACTGCTTGAAAAAGGTGAAGTTCTCTCAGGCTGGGGAACACATAGGTCCGGGTTGTTTCTGCCCTCGCGATTGTCCCCAGCACTTCGGCGAATTCCTTTGTAGCCTGACTTGTCGATTGTGTTTGAGTCGCCATTATGGTCATATCATGCTGAGGTTGCCTCAATATCTTAAGCTCATTGGTCGATTGTAGATCAAGTCGAAGTTTCAACTCCCCGGGTCCAATATTAAATCGATCTGTGAGGGTACCTGTTTTAAAGTCCATAACGACCCGTAAATGACTTGAAAGAACAGTCTTAGTGCTCTGAATATCAAGGGCATCTTCATTGATTACCCGGAAACTTTGCCATTCCAAGCCGCTGAGGCGTGGCGCTAGACCTCCTGATTCCTCAATGGCAAAAGATCGAATGGGAGCTTCACAATAAAGAGTCTCTTCACGTCCTATCACTCCACCCATGAGTATGGAATGCAATCTAGCCCTCTGATCTGCCTCTTCAAATGTGAAGACCATGGAGGACTTGGGATTTCCATCAACTTTTAACAGAAGTGCTGGGTGGCCATTTTCCCCTCGTAAAAAGCTGAATTGAATGGGAGTTGTTGGTAAGATATCTTGATCGATTCCCCGTAAATTTTTTGTCATCTTTCCAGTCATAACAGCAAGTCGGAATCCACTATGCTTCTTTCTAAGGCCTGTAGCTGCCTTTTCGGCAGTGATCTTTTCAAATAACCTGACCTCGCATCTTGGGACAGCTTCTGCTGGGAATGTCTGTGCTTGTTTTTCTTGACCAAAGCATTGAAAGGCTTTGGCGGTCATTTGAAAGACTATATCTTCATCCTCGAGTCGGGCTAGACTTTGTCGGACACTATTTTGGTAGTCATAGGAGCCCCTGAGACTCCTAAAATCTTGTGGGGTACAATTGATCCGAAGCTCGAAGCCTCTCGGAAGTTTGATAGTTAGTGAGTTGTTCTTTTGCACCCAAGACACATCATTCCATGTAGGGCCGCGAGTTTTGTCGTGCTGAACTATGAGCTTCAAGGTGCCAGTTTGATTGGCTATTACGAAACTCAAATCTTCTTCATGTTTTGCTCGAACGATAGATAGAAGACACGGGCAACGATAATGCTGCGAAGCTGCTTCCTCCAGAAGGTAGACATCCACAAAGTGACATCCATACGTGAAACTCGTGCCTGAGTCACCTAATGGGAGGGATCCAGACAAGTTCAACGTCGTATTGGGTCGTTGTAGTGACAACAATGATCGATCACCTTCATCTATCGTCCAGATTTGATTATCGATACCTTGAGGCAATATCGCGTCTTCGCCCGATGGCGGAAGAATATTGTTACGCTTCATAGACTGGATTTTTCTGATCAGCATAACTAATTCACCATGTTTTCATCGATTCTTACCATCGTTAGCTTTTTCAAGCCAGATAAAATTGCTTGTCGTGCTTCCAAAGTATCATCGAGAGTGTTGTGCGGTGTATCTGCATTTCTTTGGTTCATCATCTCGGGACATTGGGAAGCAATCTTTTCCATGAGCCAATATGCCTTGGCCAGGTTTGAATAAGATTGCTGACGAACAACAAAACTGTTCTGCTTTGCTCGATCTCTGATACTACTTTCCAGCTCGCATCGGCCTTTGAGAAACCACCATAAAGCACTTCTGACAAGCTCTTCTAGTGAGCATGATGAGAGTGATTTCAGTGACTCGGCTGAGAGTCTGAATAATGTGAATAAATGCGAAGTGCGTCTAGCAAAATCAATTAGAGCATCCTCCCCTACAGCCATCGCCACGTCTTTCAAATCAAATGCTGGGGCTCGATAGGGAGGAGGGGGAGTGTCAACCGCACTAGCGGATTTTGAAGCTACAGTTCTTGAAAATGATGAAGGACTCTCTTCCGCGACAGTCAGATTTGACTTCTCACTATCGCTAGGTGTCTCTGGTCTCCCAAAAGGATTCATCGGTATTCCTGGCGAAGAGCTTAACTGTGTATTCTTCATCGCATTCAGATGAACTCCTTCTCGCGGGGGAGAATTTTCGTTTGCTGTCAAAGCTGCCAGCGCGAGATCCCGTTCTTCAAAATGTCCTGACACCGCCCTTACCAATGCTTTGCCCTCTGAAGCACGCATCGCCGCTTCTGCCCTGGAAGTGAACGAACTATGCGATCCGGTCCTCGCATTACCATTATAACTCGCCTCGTTTCTTTGGTTCCTATAAGGCTGAGAAGGTTCGTTGTCTAGTGCAGAGTCTTGATCTGATATCGTTGGGAAGGCTGGTTGTGTATGTTGTAAAGGTCCAGGTCTAAACGTGTCTGGTTCCCTGAATTTATCGGCAGGTCCCTGTGAGCCATTGGCAGGGGGAGGACCTGGTCTTTGGTTTTGTTTCTGCGGAGATGTTGCAGATCTATTTCGCAGAGCTTCTGCAATATAGGCTGATGGTGAAGCACATTCATCACCTCCTTCCCCAATGACTTCTGGTTGTGCTTCTGTAAACCTCACAACCAATCCTTTCCTACTCCGTTTCGGGCTCGCAGATCCATTACGCCGGTCATTATTCACTTCGGCCGCAGTGGGCCATCGTCGTGCAGTGGATGTATCAATTCGTCCGAGGACAGGCGGTCGAGGAGGGGTATTCGAGGCTGCGGTGGATGAGGCAGTGTGCAGTTTATTGGTAGGTCCATAAAGAAAGTCGGATACCTCTTCTTCCGAGGATGGTTTCTTTTCCTTTTCCTTCCCGATCCCAAAAAATTTCCCCATCAAGCGACCCTTGAGCTGTTTATGTTCCAGCTCTTTCCTATCAGTTGCGTCCATCTTCCCATTGACAACGATTTACTGAACCGTTGGAAATTGGGATCACGCACGCGACAATTAACGACGATAAAGCAATGAATCAAGAAATATTGATAAGACGATGAACTGTGAATTAACGAAGAGGAATAAATTGCAATTGCGATTGCGATGAAACAATGTCATTGACAGTATGTACTTTGCACGCCCAAGACGCTTCAGGGTTATTTATCCGGTCAGTATAATTAAGAAAGATAAGGTATCCTACAATCAAAATCAAAATTGCGACGAAAAATGAGGCACAGCCAAGGCCCAAGATGGTGATTGAAAAGGGCCCGTTTGACAGTTGAGAGCCAAAATATTGCTGCAACTGCAAGGGCGTCGTGGATCCTTACTTGGAACGTGTTTCAGGGGACATTTTGCATTTATATCGGTGTATGAATGAATTTTAAAAAAAGTGTAAACTGTAAAGGCCTGCCCAGTGACTGCGACTCGTATCAAGTTTCCTTAATAAAGAAATGAATGAGCTTCATTAATGGGGTGGAGACAGACAGCTCTTATATAATATAATCGTTCCATTGTAGGTATATCAATGAACAGAGTCAACAGACAACCAACATTGATATATATGATTGAATGGGTGGCGAAGTTCAATTGAATTATTCGTAAGTTGGATAAAAAGTTTCCTACGCAGGCTGCGGACTGCGGCGAAGTAATATATAAACCGTTCAATTGGGACTGTGTTGATTATTGGGATGGGTTTCCTATATAAAGAGGTTATCAACATGATCCGATCATCCAGCTGGTTTCCGGTTCAATCAATTGGTATTGATTACAACATTTAGACTTCCTATATGAAGTTGTCAATATGCTGGCTGCCAGGTAGAGCCCAGTACTGTAATATGGATTTGATAATAGGTATACCGAGATACCTACCAATGTATCGATAGGTAGGAGGTATAGGTATCCATATATCAGATTATTGTCAACGATAGATGGATTATCGTATCGGTACCTACGGCTCCAGATGTATATAATGCATAGAACCTATGTACAGATACCTACGCAAATTCATCCCAGGTATGGTAGTTATAGATATATATATATATATATATATGTATTTGCCCACGGTGGTATCTGATCCTCTTGATCGGTCCTGAATATCACTTGAATCACGATTCACACGAGATTCACACGATTCGCAATCATCTTATCCAACCCCTCCATTATAACAGACTTTAATAATCAAGTTAAAGTTTAATGCCACGCCTCTTGAATCTCCAGCCACACATTATTTTCCTATCTCAAATAGGGAATTCATCAGTGCCAACGCTAGAAACCCTGACTTTCCACATCTCTTCTCCCGAATATGCAGCTTAAAGCATCACCAAAAACCATCACCAATGACCAATGACCATCTTTGCAGCTACGAGGTACTGCGTGGTAGTGAGGACAGTAGCTATCATTTGGCCGTCCTACCGGTATCTCTTGCTGTATCCAGTCAACACCACATACGGAGATTATCGAAACAGCCAAAGTGTAATGAGAACACGGAGGAGATCACAATGAGCATCCTTTGGGGGGTGGAAGGAGAAGATGTTTTTAATATTATTCGGCATCTACGAGATTATTATTATTATTATTATTAGACTCCGACTCGACTCCGACTCCTAGAGTTAGTTACCTACCTTACCTACCTAGGTACCTACGTATGCTCGAACTCAAATTCAGCTGATTCCTACCTAATACCTACTAGGCTACTACTACGTAACGACGTCCCTTTACCTACCTACCTACCTACCTACCTACCTACCTAGGTACCTACCAAGGTAGCACAGACTCTAGTAGATACTTTGTACCCGCAATAATGCAAAGAATTTTGGTATGCTGGGTATGCAATGTGCACTGCACTGGGTGGGTGTGCACTGGGACCTGGGTATATTATGCCATTTATGTATGTTCCCTGTACTGCTGAACTGAACACCAGGTACTCTCAGAAGAGGCCACTCTCAATTTCTCAAATCTCTGATTGTAAATTGATGTGCACAAGGATTACAAAGTAAGTAGGTAGGTAGGTAGGTGGTGGTAAAATATTATTTGATTATTTGATGCAGCAGATGTAGCTGATGTAGCTGTTGCAGCTGTTGTATTGGAAGTAGGAAGTACCAGCTGTTGTATAAGTACCAGTCCCTCAAGTGCTAGGCAGGTACAGAGGTACCTAGTGAGTTGTGAGTTGTGAGGAGCATGTTGTTACTGTGCTTCCATTGTAACTGTTGCACTTATAAATTAGAAAAAGAGAAAAAGAAATACATAATGATAATAATAATAAGAAGAACAATCATCCCACTATTGAATAGTAAAAAAAACCAACTCAAAATAGGTAATAATTATACTGCCCCGAGAATCTTTCCTTCATATTACCTACTATCTATCTATTCATACTTTGTAAAGTCAAAAGTAAAGTAGATATTGTAACAAGGAATACCCATTCGATTTATTGACTACTCCATACAAGAAATGCCAACAAACAAACCAAAAACATGCCCGAAAAATTTAAGAACAAAAAAAATTCAAGGCTTAATTGTGAATACCTCATACCTGCTTTTTCCTCAAACCCTTTTGGTCTTTGTCTGTCGTCATCTTCATCATCATTAATCGTTTATGGAAGATCAACTTCATTCTCTTTTAATTACATCTAACTTGGAACCTGACAGAGTACTACACGCTCTCTCATTTTCAAAATTTTCAAAATTTTTCGCAAACATAGCTTCTTTTCAACCTCAAAAAACAATTCACAATTTAAAGCTCTGGATAACATATTTAAGGGTCGGTCGGTCTATGACCCATCCCTTTCAAGCTATCTCCAAATTACCCAATCTTTAGGTGGTTCAGATTGGTCAATTTAATTGAATCCATTCCCTATCTTACCTCCCGTGGCTTATAGCTTCTAGCTTCCCGCCGTCACCACAGTCTTTTATAGCTTACTCCACTTCCCCTGCCCGCCAAATCAGTCCAAATCAACTCTTGGACATCTTGCATATAAGAACCTTCACCTTTTCTTTTTTTTTTCCGTCGACTATTCTTTCCAACGATTCATTGCGTCGTTGTCGGGTGAAATCAGCACTGTCATAAGTGTCAATTGGAGCTCGGCAACCTCAATTGGTCCGGACAACTAATACCATAGCAAATATGTCGACAACAAGGGGATTGGAGGGGGAGCTCAAACAACAGGGTGCAGTGGAAGCAGCACAAGATCCCAATAGCTCGGTAACGGCGGCAGATGCACAAGCAAAGATTGTGAATGAGAGTAAGAAAGCGGGCGTCCCGGCTTTCACTTTCGACCCAGATGCGAGTTCAGAGGCGAAGGCAGCACAGGCTCGGGCTGTAGGTTATATTCTCTTCACTCCTCGGGCATCTACTAATCTAAAAACCTGTGCAGCGTATTCCAGAAGGGTTTCATCATGAACACAAGTCCAAAGGTGTCGCAGTCGCTACAGATATTGATGATGGTTCACCGGGAGCTTACGACTTACCACCCCCCTCTACTGCTGGAGCTGTCGCAGCTCCTGCAAACGGTGGCAAACAATCAGGTCAACCAGTAGCAAACGGACATATTGATGCGGATGAGGATGCGCGCTGGATCGAAAGAGCTGGTTGGGCTCCAAGATTTGGCACTGGGGATTCCGGCGAATCTATGGAAGGGGAAAGTCTCCTGGATCACCAAACTTGGGTAGAAGGCAGAATTGAAGATAAATTCTATGGCGGTAATTCGATTTCCAGTGTTATATTTGGTGTTCGAGCTAATTTTACATAGATTGGTATCAAAATACCGCAGTCATTATATTCGCATGTCTCTCCTCTTGGTTGGTAGCTACTCTTGGTGGAGGCCTCAGTTGGGTATTTATTATCATGGCGATATGTGGTACATACTATAGGACCTCGATACGCCGAGTAAGACGCAACTTCCGCGACGATATCAATCGAGAGCTTGCGAAGAACAAACTAGAAACGGACACGGAAAGTTTGGAATGGATGAACAGCTTTATGGTCAAGTTCTGGCCAATTTTTCAGCCTGTACTAGCCGAAACAGTCATCAACTCCGTTGACCAAGTATTAAGTACAGCAACCCCGGCGTTCTTGGATAGTCTTCGCATGAAGACATTCACCTTGGGTACCAAGCCACCTCGACTGGAGCACGTGAGAACATATCCAAAAGCAGAGGACGATATAGTACTCATGGATTGGAAATTTAGCTTCACCCCAAATGATCATGCGGACATGACTGCTCGCCAGATCAGGAATAAGGTCAACCCAAAAGTTGTCCTTGAAATTAGAATTGGAAAAGCAATGATCAGTAAAGGTCTAGATGTTATCGTGGAGGACATGGCTTTCTCGGGTCTGATGCGTGTCAAGATCAAGCTTCAAATTCCATTTCCTCATGTGGAAAAAATCGAGATTTCATTTCTGGAAAAACCTAGTAAGTATTGCTTTCCTTGTTTTTGGCCTCTCATGAAAGCTCGCGGTTCACATGCGAAGTTGCTCAACATGTTGGCCGCAAGCTGGAATGCCGTCAAGATGTCTATACCTCAATATATATATTTCACGGACTCTTTGTGGGCCTTTTAGACTGACTTGTTAAAAGCAATCGATTATGTATGCAAACCTCTTGGAGGTGAAACACTTGGATTCGATATCAATTTCATACCTGGACTTGAAAGTTTTATTTTGGAGCAGATTCACGCGAATATTGGACCGATCATGTATGCGCCAAATGTGTTCCCAATTGAGGTCGCGAAAATGTTGTCTGGATCTGCTGTTGATCAGGCTATTGGTGTATTGGCTGTCACTCTTCACGGTGCCCAAGGTCTCAAGAATCCTGACAAATTTGCTGGAACACCGGATCCATATACTGTCCTCTCTATCAACAATGGCGCCCCTCTAGCACAAACTAAGATCATCAAAGAAAATGCGAATCCCAAATGGAACGAAACCAAATACGTTATCCTTACATCTTTTACCGAGAGCCTCACGATGGCTATTTTTGATTACAACGAATATCGAAAAGATAAAGAACTCGGTACGGCTACTTTCCCGTTGGAGAGGGTACAAGAGGTCACAGAATATGAGAACGAACAGCTTGAGGTATTGGCGAATGGCAAGGCACGTGGTCTGTTATCTGCGGATCTGCGATTCTTTCCCGTCCTCGAAGGACGAGCTCTCCCAGATGGTACAACTGAACCACCTCCTGAATCTAACACTGGTATTGCTCGTTTCTGTGTTGAACAAGCTAAAGACCTCGACGGTACCAAGAGTCTTATTGGCCAGCTCAACCCTTATGCTGTGCTTTTACTAAACAACAAGGAAATCCATGTTACAAGAAAATTGAAGAGGACGAACAACCCTATCTGGGACAATGGATCTAAGGAAATTCTTATCACCGATAGAAAGACTGCTACTTTCGGTCTTGTCATCAAGGATGATCGAGAGCTCGGTACCGATCCAATTCTTGGCACATATCAAATCAAGCTCAACGACATGCTAAACTTGATGGAGAAGGGCCAAGAGTGGTACACGCTTGCTGGTGCCAATTCTGGCAGAGCTAAGCTGACGCTGCAATGGAAGCCAATCGCATTGCAAGGTGTGGGCGCAGGTACTGGCGGCTATATTACACCTATCGGTGTCATGAGGTTTCATTTCAAGAATGCGAGAGATCTCCGAAACCTCGAAACGTTGGGTAAATCTGACCCTTACGTCAGGGTGCTCTTATCTGGAATAGAGAAGGCTCGAACAGTGACATTCCAGAATAATCTCAACCCAGATTTCGATGAAGTGGTATATGTGCCCGTACACAGTGTTAGGGAGAAGTTGACTTTAGAAGTTATGGATCAAGAAACTATGAACAGTGATCGTACCTTGGGATCGATTGAAATACTTGCTTCCGACTACGTTCGACAGCTTGAGAATGGAGAATTTATCGTTCATGATGAGAAAGTTCCCCAGGCCGATGGATTGCGCATTCATGGAAAGGGCTCCCCAAAAGGAATACTCAATTATACTGCGGCATTCTACCCATGTTTGAACGTTGCAGATCCCGAAGACGAAGAAAAAGCCAAGGAAGAGGCCGCCCGCAAAGCGTCTTCGGAGACAGGTCGCATAACTGGTATGGAAAATGGCGTTAAAAAGGACGAGGAGAATGGGGACGGTTCGGAAAAGCCTACCAGATCTTCGAGTGAATCTGCCATGGCAGCAAAGCTTGCCGAGGGTGTGCAGGAGCAAGAAGAAACTACGAAAGAAAAGCAACTTCCCAAGATCCATCTTACACCCGAAGAATTACTCAAGTATGAGTCTGGTCTTATTATTTTCAAGATAATTGATTGCGACCTCGCCCGAAGTAATGTCCACGTGGAAGTCGTTGTTGATGATATGGCATTCCCATCATATTCGTCCTCCACAATAAAAACGAAGAAAATGACCGTGGACGAGATTGGCGATTGCTTTGTTCGCGAACTCGATTTCTCTAAGATCACCATACGTCTCCGAGAAAAGCAGAGCAAAGGGGACGAGAAGAAAGACTCAACCATTGCCCGCCTGAGTGGAGAGACACTAGCTACCCTTAAGCAGTGCCTCAACAACCCTACCATGTAAGTTCAACTCCCATCAATATTCCTTCCTCTTTCGAGACCCCAACATTAGGCAACTACTAACCCTTCTAATAGACTCAAGCTTAGAGACGAGGAAGGTAACACAAGTAATATCAAGGTTTCACTTAAGTATATTCCAGTCAAGATGGATTTGGACCCAAGCGAGAGCATCAATAATATGGGTAAACTTCGAGTAGATGTACTAGATGCTGCCGACCTTCCATCTGCGGACCGCAATGGCTTCTCTGATCCATATTGCAAATTTGAGTTCAATGGTAACTCAGTGTTCAAGACTAAAGTCCAGAAGAAGACTCTACATCCAGCTTGGAATGAATTTTTTGAGCTCGATGTACCTTCAAGAACAGCTTCGCAATTTATTTGCAATGTTATGGATTGGGACTTTGGTGACAAGGCCGACTTCCTTGGCAAAGCTGAAATTAATCTGAATCTTTTGGAGCCATTCAAGCCAAAGGAAATGAACTTGGCTCTGGAAGGCAAATCGGGGTCCATCCGTCTACGCTTGCTCTTCCGCCCAGACTACGTGACGAGGTCGAGACAAGGAAGCTCGACATTTTCTGGTACATTTGCCACACCAGGCAAAATTGTTACTGGAGTCGCAGGAGCTCCAATCAAGGGTGTTGGCTTCGCCGCACACGGTGTTGGCAAAGGAGCTTCATTCATCCGACACGGTTTCAAAAGCAAGAAGAAGGACGAAGAAGAAGTTAATGGCAGCGCTACTACCGAATTAGAGAACGATATTCCCGTGACCAATGGTACTGGTGGGCTAAGGCGCGCGAGTGGTCTCCCAGGCTCAGCAGTAGCAATCCCCGAAATCAACCCTCCGGTGACTCCTCCAGGAGAACCGCATCATGGACGAACTAAGTCCTTCGGGGCGGCCTCGGGGCACTCTGGTATGTTTGGTTCTCCTTCTGGTACAGGCGGGCCTATGGGTATTGCAAACTTCACAATTGTATCTGCATCCGGATATCCGCCTTCTTCAAGCGTTATGGTTTATGTTAAATCGCTTGGTGCCAAGCCTAAAGTCATTCACAAGACTGATCATCTCAAATCCCCCACTGGCACTGTAATCTTCAATGAGAAGAAGGAAAGCTTCAAATGCACCACTTCCGCAGATGCGACCTTCCAAGTCTCGGTCAAAGCACACAATACATTCGGCTCGGATGATGATCTTGGTGAGGGGGCTCTCGTCGTAGATGAAACCGGCACAATGCAAGAGAAGCAAATCCGTTGTGGGGCAGGTCACATCACGGTAAAATCTAATTTCATCATGAACTCTACCGAGAACGGAACGGAGAGTCCAAAGACTCGTTCAGGTTTCGGAAGAAGTCTACTCAGCAAGAAAGAAACTGGCCGAACGAGCAGAGATATCACACCAGTTGGCACCCACGGCTCCTGATAGGATAAAATATGGGGGCCTATACTAATTGGCAGATTGGGATGGATGATACATTTCTGGTGAACGTAAGGAGGGACATGATATCCTCTTTCCTGTCTGTTTTCGGGGGAGTGGCAGGAGGTTAAAATTGTACGATTGAATTCCTTTCTATTCTTCTTAATCTTTAGGGGATGGGGATACTATGGCGGAGAACATCCCGCTATTTCCTACCGTATTTGACGAATTTCCTTGACTTGCTTAACATGTCATGTTGTGTAAAAGAAAAATCAAATGCAAATGCAAACCAAATTTTTATATCTAAATTAAAATGAGTAATTTAATTCTCTTCCTCTTCTTCGATACTCCTCTCTTTTCTTGCAGCTTTTTTATCTTGAATATAAAATAATAAAACAGAACATAATATAATATATAATATATATTCTCATAAAGTACAAACTAAATCTGCTAATGAATCATGATGCAGCAAATTCATAACTGAACTCTGGAGTATGCAAATACACCTGGGCAGGGTTATATAAAGTTAAAGGAGCCTTGAATGTTGATTCGACTCTACCAACCATCAACCACCAACCACTAAATAAATAGCTTAATAAGCTAACGGGACCGGGACCTACTTTTAGTACACGTACAGATACATTCTGCAACTGCAACTGCAACTGCAACTGCAAACCAGATTTTGTCATTCCAAGGTTATCCTTGTCCTGCTTGTTGAACTCATACCTACTGTCATACATATTGATTTTCGTCTACTATTTGTACTAGGGAAAGTTATTGAAAAATTGATGCAAAAAAGTAAGAAGTAGTATAAGAAGGAGTATAAGAAGTAGGACAAGTAGAACAGGCTCCTTTCCTTTCCTCTCAATTGCAATTGCAATCGCGGAGAAGTGATCCATCGTGAAAATTTCAAACCTCTGACCTCTGACGTAATAGTTTGGAAAAAAACTGTTACCCTACGGAGTATTCCCAAACTAGACCTTTCCCCCGCGCCACACTTCAATTCCTATTATATAATTTATTCCTACCCCGCAATATTCTGTTCCGAACTTATATGTAACCACGAGGATTGAAACCGCCCCCGCCCTCGCCTTTTATTCCTTATATAAGTATAAGTGCAAGGACCTGCCCGTGAGAGAATCGACAATTGACATTCTACTGGGGAAAAGGTAGGAAAATCAAAAGATGTCACTTTCCCAGAGAGTAACATCTTTCGAATCTCTGTCTCCGGAAAGAGGCAGATCACCAGCTGGTTCGCAGCGTAGAAAGTTAAGCTTTAGTCCCTTGCCTGGAAATTGGGGCGATGAGTTGGAGCCGGAACAACATGTGGTGGAGGAGATAGAGACGGTGGCGGCTTTTGAGGTCTCAAAGGGGAAGCGAATATGTAAGTGATGCCTGTTTGTGGTGAGGTAAGGTGTCTTGTTGGCTTAAGACATCCTCACACTTTCATCTGATGTTTTGGAGCAATTGATTGAAAATGAACTGATTGAACTTTCAACCATAGTACAAGTTGCAATTGCAGTAGTATATTGCCTCTTCGCGGCCGGTATAGTGTTCGGGTATGCAGCTCTCAAACCAGTCCTTATCCGCGAAGGTGTATATCGAGAATATTGTACGGAAGATGAGCTGAAAGAAGGCGTGCGAACTTGCTTTGAGCAGGAGATCCACTTGAACTTGATGTTCACAATCGCTGCTGTTGGAACAAACGTTGCAGCTTTACCCATTGGTTCTATCCTGGATAATTTTGGCCCCAGAGTAGCCGGCATAATAGGGAGCATTTTCTTGGCGGTTGGGGCTGCACTATTTGCTTTTGCTGAGGAGTTGCCTTTCGATGGATTCATTCCTGGATACTTGCTGTTGGCCCTTGGAGGGGCTTTCTTCTTGATCACCTCTTACCAGCTTTCGAATACTTTTCCCAAACATTCTGGTTTGATCTTGGCTCTCTTGACTGGTAAGTAATGTATATTCTGCCTCTGTCGTTGAATCAGACCTGACGATTCTCAAGGTGCCTTTGACACCTCCAGTGCACTCTTCCTCGTATATCGAATCATGTATCAATGGAGTGATGGCACTTTCCACATCAAACAGTTCTTTCTCATGTACCTGGTTGTGCCGGTTTTCATTCTTGTGGCACAAATATTCGTTATGCCATCGCAATCGTACAAGACCGTAGGCGAAATGGTTAAACAAGTTGAAGACGAGGATTTGTTCGACGATCAGATGGACGAAACCACTGCTCTCCTCCGCGAAGAACGTCGCCAGCGTCGTGCATCCGTTGTCTCAGAAATAACGGAAATTTTGGGTGCCAAACCAGGCAGTAAACAAGTTAAACTAGAAGAACGCAAGAACAAGATCTCCGGAGTGTGGGGAGTGTTACACGGCAAGACTGTAGTACAGCAAATCCTATCTCCATGGTTCGTACTTATCACACTCTTCACTGTCATCCAAATGACACGCATCAATTTCTTCGTCGCTACCATTCGTCCACAATACGAATACCTACTCCATTCCTATGACAAAGCCGTCGAAGTCAACACCTTCTTCGATCTAGCCCTTCCATTAGGAGGCGTCCTCTCAATCCCTTTCATCGGCGTAATTCTCGACAACGCCAGTACCACTTTTGTTCTCTCCCTCCTCGTTACCATTGCCACCACGATAGGCGTCCTCGGCATGCTCCCCCTTTCCTGGGCCGCATATGCCAATATCTCCCTTTTTGTCCTCTATCGCCCCTTCTACTATACTGCTGTATCCGATTACTCAGCCAAAGTCTTTGGATTCCGTACTTTCGGTACAGTATACGGGTTAATCGTCTGCCTAGCCGGCTTACTCAATTTCAGTCAAAGCGGATTGGATGCATTACTCCATAAAGTCTTTAACGAGAATCCAATACCAATCAATGGGATGTTGATGGGTTCAGCATTAGTGGTAGGAATTATCCTCTGTACGTTTGTAGGATGGAAGGCGTACACGATAAAGAGAGATGGATTGAAAATTGAGGCGGAACATGCAAGGGAAGTGATTATGCCTGGTGCACAAAATCCGGAAAGGTTATAATTTTTGATTTGTGATTGGTTGGCGTTTGGTCAAAAATATGCATCGATGCATGGAAAGGAGTTATTTTGAATATCAATCTTTTGTCTCTTGGGAAAACGAGGATGCTCGAATTTAGGATATTGGTAAATACTACGGTACATTCTAGGAGGTTATGGATGAGGTATCCATTGTTATTTCTAGTGGATAGGTATTCTTGATTGGATAATAATACTCCAGGTATATATAGAGAAAGATGACCCATATAATTTTGTTAACTTTGGAGTCTTGGTTGCTCCGAGCCTACTTAAACCGACATTGAACCAAGATTGAATTCGTATCCAAATCGATCCATTAACTCACAAATAGCAATGGCAATGGCAATATTAATGGCAACAAGTGGCCAGAAGAACACTGCTAAACACACATCTGTTTCCAAGTCAAATAAAATAGTTCATGGTTAGTGAAATGTTATTATTCTGATTCCAAATTTCCACATCGCCGATCCTAAGCCTGCGTAGATAGATTCCAAAACGAATATTTTTAATAGCCCTCGCGCACCACATTGAAACGTGGCCCAGTAAGGTTTCTTGCCCCAAGAGGATACCGCTATTGTATCTAAATATTTCCGGAACACGCATCACATCTAACCCATTTCAAGCGCCACGCTTTCAACATTCTCGTATCCAAGCCACGAAAGTTGAGCCCCTGGTGATATGATATCGACAAGAGAAATGCCGCCGAAGTCTCGAGATATTTTTGTTGTTGTCCAAAGTTGGACTACTGGGAATTGGACATGAACAAAAAAAAGAATGGCATTATGGCCCCTCTTCAACAATTGGTCAAGAGGGCTGAGAAGCGGATGATGGATGATGGATGATGGCTGACAATTGATTTCATCCCGAAGTGCCAGACTCTCCACTCTCCTCCAGATCTTCCGGGTACTTCTCCGCAATCCAGTCGTCCAGCGTGCCCCTGATGGGCCGTTCGGGCATCTCCAACGTCTTGTATCCTTTCCACAAATCAAGATATGGCGAATTGGGTAGGGGGCGAGTGTCCATGGTCATCTCAACACCGGGTGTGGTGTCGATATATATACTCGGCTTCTCCAACTTTATCTTGAGGATCGGACAAAGACGCATTACATCTAGTGTTTCCCAGGGAACCTGGGTATAGTCGTTACTGAGACTCTCCCATCTAGTAGCAGCTTCGGCATTTTCTGTACTGAGCTTTTTGATGATGTTGGGAATCAAAAAGTGTCTGGTGATTCGTTTGCCTATGTACTCTGCCAATGCTTCCAGGGTTTGAAATGAAGTTTCTTCTATCGTCTAGAAATCGAGTTAATACGTATGCTGGTAAATACGGAGGAATGCGGGTGACAGGCTGGTTACCTTCAAAGCGATCTGCTCCATATCCGAATAAAAATCTCCTGACCAGTTCCATTTGTCTATCTCGATGTTCGCAACCACATTCTGTTTCATAGTGCGTTCCTTTTTCAACATGCCTATTATGGTGGGAACTGTGAGGTCATGCACTCGAAGGGTAGTGTTGCATGCCCAAGCGCCAGGAATGGTTGCGGGACTCTCTTCCTTGCCATCCGAAGGAGGCTTATTGTAAAGAGTTTGGGCCGCGAGACTGATGCCAGCTCCACGTAACGATGATCTGGGAAGCATGACTTTATACGAGGACCAAGTGATATGATTTCCCGTTCCCAATCCATCTACAAATGCAAAATGGTTAATAAGAACTTGTATAAGTGTGTATGGGCTAAATCCCATTGCCCGACCAGGCGTGGACTGCATCGATTGATATCTTTTGACAGCTTCGATGATTCCTGATCTGAGGCGACCATAATGAATAGTATCTTCCGTAATGTCATCGTAGTAAGAAGCCTCTTTGAAAGGTCGTTGCAGAGAAACTGACATGGAGACGAGGATTGGCTGAGATGGAACAGCATCTATATTCCCATCCCAACCCCATGCAACAGCACCAACAGGGGCATTCAATTGCAAGTCTTTGATCCCAATGACAGCGATAGGCTCTTCACGAGCTCTTGAAAGCTCCCAGAGAGATAAGTTTTGATATAACTGCATATCTAAAACCAATGAATAGTCCTGCTCTTCTCAGTATTCTCCTTTGGGAGTAAAGTAGATGGATCCCTAATATGGACTTACTTGACTAGCAGGAGTTGCAGAAGGATCACTAGGATTAACTCTTTGATAAACAGATAGTATGTTAGTGAATGCAGGAAAACAGGAAAGCAGGTATTTGATGCCACTTGGAATGATAGCGAGATGTTTGTGTTGTTGTTATTGAAGATGAAAAGAAATAACAAGCAAAGAGGCTTACTGGGACTCCATTATGACTTAATGAATTAAAGGCGTTGGATTGAGGAAGGAAAGTTCGCTACATATGGAGTTGTAACATGGAAGTTATTTTATAGAATTGCGGGGCTGGAGATGGCCGAGATGTTGTGGCGGGGTCAAACTTATGATGGCAGAAATGGTAAAGGCGGTGTATTTAATAATATTATGACTTGATGGATGTTAGGTAAGGTAGATAGTATCTCCAGCTACCTAGTTTCGGTATTTCGGTAGAGGGTGATGACATATTATTGCATTGTTTCATTATTTCACATAAGCAAGCATGAGTCCGAGATCATGATTCGCTGGTACTATTTAATAAAGAGAGATGACCCAAATATAGAGCAGATGAATCCAACCTTCCGAAATAAAGGTTGGCACAGGTTAGTCTAGTTGGCAATATGCCATTAATAAGTTACAAATTTCAGAGTTAACCAGCCACCTCTAGCTATAGACGCCCTTTATCCGTGGCCTTATCCGTAGATGATTTGTATATGCCTTTACCCCAGAACTCCGCGGTAGTAATCCAGAAACGCCTCGCCCAACAATCCATTAGGGCTTTTTGGGCATTTTAGGAGTACATACTGGACAAATCCAGGTACCCAAGGGGTCACTCTTGACGCCAACACAAGACCAATGAAACCATTCGTACGGACAGTCCTTGTTGTCGCAAGCCACCATGTCTCCATAACTGATGTTGTGACATATGCAGTATTTCTTATCATCTCCACCCTCTTCATCATCAACATCAACCATGTCATCATCTCCATCAGCGTCTTTGCCTTGGCGTCCCGCAGCTTCTTCTTCCTCTACAGAACCAGACTCCGCATCACTAAGCTCACTGTCGTTTGCGGAGGATGGTGAGTTCTTGTGTCCCCGCTTTAGCCTGCTAAGGCCGGATTTTCCGGGTTTACCTTTGCGTGGAGCGCCACTTTGTCTGCTGCCCTGCGGAGCAACCTTCTTCTTCTGCGAGTTTCGTGGTCCAGCACTACCACCACGTACAGCAGACGGTGTACCTCCACGAGGAGTACCGGGAGTCATTGACGAATGGCGAGCAAGTCCACTAGAAGCTGCTGGTAAAGTACCCGACCCTCCAGTGAGTCTTGGTCGCTTGTTGATCGCCCCAAGAGATGATTCCCGAGCTTGTCTTTGTAAAAGTAAAGTGGCAGCTGGCGTTGCTGGGGCAGAGGACGCTGTTGTGCCATTAAGTTGATTGATATTGTCGGATATTCTAGAATTACTCGGGTGGCGCGCATGGGGAGAGGAGACCGAATTTATGATTTCCCCCAGTGGTCTCGTTGCGGCATGGGTGTCTAATCGCGCACGGTCGGCCGGTTGTGGTCGTAGCAGCGAAGGCAAATCCGGGTCTTGTGGGAATTCTCCTCTATCTTGTAATGATTTGATTTGTAAGTCGAGTCGTCGAACGTGGTTTTCAATAAGCGCTTCTAGATCTTTGGATAACTTGATTTTTTCATCCTGAAGACGCTCTGCTCTTTCATAATTCTCCGAAATGATCTTGTTCAAGGCTGCTTCTTTTGGATTCGGCTGGTGTCCCCCGTTCGCCTTGGTCCATTTTTGAAGCGCGGCATCGTGCTTTGCTATGATAGTGAGGCACTCTTGCATTGCTTTATCCTTTTCTCCTATCTCATCTTGCTTGAAAGCAAGTTCGTGGGGCAAATTCGCGACACGGTTGATCCAATCATCGAGAACCCCCGCTGTATCTAATTGCTCGACCTGTGGCATATTGTGCCTATGTTTGGGGACAAAATCGATGGAAAGATCGTCTCTGGGCATTGTTATTAACGTTGACGGGAAACCCGCAGCAAACGTATTATGCAATATAAGATACGATATCAAGGAAGGAAGGAAGGAAGGAACGAAGGAACGGAGGAACCAAAAGCAGAAACAAAATCAAAGCCAAAAGACGGATAGGAAGATGCAGGTATCATGAAGATATGATGCCTTTTGATAGGAATGGTTGCGCATGCAAAACTGAAGTTGCGACAGCTGCTTACCTTAGATGTTGAAAATATCGATGATAAAAGTTATCAACAATCTACCTATCTGTATAGAGTAAATTAGTGAAGGGTGGCTCCAGCGCTCTTATCCCATTTGATTAGAAAAATAAAAATTGGGAATTTTCATTTTTACAAATAATTCGAGGGGCAGGGCAGAATCGGCAGATGCGCGAAGGTTGGGAGGGGCGTTTAAAATAAGTGAACACACGAACACACACAATGTGGGATGGAAGGAAGGAAGGAAGGAAGGATGGATGGATGGATGGATGGATTGATTGATTGATTGATTGATTAATAATTGACTGATTGATTGAGTGTCGGATTGTCGGCTGTGATGATATGATTAACGATTCAATAAAGAAACTACAGCCATCTGGAGTAACCTAAGGTAAAGTACGATGAAGTACAAATACTCGAGTAAGGGTTAGCCGCCCGGCAAAAGTCAAAGAGAATCTTAACCTACCTAGGTAGGTCTACAGTAGGTAAGGTACCTAGGAACCTCATTGATGTTAGTACCAGGTACTCCAGAGCTGTCTTTAGGGCCGTACGTATAAAATATTTGAAGTCAATTAGATCCTTTATTGTCATTAATAATATAAATATTTTAATATTATATTTTATTATTTAGATAGTTAATAAAGTATTTATTTAGGTTGGTAGAGAAAGAAAACAACATTTTATATGTATGGATGTACATATAAAATATTGAAATCAATTATTAGATCCCTTATCGCCATCAACAACATGGATGTTTTAATGCTGTACCTTATTACTACTAGGTACCTCACTAAGGTACCTACCACCATGCGATTAGTAATACATAATTTGCATCAAGCACTTCGAATATTCCATCTATTTATTCCATCTATTTCTTCCAGAGCCGCAATCCATATTGATACTAGGTACTCACATGAACTTTTAACTCGTACTCGTACTACCTACCTACCTAGCTATTCAATGATTGGTGATCGAGACACATATAGAATCGAATTGTCGTCGTCGTCGACCTTCATTAAAGAAAAGTGTGGTCAGCAGCTTTCTATAATTTTCGGTTACTTTACAATCTCTCACTCGCAAAAGAAAGTTGCTGAGGAGAAGGAAGGTGCATAACACACCGCAGATATATCTATAGACTGCACTGCCCCGCCTTCTCAGTTACATTTTGAAAAAAAATATATATAGTTAGGTGAACTGTAGCAGATTTAAAGAATAAACTGTATGCTTACCCATTAGCTGCAGACGAAAGGTATATACATTGAAAACTTCCAGCGAATTCCTTCTTCTTCATCCTCTTGATATCTGCTAATTCGCATTTGTACGCAGGGCGCATTCACGAGATCTTGCACGATACTATCCACAACCACTTTACTCAATGGTCTTCACGATACCGACTCAAAAATCAATTACAATTCAGTATTTTAGATCGATAATTACTACCCTTCAACAATACCCAAGATGGACATGGACATGGGCTGCATAGTTCAAGAATACGGGGTCCCATTACAACAACCAGATGACAGTGATAATTATACGTACCTTACGAAAGTCAGAGAGGAAATTTCGAAGAATGGAATCGTTCGGCCGAAGGGATATAATGTTTCGTTTCATCTGAACCCTATGGTCGAGAAACATCATTTCGGCAGAAGCCATCCTATGAAACCGTGGCGTTTGACTCTAGCAAAAGGGTTGATCATGGCATACGGTATGCATGCTGCCATGGATACTTATGCATCGCGAAAAGCAACCCAAGAAGAATTGGAGGATTTTCATACCCACGAATATCTCGAATATCTAAAAACTGCCAAGGTCGGTTTACCGGACGATGAAGACAACAAACCATACAACCTTGGTAGTTATGATTGTCCTGTTTTTGATGGGCTTTTTAATTACTGTTCGATATACTCGGGTGCATCGATTGATGCTGCCCGCAAACTTAACCAAGGGCAGTCAGATATTGCCATAAATTGGTCTGGAGGTTTACATCATGCCAAAAAGTCCGAAGCTTCTGGTTTTTGTTATGTGAACGATATTGTTCTGGCAATACTTCAACTTTTGAGAAAGTTTCCGAGAGTTTTATACATCGATATAGATGTCCACCACGGTGATGGAGTAGAAGATGCCTTTAACTCGACAGGTCGAGTTATGACGGTTTCATTCCACAAATATGACCCCGCCAATTTCTTCCCTGGAACGGGCGGTTTAGACGACACTGGCCCCAAAAACGAAAATAATCCAGGTGCCCATCACGCTGTCAACGTTCCTTTGTTAGACGGGATCGATGACGAGCAGTATTTAAGGGTATTTAAACAAGTCATCTCGAAATGTGTCGAAAAGTTCCGCCCTAGTGCTATTGTCCTCCAATGTGGAGCCGATTCACTTGCAGGTGATCGTATCGGTACATTCAATATTCTCATCCAGGGCCACGGAGCTTGTGTTGAGTATGTCAAGAGTTTGAAAATACCTCTTATGCTTGTCGGAGGAGGCGGTTACACACCTCGAAATGTTGCACGTGCTTGGACAAATGAAACTAGCATTGCAATTGGTGCAAAGCTACATGAGGATCTCCCTTTGCATACACCTTACCGCAGTCATTTTCGAGACCAATCCCTATATCCAGACCTAACCGAGTTGTTAAGTGCCAAGGGTCAAACCGGAATCAGGAAGAATCACAACACAGAGAAAAAGATCAATGAAATCGTGTCGAGCATTCATGAACAGCTGCGCTTTGTAGAACAAGCACCTAGTGTGCAAAGTCAACAAATTCCACCAGATTTGACAGGATGGAAACAAGATGTTGATGATGAGATCCGCGAGAGAAGGGAACAAGACGAATCATATAGGTTTCAGAGGGAAGAGGCTTTAGGGGTACCAGGAGAGTATGCTTAGGCCAGTGCTCTGTTGAGGTGAAATGGGTCGTTCGCGTGTAAGGAAGCGGGCGTACGGCAATTTCGGCGCATTTGTGGCGTTTGATTGGATGGCGCAGGAGTTACCAAGATTATACCTGAGTTCCTGGATGCGGCATTTTTGATAATATTGAAAGCCATGGGAAGCCATGGGAACACACGGCAGTCATCTTCATGTTCATGGCAAAAGGGAGGACTGCATACACTTAGTAGTTGCAAGACCGACCAGGTTAAAATTTTAACAGTGAAGTTCTAAACCAATACCTATCCATGACCAAAATTTGGCCAGTCTTCTTGCTCTACTCTATGATTAGCTTCTCTATCTCTGTGCGTATCGTCCAATTTTTCTACAATCACTTTATGGAACACCGTCTATGTATCAAGGTCTTCAGTATCACCTGCAACTCCGCCGTAATTCGTCCCCTTGTCAATTGTTCTATTTCACCCTCAAATCGCACTCATCCCCTCATTCCCTCATTCCCTTATTAAGATGCTTCTTGGCATGGAATCTCTCCCTTCGTCATTTCCTTCACAAATTCGGTGTCCGGATCATAGAGCATAATGTGAAAATGCTCCACCGCATGAATTGACTTCAAACTCCTCCAATTTCTAAACCAAATCACCTGTAAATGGAATTTCTCATCAGCTTTCTTCGCTTGTCAATAAAATCCCGGCCAAATCAGCCAAGCAAGCCATGGTGATACGCGAATCTCACATGCATATGCAGTAGAAGCAAAGAGTACTTACATTCTCACCCCCGCACCTTTCCCCAAAGACCCCATCCACCCACCGATCAATCTCCCCTTTCACATCATCCCTCGTATCGCCCGTGGTCGGATCATCTTCCAACGCAAATTTCGTCCACACGACGAGATGGACGATCTTCTCGTCAATGCCGTACGGCCAATCATTCTGCAATACTTTAAAATCATCTTCATGGCGAAATGGCGCATCCTGCGCCTCGATTCTCCCCTCCCCCCATTGCAATTTCACATCGAGCATGTATCGCATGATGGAGCCATATTTGGATTTGATGGCATGGCAATATTGTAAATATCGTCGCAGATCTGAGGGCTTGCGTTGGAAGCGATCGAGCCGGTTCTCTCGGATGATCTGACGCACCGAGGGCCAGGATAGGATTTGGTATTCGGAGTCGGGCGTGCTCAGTATGGATATGTCTTTGGCGGAGAGGTTTTGTAGGAAATCGGGACATTGTGGGGGTTGGGAGGGGGGTGGGATGTTGGTTTGCCAGTAGGGGAGGGCGGGTGATATGCTACCCATTTTGGGGGGTGGATGTACCAGTAGGTACCTAGGTACCGTATGGAATTCGATATTGTAGGGGTGCGTGGAAGGGAATCTGCAAGCCGGTAAGCCTCCTGTATAGTTATGCGAGCCGATGATGCAATGCTACGGTGTAGCGATTATGATTATGAATGGTGATAACTTACAAGCAAGGTGGTAAGCAACGGGGAGGGATGGAACAGGACAGGACCGGATAGGATAGGATGGGTGAATTGGAAATAGATTAACAATGTGGGGTGATGGTGATGGTGTGGAGGAAGTATTAATTTATTTGTTTACGACCTAGGTATCAAGTAGGTTCATGTTGCATATTGATATGTACTACTGGTGCTATAATAATCAGTATTTGTTTGTTCAGAGGTGATATGTGGTACATACCTATATTTGTACCACATATTCTGTACTTTCAACCCTAGGTAGGTATATTTGGGACGAGTCATAGAACCATTCCAATGATCTCCTAGGTACTCACTCACTCTATCAGCACTTCAACAATCGGAATGGCCCAAATAAAAGTTACCCCTTTCTTTAAGTGCTTCCCGAAATCTTGAAGCTATTCAACACCCGGTTTTCCCGTCACCCATACTTTCTTTACCTTGCGGTACCTAATCATCTGACTCCTTCCGATAAAAATAAATCCATATGCAACAATGCAATAAATAAACTCGGGGGTTTGAAGTTTATTGATTTTTGATTTGGTGTTACAGCTTCATGATCAATATCTCTCCAAGGTTCTCATTGACATCATTGACCAACCATGATTGGTTCATACGTCGTTCATTTCAGCCATTTGATCTGGGGTTGTCACCACTTTAATTTCCCTTGGCCTGTACCATCATGCTTTGATGTGTGTGCCCTGGGGGGTAATCTTTAGAGATTATGGCTTGGACTTTTCATTTTTAATGGGTAATATCAATGTATCGACCTCTGTACCGCGTACTGTTTTTGATTTATGGTTGCTATATTTGACATTTAACATATGGTTTTTATCTTTGATATTCAATATATGGTTAACTGCCTATGATTTTCTATGTGAGAGAGGAGGAGGAGGAGGAGGAGAAGAAGACGGAGAAAAAGATGGAGAAGGAGAAGAGGAAGAAGAAGAAAAAGAAGAAAGAATGAAATACCGGGTAAATAATTCTTCATTATCTATCTAGTACTTACTTCCTTATGTTGTGATACCAACCTCTATCTATCTAGTAAATTACGCCTTGAAGAAAGGAAGCCACAAACCACAACCCCAAACCGCAAACCATAAACATTTACTAGGATGAACAAGCAAATGAAATTTAATTGGTCGACACTTCCAAGTTCGTTCTTACCTACCATAGCTGATACTACCTAATGCTGATGCTGATTGATGCTGATGCGCCTTTCTTCACTTTCTTTATAAATTAAGGTGAATGAGAAAATCCTCCAGGGGTTCCTTCCTTCCTTTTTGAATCTGTGAGTACCAGTATGAGAAAATGCTTGTAACTTAGTAATAGTCTATTAAGTGCTTTGAGAGCTTTCTTATTACTGTACCCGCGCGTACAAACACAATCAATTCATCACATCTCATCTCCAAAGGGCCTTTCGTTTTGTTTCTGTCTTCTGTCTGTTTCTACCTACCTAGTATTTACAATCACATACCTGAATATCAAAGTTGAAGCTTTCCAAACCTCACTCTTTTTATCTTACCATCCATCACTTGTCGACATTTGAGATGACTAGAAATCAAGACGGATTTGTTACACTCTTTTGACCTTTGAAATATAAGGTGAAGGTGAAGCACTCAATCTTTCAAGCTGAATTGAATATCTGGATTTGTTTGCAGGCTGTAGTCTTGACATCCACTCACTTTTATACTTGATATCAAACCTCCTCCATTCATTTATACAAATACAACAATCCTTGAGATTATCCCTTCCCTCTCGATCTAAGAATAGTTGCATGAAGGTCTACTTTTTGACAACTCCTGATCGGATCAAACTACTTTCCTCACCACTCCAATATACCTCCTTTTCCACAACTTTCCATAACCACATATCAGCACCACGAGATACCACAACAAAATGGGAGGCAAACCTCGCAATTTCGGGATAAAGGAACATCGCCCCTCACCCTTGAAACAAGAAGTCTCGCAAAGACCCATCTCTATGCAATCACCCAGCATGGGTTTGGTCAGAGATCCGATGTTTTGGAAGAGGTTCTCGACGGCAATTCATATGTCGGAGGTAGATTTGAAGGAGTTGGAGAGTGGGTTTGCTACTAGTAAGAGGCTAGAGAGGAGAAAGGATTCTTATGGGTAGGTTTCATTCTTCTATTTTGGAGGGGCAAGAGGCACGAAGTGGGGTTGAAGAGATGAGAGGGGAGGGTGGATGTTTGAATGGGTAGGGTGAAAGCAGTTGGATATAAAAGAAGGGATAGAAGGGGTTTTGCTAACGATAACGTGTTTGGGAATAGTGGAGGTGAAGATTGGCTGGATCAACAATACAAGGAGAAACGTCGATGCCACTTCATTTGTATTGGAGTCACATTCTTGGTGGCTATTATCGTGACTGCTGCAGCGGTAGTGGCCTTGTATTTCACAGGGAGAATACACTTTTAGCGCCGAACCGGATGGATGGATGGAACGAAGAAGGAAAAAAAAACCTCTTCGAAATTACTTTTTACGATACACAACGAAATGATACGACAACGATAATGGCATGACAGTTTACATGGAAATGAATAGGACTCGATTCGACAGGCTCGACTGTATAGTGATGCGAACTTAACGGCGCGGATATCTACCCTAAGCGGAGTTTGACGAAAAATTACTGTGCTCCTGAATGGATATGGATGAAAGAGAAATTCGATGGTTGAACTGTAGAAACAATGGAAAGTATGAATGAGTATGTATGCATGGTTATATTTTTGATATGTCTATCATACCAAAGACTCATGGCTTGCAAATTGCATTTGTCGCTATAAATTCACAATTGCTAGCTGGGCTCACTCATCATGATGTCGGGGCTCAATATGCTTGGTTTGGATCGGGATGGATGGAATGGTCACGAGATGGGGGTGGAATGAAGGATGGATGGGAAAGTTGGTGGAATTGATGACTGTATTCATGCAGATATCGATGACTGGCTACTGGGAGGAGGAAGATAGATAAATCAGATCAATGCAAAAACATGTTAAAACTGAATATGAGGTGTTTTGGATGTGATGAGGGGGGTGAGTGGGATGCATATGGAATATATTGGGGAGGATGAAACGAAACGCATATGGAGATATGGAGGAGGGAGCTTGGAAGGAGGGGATGAGATGGGGATGGGGGTGAGGAAGAGAAATATAGGATCGTTGTGTCATTGTCTATCACATTGATGGTATACGACGAAATACTTTTATTCAAGAGAGGGGTTTGTGTGGGTGGTGACTGCTTTGGGTAAGCTCTGGAGGGGTAAACTCAATGCTCATGCATGCCCCCCAAAAGGTTATACTCATATATGTGTGAGGCCGTGAGCCATGCGGGCGTGGGTTTGATTGGTCCAACTTAATTGCTTGGTCTAGTGGTTGTTTCGAGAAGAAATGGGGGAGGGAGGTGGGGAGGTAGGGGGGAGAGGAAATCATAGAACCGAATCGATCTACTAAAGCTACCTATACGTAGGTAGATATCATCCGAACCGATTACAAGAATAACCAACCAATTCGGTTCGGTTCGGTTCGGAAAACCTACCTACCTACCTACCTACCTACCTATCTATACTCTCTCTCTATTATATATATATATATAAAGCTTTTAACCCTTCCCTCATCATCTCACCCTATCGCACCCTCCCTATCTTACTGTACCTCTCCTTCTGCGACTTACTTACATATTCGTTTTTTTTCACTCCGGGATCGAAGCGAATCGGTTGTGCAATTCAAATTAAGTATATGTATGTATGTATTTATGTATGTATGTATGTATTCAATTGGAAGTCTTAAACTCACGCCCTCGTCACTCGTGGCTCGTGGGTCGTGAGTCGTGGGCCGTGGGCCATATATGTGATACTGTACATCCATGGCATGATATGAAATGATATGAGTTTTTCACCAACTTTACTTCACCTTTTGGAAATTGGAGGGGGGAAGGGAGAGGGAAGGGGGGAGGGGGTGAGTTCAGTTCGGTTTACTTACCTACTTACTGTACCGACCGACTGGTCACGACTCACTGATGGTTTGGAACTCGGGACTCAGGACCTGGGTCACTGCGTGAAGATTTCTTTTTAGGTTTGGGGTTTGGGGGTTGAGGATTGGGGATTGAGGATCTGGGCTGGGTTGGAAGGTTGGAAGGTTGGAAGTGGAAGGTTAGTCGATCGGGATACTGGGATTTCTTGAATTGGGATGGGTATTGTACCGGTACCGGTACCTGTACCGTATTTCTTAGAGTTTGGAATCTGCATGGGGAAGGGAAGGGGGTGTGGAAGGGGAAGGGGAAGGGGAAGGGAAGGGGAAGGGGAAGGGGAAGGGGAAGGGAAGGGGAAGGGAAGGGGAAGGGGAAGGGGAAGGGGAAGGGGAAGGGGAAGGGGAAGGGGAAGGAAGGGAAGGGGAAGGGAAGGGAAGGGGAAGGGGAAGGGGAAGGGGAAGGGAAGGGGAAGGGAAGGGGAAGGGGAAGGGGAAGGGGAAGGGAAGGGAAGGGAAGGGGAAGGGGAAGGGAAGGGGAAGGGGAAGGGGAGTGTGGAAGGCTGAAGGTTATGAGGGGGAATGTGTGGATGGATGTACATGTGGATTTATGGATGGGTGAAGATGGGTGAAGATGGGATAGGGAATCCTGGCACTTGGGTTGGGAACTTGGGATTTGGAATCGGTGTGTGTTTTATATAGGTGTGAAATTGGAATGGTTGATTATTGAGTATGCGGGTTTTTGCTGGGTCTAAATGTGCTTTTGAGGGTTGAGGGTTGAGGATGTATATGTATATGTATGTAGGTAGGTGGGTAGGTAGGTATGTAGAGTGATGGGAATGGGGTGAGATGAGGTGAGGTAATGGGATGGAATGTTTAGCCTAAGTAATAGGGGGGAAAGGAGTAGCTTGGAAGGTAGTTTGAGTACCGGTATCATCCTGGTGTATGTACGTATATAGAATCATGAATCGATGTGTATTTATGTCCCCGTTGCCAGTTCTTGCAAACTCCGCCTCAAGCCATCGAAACCAACAGCGTCTTGACTCTTGAGCCTCTCTTCTAGAGCTGCCTAAGAAGCCCCTCTTGAATCTATCTTGATGCTGAACCGGGAGGGAGAAGATTTATAGAAGGTTTCAAGCCCCACGAGTCTTTTAAAAGACGTTGCGACGTTGCGACGTTGCGTCGTTGAACTGGGTTGTCATCATAGGGGTACACAAGCCTTTGGAGATAAGTGGGTCTCATTGGGAGAAGCTTAATATCGGTGAGTTCCGGCTTGCCGTATAGAAGAATAATGGATCATGAAAGTCAACGGGTAGACCATTGGTATATTGCGTGGGTTACAACTTACCGGATTGTACAGTGTGTGGTACACCACACTTGGTACCATCATCATATATACGGAGAGGAGCATCGGTGATATGAAAGAGCGGTCAGAACTTAGAAGGTACTCTAGAAATTCTAGAATCTAGATATGTATCCAAAAACCCTATTTATAGTCTTCAAAATTCATCCTACAGTATACATAACATAGACCGAGGGATATGGTCTTTCAAGTTATGGTGAATCGGAGATGTATCATGTATTCCGAAGGGGCCGATTGTGGGGGAAGCTGTATGGAAGTCTGGGACTATCCACGTCCCTCAATGTCTTAACCTACTGAAATTTGAACCTACAGAGCGCCAGCCATGCCGATTTGAAGTTTTGAAGTTTTGAACAGCGTGTCAGCTTCAGAGGTGGTTTCTCATGTGATGATGTGAATGTAAAGAGAGCTGGAAAGAGTTAACTTGTCTTTTTTAGAAATCTCGACCTGGACGATGCAGCGGTCCAGACGCAGAGTATACTTAGATAGGTACCTACTTAGTACCTCCCTAGGTAATTAATATTTCAATTTAAGAATTAACCCCACGTGATGAAGCTATTTCATGCACGACTTCAATCCGCCGAAGCACATCTCATCTATTGATTATTCGATGGATATTTATGCATGTCTCATCCCGAAATGCGATATGCAACAAAACCTTTATGTCGAAAACCAATATGTGACCACTTTGTGATATTGATTATCACGTGGGTCGATGCTACCTTAGCATTCAGACTTGCCCGTTTAGTTGAAGATATATGTAGGTAGATAAGATATATTGCCATTTGAAGAAATGTTGAGATGCTCAATACTCAAAATGGCTTGTTTTTAGGCGTCATTACACAAAGATGGGCTTCCAAAATAAGGCCGGATGATACAGTATGTACCTTCCAAGGTCCTTAGGTCCTCAAATGAACATTCCCGTTGAGAACCCCCCACGTGGAAATTGTTTGGCTTTCACAAGCTTATCGTCTCTTCTTTTTTTGAAGTACGACAAGAAGGATGAAGGTTTGGGTTAGAGGAGGTGGCAGCACTGCTCGTATCATTTTGGTGTTTGATAAATGCCACACTAATTTGTCAGTTCGTGTAATTAATATAAGTTTTTGGTTCGGTTTTTTGGTGAGATGGCATGCTACTAACATAGGAATAGCTTCCTCAAACCTCAATGTACCGGACAAGGTAAAACTGCTGTGTGAGACGGTACCTACCTAATACCTACTGTATGCAATAAGTGGTGTGTCCTATAACCTATTCAGCCTTTTCAAATGTGTACATACTACATACCAAATTACCAATGATACCATATAGAAGTTGCGGCTGATCTGTGATGGCACTGGCACGAGTCACGACTCACAACGTAAACTCTCCGGAAATTGTGATTGTTAAAGTTTGTGGATATGATACCAGGTAAGGTAGCAGGTAGCAGGTAGCAGGTAGGTCGTAGGTCGTAGGTACCTACTAGGTACTGGGTACTCCGAGTAGCTCCGTTAAAACCCCCTTTTTATCTTCGAGACTTTGACTTTGAGATTGATTATTCGAGAATAATACAGAGAATAATAATAATATCCACCCAGTAGTAATAATAGTAATAATATCCATGGAATCATGGATGCTTCAATTAATACTAGCCTTACTAGGTAATCGAGTTCAATGGGAAGGAAAGGGAAGACCCGCAAATGAAGCTACAGTGGATCCAAGTCTCAACTTTCAAGAGCTGAAGTTCTCCATAGTAAAAGGGATAGTGCGGTCTTAGTCTCTTATAGACTTATAGTCTCTCAGTAGTCCCTTGGTCCCTTGGTCCCTTGGAGCTTAGAGCTGTGCTGTGGTGGAGAATCGAGGTATCTGACCGCGGGCGATGATACATATTATTCCAAATTTCCATAGTTGGATCATATGGATCATACCTAGGTGCCTATGGATAATGGATGGAACTGGATGGGGGCAGAATCCAGATTTACCTACCCAGGTCCCAGTGTTGTGTGTGGTATATATATATATAGAAATGTATCGGTACTCTATGACTGACTGACTGACTTTGTGCAGCCTTTGAAATAAAATTGCATTTCAAGATTTGCGAGCTGAGGTCAAGACTCAATTTTCGTTCCATAGGTACCCAAGGTGTAAGTAGGTAGGTAGGTTAATACATATACCTACCCACCTAGGTATTAGAGAGTACTGCCCAAGTATGAGTAGGTACCACGATTAAGAACCGGAGAAAAGATGTAGTAACACCCGATAACTGTGTAACATTTGATACCATACCTTGCTGGAGGGAAGTAGGTAACATCACATTCATCTTCATCACCTGCAGGCTGCAGCAACACATGTAAATTGTATAAATTGTAATATATAATTCTAGACGATCTGTGTCATTATCCTTATTATTATTATTATTGTTGAATTATCCAAGGATTTTCTTGCCACAACATGATTTTCATGCAAAACCGGTGGCAGATGTAACAACAACAATTTTATTAGGAGGACGAATGAGACGAAAATAGTAATTAATCCTTGTCGGAACTGAACTAACCATCCGCCCAGCCCCTCAACCTTTCCCCGACTAGAATCATTCAGACCATAATGTGAAAGCTAAAAGGAACCAGCTTAATTAGAATCGTATTTGTTTACTGCTACCTACCTAGCTAAGGGTCAATCAAGCATACATATAAAGGAGACGGCCAAACCATCCTTCAAAGTTACTTCTCCAACTTGATATTTCCCCCCTTCATTCTAGGTTTTCTGTGTGTTTACTGCGTGTGAATACCTTCTTTGAAATTGAAGTAAGTCATCAAATTGTATTTCTTGGCTTTGGCGGGGCACAACTTCCTGAGGAACTTCTACCTGGTTCCTACCAGATCTCCCTGTTCCAAGGTTATGTCAAATTCACCGTTGATCATATCGGCTAACCAAGCTTCTCCTTCCTCTCACAGAAAACCTACTTTAGACTCCTATTCCTCAACATACCCATTTACTTCATCTTCGAATAAATCAAACATCATAATACAAAATGGCACAAGCATTGAAAAGCGCTCTCCCTTCCCACCTCAAGCCCTCGAGCTTATCTCCAAATGATAACGGTGGTGAATTCGCACGCAAGCACCACGGAAAGACACAATCACACATGGTATGTTCTGTCCTTTCACAGAGTTTCAATGTTCACCCTTTCTTGCGTCATGGATTACCTACAAAGACCTCGAATCTTCACCATTCAACGTGGGAGAAGTGAGAATGTTCTGATGTAAATAAATCAATCCCCAAAGGGGCAAGACACAATACTTCAAATAAAGTCTTGCTTTTACACAGATGATGGCAGAGGATGAGGTTTTTTACCATCTAGTGGATGTCCAAAAATGTACAACCATCAAAAGACTCAAAGCTGGTGTGTGAATTTACCTGGTGTCTGTATCCATGCTGCAGGTAGCTTGGATGGAGCAAAGCCAGCCCTACATTACCAGAATTCGGGAATCAATATACACTGCAATTCCACACTAGATCTTAACTCACCACAAGTTGAACAATATCCTACCTGTTTAACAGAACCTCGGCCACAAGACTTTACTATTCCTTATATTGCGAAACCTCCGAGTCCAGTTAGACTAACAAGTATTACCCAGGCTTTCGAGAACACCTCAACATCGGTAGCTGCCAGCCAGATGCGAAATGCTCTCAACAACCTCGCAGACACCGTTTCAGACCCCGAAGAGAAGAAGGTATGCAAGGCTCTTTTCCGCAGATGAAGAACATATATCTAATAAGTCGTAGCTCTTCGAGACTGAGATGGACAACTTCTTCGCTCTTTTCCGCAGATACTTGAATGACAAGGCAAAGGGAAACCAGCTGTGAGTATCAACCACTGCGAAATATAATCATTATGGCTTTTCCTAACAAGAATCGCAGTGACTGGGATCGTATTGCCCCACCTGCCCAAAACCAAGTCGTCGACTACAATGAGCTTGCAAACTCAGAATCGGTTGGATTCCTTAACAAATTGGCTGTCCTCAAGCTTAATGGAGGTCTTGGTACTTCCATGGGTTGTGTTGGTCCCAAGTCAGTTATCGAAGTCCGTGATGGCATGTCCTTCCTCGATCTTTCCGTCCGACAAATCGAGTACCTCAACCGTACATACAACGTTAACGTTCCCTTCGTCTTGATGAACTCTTTCAACACTGATGATGATACTTCAAACATTATCAAGAAATACGAGGGACACAACATTGATATTCTCACATTCAACCAATCCCGATACCCAAGAATCTTGAAGGACTCGCTTCTTCCTGCACCAAAGTCCTACAACTCCCCAATTTCTGACTGGTACCCACCAGGACACGGAGATGTTTTCGAGTCTTTGTACAACTCCGGCATTCTTGATACCCTCATCAAGAGAGGTGTTGAGATTGTTTTCCTTTCCAACGTTGACAACTTGGGCGCTGTTGTCGATCTCCGCATCTTGCAGCACATGGTTGAGACCAAGGCTGAATACATTATGGAGTTGACCGACAAGACCAAGGCCGATGTCAAGGGTGGCACCATCATTGATTACGAAGGCTCCGTCCGTCTCCTTGAAATTGCTCAAGTACCAAAGGAGCACACCAACGAGTTCAAATCTATCAAGAAATTCAAGTACTTCAACACCAACAACATCTGGTTGAACTTGCAAGCTGTTAAGCGCATTGTTGAGAACAACGAGCTCGAAATGGAGATCATCCCCAACAACAAGTCTATCCCAGCTGACAAGAAGGGCGAGTCTGATGTCTCAATCGTTCAGCTCGAAACTGCCGTCGGAGCTGCTATCCGTCATTTCCACAACGCCCACGGTGTCAACGTACCCCGTAGACGTTTCTTGCCAGTCAAGACCTGCTCCGATTTGATGCTTGTCAAGTCCGACTTGTACTCGTTGAAGCACGGTCAACTCCAAATTGACCCCAGCCGTTTCGGTCCAGCTCCTTTGATCAAGCTCGGTAATGACTTCAAGAAGGTCTCTGACTTCCAGAAGCGTATCAGCAGCATCCCAAGAATCCTCGAGCTTGACCACTTGACCATAACTGGAGCTGTTAACCTCGGTAGAGGTGTTACTCTGAAGGGTACTGTTATTATTGTAGCAACTGAAGGACAAACCATTGACATTCCTCCCGGAGCCATCTTGGAGAACGTCGTGGTTCAAGGTTCCTTGAGACTATTGGAGCATTAGAGTGTTATTGATTTATTTGCGATGAGCGATGGCCTGGGTGGATCTCCTGTTTATATGGTCCGCTCACACGCCTTATGGGTTATCTTGGTTTGATGGTTTGACATGGCTTCTGAGTACAGTGAGTTAGTACCATACAAACTAGATGAGGGAAAACATTTTAAAGTTTTGGCACAACGATTGCAACTACTACCTAGCCTAATAACAAAATTTACATAGAGATCTCCCCGTCTCAATTTGAATGTTGTGAGTTATGTTAGTATTTTCTCTTTGTGTGAGGTTCACTGTAGCAAACACACATGCGTTGACGGACTCATTGACACTATTCTTGAAGAGATGATCAATAATTTGCAGTCAAATAACTGTGGGAAGCTTTCAATCGATGTCTATTATCTACTGATCCACCGAGGGGCAGGTAGGTTAGCTGGCAGGCAAGTTCATGTGGGATGAGGGGAAGTCAGATAGAACTTGATTTGCATTATGAATGAACCTACCTAGTTTCTGATGTACAGCAGTACCTAGTCTCAGTATCAATTCACAGGAGTATTCTGCTGCATTCTGTATTATTCGTAGTACAACAAAATTAAGCTCGCATTTTTCAACATCCCCCATATCAATATTGATATCATCCATCATCCATATATTGTAGCCTCCGCGACAAAGCCAAGGTTATTTATTATCACCTAGGTACCTAGGTAGGTATTCACCCTGTAATTTTAAGCTTACGGGAATAGCCGATAACTCTCCTCGCTCTTATCGCGATAACAGTTACAGTACAGGCGATTAAAGTACCAACCAAACATCATTGTTCTCTTAGTACATACACACTTGCGATATTTTTGAGTTGCGAGGATAATTAATTATAATTTTATTGCAATTTCAACTTCAAACGGTTCATTTGTCCTACGCGGTAGCATATCAGAGGAATTCTGATACTAACGACCGACGAGAAAGGGAAGAGAAAAGGAGGGCTGTGGGCTGCTTGCCACGATCAAACGGATCCGATTATTTGTTGGTCGTGTGTGCTTTTTTGTGTGCGTTTTGGTATTACGAGCTCGGCGTTGAAAGCTTCAAGTTTGGCAGATTGGTGGGGTTTATGGGGAACCTTTGATACAATTACAGTGAGTGCGCTCATATTATCAATGTGCTGAAGATTTGTGGAAGAATGGGATTGATGATGCGTTGATTATTAGGTTGCGTGAAGTACAACTCACCCCGCCTCAACCTCGATGATTACTTGAAATTTCGATACAACGACGTTCTGCGATTCTCCCTTACTACTGCATAGCGAACAGCGCTTCTTGTGAATAGAGCTAGGAAGGGTTTGTGGGAATATTTATTGCGTCTGGCGATACCTGCATCTTTCAGACTATCACCCGCTGTAGTGTTTGGAATTCGCGTTCTTAACGATACATACAGCCTCATCAAACGGCATTCAAGGATATATATTGGCCCCGGGCTACTATAAAGCTATTTCCGGGAGCGTCGATTCACCTGGCCTAATAAAGAGCTTTATCAAAACCCAGCGAAGATGGATGATCGATGGGTGACTTCTGTTGGGGATCCTTCCAATTCCTCCGCTCCCCTCACACCAGGGGGGCAACCACTCAAGAGTCCCAGTCGTTTTCCGCGATCCGAATTTTATACCGATAGTAGTGACTCGGGTGAGGACTCGCACATCTTGGGGTTTATGGGCCCCTCTTCTTCCGAAGATAATTTCAATAGTCAGGTAATGGTTGAGCCAGGCGAGGAATCTGAGGCCGGGACTGCATCACGAGCGAACTTAAGAAGCGGCCCACAAATCGAGATAGAAGGCGAGCTAGCGGCATTCGAGGCAGCTGTGGATGACCAGGCTACGGTTCGATTGAGTCGAGAAAGTGATGCTTCCAACTCTAGCGAGGGAAGTTCGGTTAGCGGTGTTGGATCACGACAAACTTCGAGTCTCGGAAAAGCACCTATGAGGGAAGATAGCTTAGGTCACAGTGTTTCTACTACTGGTTATCAGGCAGACATGTCAACTACATTGGATAGGGTTCCAAGCTCGGCGAACTCTTCTCGGCGAAACACAACCTCATCTAGATTTGATCGAAGACCTTCATATCAATCTTCGGCATCGAGACGAACCTCAACTCAATCTACTCAGAGCAGACGCACCTCCTCTTCTCAAATTTTGCTCGCGGAGCAGCCGACAATAAACCCGGCTAATATTCCGAATTCATCTTCAGATGACGATGGGACACCAACTATATCTCCATCCTCCTCGGGTGTTACACAACGACAGGCGAGAGATCGACCGAATGAGGTTATAGTTCCCAGGTGGCAGCCGGATTCGGACGTTACTCAATGTCCTATTTGCAATGCTTGGTTTGGTTGGCTAAACAGGAAGCATCATTGTCGGTATGTTTTTATATTCCTACTACATTGGTTAGCCGCTAGTGAATTCATTATATTGACCAGTTTAGAAAATGCGGTCGTGTGGTATGCAATTCTTGTTCCCCGCACCGAATCACAATTCCCTATCAATATATTGTGCAACCTCCAGATCATCCGTCTCCATATAACTCCATCGCCTACAATCGTCTCCATGATCCACAGGGCGAAGGACGCACAAATACTTTAGAGTTTGGTGGAGGAGATAGGGTTCGTCTGTGTAACCCTTGTGTACCTGATCCTAACGTAGCTCCTCCTCAAACTAACCAGACCGGCGCAAATATGGAACCTCGACACAACCTTGGATATCACGGCCGAACACAAAGTTCCATAGTTTCCACTACATCTGTACCTGGAAGTCTTCCAGCCGACTCTCAGTTTCGACTTGCGGATCATCGTTCACATTCTGTTCGTGAGCAAAGTACTTCCGGTAGGTATTCACCTGCTGGAACAAATTCCAATCCTAGAACAGCAGAAGAATTTCAGAATTGGTATAGAGAGAGAGCTCCTTTGAACTCTGGGCAAACTACACGTTCAAGAAGCTCAACGGTTGCTGTTGCAGGGCGAGATGCAACTGAAGATATGGTAAGTTATCAATTATGAAAACGAGATGTAATTGCTAAATCTCTATCGCAGCGTACCTTCCTCAGAAACTTTCGAGGCCCTTCTCCCAGCTTGCAAAACGCACGGAATGTGCCCGCTTCAACGGCAGGTAGACGAAACATCATGTCAGGCGAAGACTTGCATACCCGTCCCTTACCACGAACACCTCAAATACGAGAAGAAGATGAGTGCCCTATCTGCCACCATGAACTTCCATCCACATCCCTGGCGAATGCCGAAACTCTTCGATCTGAACATATAATATCTTGCATCGAGCGCACCACATCCAGACTTTCTATCGGTACCCCGACTTCAACGCCCACCCCACCAATCCCATCAGAAACACGCCCAGGTCTACCCATTACCCAAGCATCCACGCAATCAAGCTCCTCTCGCGCCTCTGCTTCTTCCACGCCAGCCGTACCTCCTCTTGTATCAAGCCCATCAGTCGGCCCTTCGCAACCTCGACGCACGGGGGTCTTTCCATATATCGCTACGGAAAAAGATTGCCAAGACGATGCAGAATGCCAAATTTGTTTAGAGGAATACGAACCGGGCTTGGAAATGGGAAGATTGGAGTGTTTTTGTAAGTTTCATTTAAGTTGCATCAGGAAGTGGTTTGAAAAACATCCGGGACGATGTCCGATGCATCAGCACGATGAATATGGATATTGAGAGATTTGGAGGTGGAAGTTGATGTTTGTGGGAAGCTGGAAAGGTGTCGAGAGAATTAGATATCCATGATTTAAGATGGTGTCCGGTACGATAATATGCTAGGGAGTTTTGGGATGGGAATGAACTTATGAAGATGAGCTGGCATCCTTCTCCACTCATGGTATTCATTGGACGCGAGGGGTATAAATTCTTCATGGCGTTAGGATACTTGAAACTTGATATGATATGGTGCCACCATATAGCATGTATGGTCTGGCATGACCTTCATTGCATTGACGAGACAATTTTGTATGGTGTTTATAGAAGGATAGGATGGATTGGGATGGGAAATGGATATGGATAAGGGTAAGGATACTAATCTCATGACTTGTTTATTATCTTGGCGTAAATAGATAGCATGATGAGAAAATACATTCCACAACATGCAGATATCAAAGTGTCTTGACTCCAGACAAAATTAATTACATGACACAAAATCACCTGGCAAGAAAGAAGTACGGTTATTCTGATAATGATGTTGTTGTTTTCCTTTCCTCGAGTTGGGCCTACCGATTATACAGGCTCGCTACCAGAAAGTCAAGAGAAACTCTTATTTGCCAAAAAATTGCGTTTAGGAGTCATGATAATAAATACAAGAGTCCCAGGCCTAGAAAAAAAGAAAACCCCTCTGGAAAAGTCATCAAGATTGGGAGGAACCTACCAACCAAAGACTACAATCCACCTTCAAAGCCCGGAACACTACCTCCCATAAACTGACCGAAAATATCTTCGCCAAAGTAATTACCGATGTCGCCAACCCCAAATGTAATACCCATTGCCTGCTCGAATCCATCGCCCATTGCAAATCCTAAATCCATGCTGAGGGCAGGGTCGATATTTCCTGGCATTTCTCCATAGCCTTGTAGCATTTGGGGATTCATGGGGTTGAGAGATGGGTCGTAATTAGGATATGGCTGTGGTATGGGCCAGTCGTTTTGCTGAGCCGCATATTGATTTTGATTTTCCGGACGGGGACCACCAGAGTTACCTGTCGCGACTTCGCTGAGAAGTTGGAGGGGAGTGTTAGAAGGGCTGTAGCCCGGTTGTTGTCCGTTGCGTTGTGATCCCATTTGTCGAGTAGAATTTGGATCCGTCTCGCTTGTGGCTTCCACAGAGGGATCACCGGCAGGCTTCGTGGGATCGGCGGGCTCTATATTGTGCACAGGTGTTGATTTGCCCTCTCGTTGACGATGGAACCAGTTTTTCAACATCAGGAGAACCATCAAGAATTTTGCTGCTGGTCGGGATCTTTCATCAGCCGCAGCGGCACGGAAGACCTCGACTAAATCATCGAGATAACGCTCCACTTTGATGTTTTCCTTGATGAAAACCTTTCCTAACGCTCCATTCGGATTGGCTGCGGCAAAGTACATCTTGATAAGTACCACAACAGCATAAGCCACTCTAACGAAGTGTGCAACCGGCAGGCATCGAATTACCTCAACATCAAATTGCAGGAACGTTTCGAGGATACCGTCAATGGATGTTAAGCAGCATGATAGAGCGGCAACATGAGCTGAGGTTAAGATATCTGGGGTTTCTGAAGCTCCATGGAATGTCTCTTCAGTGAAGGGTGGCTTGAATTCCTCGACATTATGATCAACATGCATAGCAACTTCATGCATATAAAGGTTGATTACATGTTCCGTCAATTTCAAGGATGCTGAATGACACTGTCAGTAATCAATGTCTGATTAGTGTATATCATGACACTTACGTGTTTGAATTTCTGGAGGTATTGAACTGCTCCATTTATCAAGCTCTTGTTCGAATCCTTTGAGAGCATACTGCACCTTTGGGTCGGCGATACTGATGCTCGCACCTGGATCATCCATTGAAAATTGTATTCCGACTTCCTCTGCAATCCGCTGACTGCGAACCCATTGGCATAATATCTTATCTGTGGGTGCCGCTTCCGGGGAATTCTCAAGTATATCAACAGATTCCGCCATAAATGAGGTCCATCTGATGAGATTTGGTCGACGCAAACCCATAGATGCGTTGCAACATAAAAAGTAGCAGCCCAGCCAAGTACGCCTTGCCTCAATAGTTTCTGGGTCGGGATATGGCGTTCGTCGCCACGGATGATCTCTCCATAAACCTGCACTCTTCATTTTGTCAGTTCTACCGCTCTTTCCTTTCTTTCCCATCCCAATATCGATTGCCATAACTGCCGCGATATGAATAAGTTGATAGAATTTGAGCTCCTCAAAATGTTCGGGTGGCCAATACCAGAGGGTGCTGATATGAAGAGCTTGTATGAGCTCTAATGTCTTCTCGCCATTGCAAACAATGCGATCTGCATAGACGCTCATAACTTCCTTAGTCAATTGTTTTTGCAGTGATGGGTAGTTTGTGCCTGAGCTGGCGCTGAGGATAGCTAGGAATAAGATAGGCTTTGTCTTGCGAATTTCTGCAGCAGTAGTACCGGCAGGGAAGACAACAGCAGGCATGTGATGAGCCATTCTTTCAACATAACAATTAAACATTTTCGTCGCAATATCCGCCGTTATCAAGCCTCGATCCACAACATCCGCAAACTCATGGGAAGGGGCCTGTTTTGGTGGCGCGTGCCAAAGTGATTGTTGTGAATTAGGTTCAGGAGTTTTCTGTCCCAAAGGACCAGCAGTCATGAAAGAGTCAGTTGGGGTACCATCTCGACTCTCGGCATGCTTCCTCTTCTGTCCTGCCATCACCATCGGAGGTGCAGATAATGTCTGATTCTCGGATTGGGGAGCTTTAGGATAGCTAGACCAATCGGCCGAGTTCAATCTCGATTCTGGATGACCAGAGAAAGGTGATCCAAAACCTCCATTTGTGACCTGCTCATATGGATTTTGCCTTGCTGGAATATGTTGACCATGCTCGTCGAGACTACTTTCGGCTCCATGGGCTGCGGGCAAAGATGCCGATTTTGTTGCTTGCAGTGTAGCTTGCAATGCATCAATCTTCTTCTCCAACTCGGCTACTCGACTATCGGCCTTCTTCTGTCTCTTTCGACTTGGAACAGTAACGAGGCATTGGCGGTTGGCTTTGGCGCATCGCTTGCAAGGACCATCGAAATTGTTCATATCAGGTTCGCATTTGACTTTCAATCCTCGACAAGCTTCGCAAGCTCTTGGTCGCTTTACATCGGCCGATGCATCTGCAAATATGTTTCCATCATCTGGCGTGTGGCCCGCTGATTGGGGTGTGTGGGGGATATAAATTTGAGGTTGGCTTCCATCATGAATGGGCTGATGATACTGCTGAGTGAGCTGTTGGGTTGGAGATGGGCCAGATAATCGAGGTGCGCTCGCTGGAATTTGGGCGTTTAGATCGTGGATTTCGGGGTGCGGTTGTGGCTGTTGTTGCTGTTGCTGTTGAGATTGCACAAATAAATTTGTGTTAGATTCATCTCTAAGTCTGGGATCAATTTGACCCAGATTCACATTATTTTCCATTATCACCGGTGTTTGTTGATGCCGATGGAGAGAATGCGACGGAAAGTATGATGCCGGTGGTCAGTCGTTGTTAGAAAATTACCTAGGTAGGCTCTAATAAGCAACCTTAAGGAATCAACGCTAGTAACCTTACACTGAAAATATCCAATTCTTTATCAGAAAAAATCGTAAAATCTTGAATTACATCCATATGACAATTCACTAGGTAGGTAGGTATATATCGTATATATATATCATATATCACACACACACATATATATATTAGTACTTTGAATACTAGGTACATCTATTAATTATACTTATTATATAAATTTGGACATCCATCCACAGACTGTGATTTCAATATTCACCTGGCACCCCCAATTTATGGGACATTGAAAGTGTCGGGTTAACCTACAAACACAGAAGGAAGAAGAGAAAGAACAAATGATCAAGAATGCAACTACTTTCCAATTCCTTGGCACCTACCTAGTACTCCCATCGTCATCCAGCTTACTAGCTCACCTACGTAAGTAGTAGGTACTACTAGTACTAGGTACCTTCTTCATTTGCTTCAAACATGATCATTCAAAACCACATCACCTGAGCCTCTCAAGAATAGCTAGGTAATCAGGTTGCATTATTACTCTACCTATATACCTCCAAAATTCTTCATCTTTTTCATTTGAAGTGGTCTATCTAGCTACCTACCCTACCTAGTAGTATCTATCTGACTTTGACTTTTTCGGAAACTCTTGGTCTTCTGAGTTGCGGGGTATCTTAACAGTACCCAGTGAAGCCTATTATCATTATCCTCGATATTCCGGAATATACATACATACATCTATCATGGAAACAAATGTATCAAGCAAATCTAGGGAGAACGGATTCTCTGATGATTTGCTGTACAAATGCTGGGGGCATCAAGAATGCGGGGATTGTTTGGCCGTAGGACCCTGTTCGTGGTGTCCAGTATCATCTACCTGCATACCAAACACATCACCAGTACATATCCTTGCGCCTATCTTCAATAGTGATGTTTGTCCTCTCTGGTCTGAAAGATGGGAGTTGCGAGCTCGACCTTTAGGTTGTCATGTTTCGACGTAAGTGTAATAGCTCAAGCTTCTCCCGCCGCATGTTTCCTATCAATCCTAATTTGGTGTTTAGGATCACTTTTTTGACATTTCTCGGAGCGATTTATGGGACTTTTCTGGCAATTGGGCTCATTATTCTTCTGATGAGGTGCATGGGAAACGAAGAAAGAAATCAGAGGTGGTGGAAGGTGTGGGGGCGACATCGGTGGGAAAGGAAGAGGTCGGAAGTGATTGAAGAAGATGATTCTTCGGAATCTCGCCCATTATTAGGTCAAGGTTGAATTAAACATTGAACTATCTCCGGCAAAGTATTCTTCTATTGACTATGAATACATGATTCAGAAATTGGCTTGGTAGCTTTTCCCCCTTGTTCTCCTGGGTCTTTCAACTTCTAAATCCCCGCTCCATAGAGCTTTTCAATGTCTGACTTTTCAACAGCGGTTGGAAGGCTCTCCAAGACACACTCGCTTCGTGGAGCTTTTCAGCGCCTGAATTCTGAAGGATAATTCAAAAAGGTCCTCCTTGGCCCAATATCTCTTTTATACTTTCTTCAGCGCCCCTCTAATCCCTCATCAATTCTTTTGTTGACTTTTTCTTCATCCCTCATACTCCCCCCCCAACACCACCTCCAATATCTTCTCCGAATATACCCCCATGTTTCCTTTACCGGCTCTCGAATCTTTCCCTTCGATTCTCCCTCTCACCATCCTCTCCCGGTTTCCCTCCCACCTTCAACTTATCTCCTGATCGCAAGCCATCAGATTTCCGTCCCATAGATTATTTCTTTGTCTAACCCCTCAAGAATAATCCAAACATTCTCCTGCTTCTGAAGTATTCTAAGAAAATACTTTTTTCACCCGAAAAGTAACCTTCCGAGAACAATCCATAAGCTCCTTTGGGCCCCAGACATTCGAAGGAAATACACCGGAAGTGTTGTTTGGGTTGGTTGGGTGTATGTATGGGTTGGCGGTTATGGTGGAGAGGAGCTAATAAGCCAACTTTGGATTTATATCTTCGTTCTCAAGAGAGTCGCCCAATTCCTTCCTCACATTGCCATGAATACAATGAAGTCTCTTTAAGTATTATTATGGTTAAGATGAAACAATGAAGCATTTAAGAACAAACATAGATTTGATAAAAGTTTCAATAGTATTTATTTAAAAAGCAAAAATGAAATTGGAAAATTGCTAATGGACAGCGACTTCACGGAATTTTAGAAAGGTACCGTAGATCACGGATGGCTCACAAATTTTATACCTTATCCAGAGCTCACTGGTGGAATGATTGCAACCTCATCCCCATCCTTGATAATTATTTCCGTATCATCAGAGCCTGCCTCTGGGATATCAACATACTCTAAGTTGATAGTCACCAGGCAGCTTTGAAGCACCTTGTCTCTCATTCCACCGTAACGATTCTCTAAAGTCTCGAATAATTGCGATAGAGGTAGAGGTGCACTAAGAGCCTCGGAATCCTTAGATGTGTATGAGCTAGCGGTAGCAAAGTAAAGGATTGTGAATTGTTCTTCTTTGGTAGAGTCAGACATGGTCCCCAAAATATCTGTATGGGAGAATTCATTAGCCGCGCACCATGATTCGAATAAAAATACGAATATGCAAAGGTTATGAGTAGTCAGAGATCTTGGTGTAGACCACAGTGAAATCTCGTCGAAACGATCAATCTTCAGGTAATACATGCTAAAGTTTGTTCATCATACAAAGTGTATTGTGATGGAAGGGAAGGTGTCGAATGATACTAGACAAATAGGAATAGATCTTACCTCGATATAAAAGTTCAATGTTTATATGATGAAAATGATAATAGAATAGTGGTCGTGGGTAGATTTACCATTGATGTTCTTCCAAGAAAAAATAGTTCGAATTAAAAACTAAATACAATCTGGAGCTTGGGCCACATTTTAATCACTTCACGTGCAAACGCGATAACATCGTGTAAAACAATTAATTATCTTATCTGCTCAATTAATCGGAGAAATTTTGTTGGTCGAATATCTTTCTTTATGTTGCCAGAAGCTACATAAGTGTCAACCCGCCATTACCACAGTTGCGGAAACTATGTTGAGGACCTCCCGGCTCCCAAGACGGAATGTGCAACCATTCGTATGCTGGAAATGTCTTGCAACCCTTCATTCGGGGGTAACACCTGGGGGGCGACGACTGCTACAAGGCCTGGATAAAGATGGCCAATTGAGGTCAAAACAGATAGTATTGAAGCGAGATACGAAGCCATTCAGCACTAGCTATGCAGTATGTAGAACTGTCTCTTTGTTATAATCTACTTCTCTGACCCTGTTTCCAGCTACGAGCCGTGACAGAGACGCAAAATAACCAGCTTCCCCATTCGTCAGATATTTTGTCAATACGAAAGAGAGAGCTGGTACCGATCAGGGAGGGGCTAAGAGCTTGGGAAACAGAGAATGCTAGTCCATTTGTTCCTGTCACAATTAATGATGATGCTGAACCTGGAACTTTGGAAAATTCTACCACTCGGATCCAAGACACAAAGTTCGAAATTGACGAGGAAGATGCAGTGGATGATGGCATTGCTAATTTTGGGATTGATGATTTGGTCGATGTTGGAAGCAGGCGCGGATTCCTCATTCCTGGAGATCTCGTTGAAGTTATGTGTGTCTATACGTCCCGTCGCCCCCAGCATATGCAAATGAAGAACTAACGTAAGCCGATTAGTGGCAAAGGTCAGAGAAATGAACTTGCTATATACCTACGCGATGTCGACAGGTTAGCCGAGTTTTATACAATTTCTGGTCTTATTGTTAAGGGTTCCTTGAAATCCACACAATTTTATGTACCAAGCTTCGTTGGGAATGACGATCTTGCCATGATTCGTCCATTTTTGCCATCACCCGATACTGAACCATTGGAGATTTCAAATGTTCAGAAATTTGAGCAACAAGTTCCTAGAGAAGTAAGCAAGCCCTTAGTGGAAAAGATGCTCAAGTTCTGGGGGAAATCTGAAGAGATTTATCAATGCACTTCTTCCAGGCTTGATCGTGCTCATAGTCTTGTTGCTAAAGATAAATCCTTTCGGTATGCTACACTCGACGAGCTAGCCAATGAGATTTTTAAAACAAAAATTCCGAAAACCAAGGACGGTACATATTCTTACCCTGCTTTATATGCTTTGCATCGTTCTCTTATGCGCGATGAAATTGGCGTTCGGCCACAATTGAGAGGGGCAACTAGAACGGGCGGGCAGTACGAATTCAGCTCCAAAGCAGAGGTGGAAAACATTATCAATGCTGTCGAGGAGGTTCGCAATTATCAAAAGACTTCGACGGACCTCGAGCTTCGGACGAGCTCCATACCGAAATGGGTCAAAGAGTGCCAGGAATTTATAGACCAGAGTCGCAAATCACATCAACTCACAACACATGGTACCATCAAACCGCTGATTGTATCGGCTAATTATAACAGCTTTCAACGAAAAACCGTTCCGTCTCCATTTACAGAATTTATAAAATCATGGGCGGCCTTCCGGACCATTGATCGTAACTCTACAATAAATGCAGCGGGATCTGCCCTTCTTCGAGCCATAGCTCGATACGAGGGCCTTCCATTGAACCAAAGTACTGCGTGGACTTTCTTGCAAGAAATCGGTGAGATTCAGCCTACAACGAACCGAGTAGCCTACGATCTTCGGATTCACGACCATGGGTATAATGATACCTATCAGGAAGACTGTTTTACTTCAGAAGACAGTATGTCAGCCCTTAGAAAGGATTTTTCTCTGCCTGTTTACTGTATTGATGCTGCAAGTGCTCATGAGGTTGACGATGGAGTGTCAATTGAGCGCACTGAAACACCAAATGAGTATTGGGTCCATGTTCATGCAGCCGATCCTGCGTCACGATTAGTAGCGAAGGGTAAGAGTGTGGACGATATCGCAAATCGAACCGAAACGGTTTACGCACCCGAAGAGGTACATTTCTTGTTGCCGTCTGACTTCGTGCAAAATAACCTCAGTCTTGATACGAACCGTCCCTCTTTAACATTTAGCGCGAAGATGAATTTAAACGGCGATATATTGGAGACACACATATCTCCACGCACCATTCTTGATGTAAAATACATAACGCCTAATGTAGTTGAGGAAGTTATCAAAGGGAGCAATTATAAAAATCCTGCAATAACTACCACTACAAACACCGTTGGGGTACCAATCGCCCCCGCTCCGGAGAAAAGGGCCATGCTCCAGAGTCATCAGCTTTCTCGAGAGCAAAAGGAAGACCTTCGAATTCTACACAAGATTGGCGATGCTCGGTTCAAGCAACGTATAGCCCAAGGAGGTGTCTCCATGAACAATGCCAAAATTGACTTATCGATCTCGCCTATAACTGGGAGCATTCAGATACAGAAAGAGGAATCCAGTAGTCCGGAGCCGAGAGTAGACGCAGTTGCACCGCTTATGTTAATCGCTGCCGAGGTCGCAGCACAATGGTGCCATGACAGAGGTATTCCAATCCCTTATCGTATCACTCCTCGCAACATAAGCAAAAAAGATCTGTTGGGGTTCTACAGGGAAGTTGTATTACCATCATTAGACGAATATAACCGTCCTCCAGTCGACATTGCTTTAAAATATTTCCAATTGCTTGGCCCAGTACTCCCTTCCACCACCCCAGGTCCACATATAGCAGTCGGCGTCGAGATGATGGCCAAGTGTACAAGCCCTTTACGTCGATATGGAGACTTGTTACTCCACTGGCAGATTCAAGCAGCACTTAGGGAAGAAGCACGTTTAGGGCATAATCTCATCGGTAACATGAAGGAAGACTTCCTTCCCTTCTCAAAAGCCAAGCTTGATCGCATCATATCGCATCTCGATGCTCGTGAAAGAATGATAAAACAAGGCAACAGGGACTCTATTAAACATTGGCTATGCCATTTCTTGGTCCGCGCATGGCAATTCAAGGAGGCTTCCCTGCCACCTACATTCCGTATTGTTGTCCAAGAAGATGTCAGATTTGAGAGAACATGGGGAAAGCTGGACTTCTTTGATGCCTCGGCAAACTTGGTAGGATCTGAGACTTTTAATATTGAGGATGTCAAAGCCGGCGAAGTGTTAGAAGTTGAATTGGAGGATGTCAATGTATACTCACGCAGCATAACTGTCAAAGCGATTCGTCGTTTGACATAATCATTATCGAACTTATTATTATTGTGTATCGAGCTAGTGTATATAGAACTATTTTATATCAACAATCATTATACAAATCCTTACTCATACATGGTTGGACATGCCGAAATATCGATATGCCTGTTCCATTTGCACCTTTTTTGATTCACCAGTAGGTGCACGGATTCATTGAACGCTTCCCTTCTTTTCAAAATGTATGATCTCATTGTTTAATCTATAATAACCTTAAACAATTCATTCATTTCACCCAATCTTAAGGGCTGATAAATTAAAATGGATGTCATTCAAAGGCATGGATGCAGCAGATGATCATGATTTTGACCAATTTGAAATCACCATTGCTACTTTTCTTCGCGTCAGGAATGCTGTTGTCATTTTTACATTCCACGGAGCAATTCTGTTGACTGGAATTTTGCCTCGTTCCAATCAAATTTCGATCAGTTTAATCCCCATCAACAAACTTCTTTCTCATTTTGCTCATTCATTCACTTATTTCATACAATATTTACAACTCCACGACGTTCTTACTCCAGTCGGCCATTGTATCTCGATTCTCTTTATCCCCACTATATATATATAATCAATTATATCCATACCGATGCACCTACACACCTCCCTTCTCGTCCCCGTCCTCGCCCTCCTCACAAACGCCCAATTCATCTCCTTTCCATCGATAGACATCGAAGTCCCATCCATACCCGATCCTAAATCATTTGCCGTGCCTGCTTATACAGCCAACGGCCACTTATCCTCAACTTCATTTTCATCATCTTCCAGCTCTTTTGCAGACGGCCAGGGAGGTACCAGTTTATCACAAATTAGCACGACGTGTAACGCGGACTCGAAATGTGAGACGCAAGTCAATGGTATCGTTAATGGAACGGTTGTGGGTGAATCACGTATTGTGACGTCGACAGTTAAGAGGGCGAGGACGAGTACGAGTAGTAGTACTAGTGCCAGTGCTATTGGGAGTGGAAGTGCTAGTGGGAGTGGGAGTGGACAACAACCGAGTGAAACTCCGGAGCCGGTGGTAAATGGAGGGCTACTTGGGGGAAATGCGAATCTGGCGGCAAGTGGAACAGCAGGGAGTACAGTGGTTGTTACGGGGTCGCCTACAGTAACGGCAAAAGCAGAGCGGGCGAGTAGTGAGGCTGGGAGGAGGCTGGATGGCACGGTATATTACTCTTCTTGTTTGTTTTGTTCTTTGGAGGAGGTTGAATGGTTAAACAAAGCTAATTGACGTGATTTATAGGATAGAATCATCATGTTAGCACTTGGGATTGTGATGGGAGATTTCATGCTGTAGTAACTGGCTTTGAATCGTCTATATTTTTTGTCATTCTATTTGACAGGATTTTCTAGAAATTGGTGTGGGCCATTGAGCTGTTCTTGGTTTAAGAGCATAGAGACAGCACAAAATTTGCATACCAGCTTTGGCATTTCGAATCTAGGCATGGAATTTCTTGAAAGATTTTCATGATTTTGGCACAAGGCTCGCTGGTGGTAATACTAGTACGCTGGTGCGATAAATACCCATTTCATCTGAATCCTGATACGATACCCAGATTCTTTTCTGCCCCCAAAAACTACCAAAAACTACCAAAAGTTTAAGGGGACTCTTTTGCATGAGACTCTTTTATCCGAACCAGGTGAATTGATTCTGCAGGAAAAAATTGTTTTTCTTTATAAGCCAAGCAGAGAACGAAGCCGTTTGAGAGAATGGGGCGTGAAAATCCAAAACACTATCGTTGAATTAATCTGGCTGCTGGGTTATTTCTTAGATGTGCAAAAAGGCAAATCAATTAAGATTATCTTGCGGTTTAAAAAAAGATTTGCCAAAATGATGAATCATTGCCACCATTCCAACTTCTCATTTGTGCATGAGGTTGTACCCAATATCCTGTTTAACGACTTCGAGTTTCATTTGATGACCAGAGGCCCTCGCATCAATAACTCCGCTACATATTGGTTGAAGGTTGAGTTATTTTTCAAATTGATATCGAGTAGCGAAGGCGAGTGAATATGGAAGACCTTTCAACTCGCTTGGTTGAGTTTGCTCTGTTTGAACACTTTTGAATTCTTCTTCATAAGGTATCCTAAACAATTAAATTATATACAATTATGCTAATCTCATATAGCCATCCTATCCCAATCTTACAGCTTTGCATTCCAAGCCGCCCGATCCGCAGATTCTAATGGCTGGTTCCTTCCGTCCCAAAATAGAGGGCAAAGTTGAAACCATTTTTCCCGACTACAAATTGAATGGACGGATCGTTTGTGACCCAGATCAACATATTTTCCAATGGTAAGACCTTGGGCATTCTCATATGATAGAATGGTGGTACCTGTTGCTTTTGGCTCTCCAACTGCGTTTGCAGTTCGTGGATCGTCTAGAAATACATAATGGATACAGCTTGAGTACCACGCGTTGACCCGTTGTGGGCCACGGAATGATGCGTCACCGACGAGGGAGTGCCGTCCACGGTCATAATCTCCGGCGTTATAGTGAGCCCCATAGTGATCCTCCTATGAATGAAATATCAGTATTATTTTCGGACGAGAGAAAACGCAAGGAGAAATATGGGAATTTACTTTTGCCCAGTAGAGCTCAAAATAGGCGAACCGAGTCTCATTAAAACGTCCAAACAAGCAAAGAACGTGAGGATCAAAATGCAATTTGCGTAGATACTCACGATGCTGATCCAAAGTTCCCGTTTCATTCCAACCCTTAGCGACACGTGGATCGTTTTGCCACCCGTTGAAGAGTTTCAAATGTGCATCATCTTCCCAATCAATTACTTCGAGAGAAAAGTGTTCGTCGAGTTCGGGAATGAAGCGGCTATAGCAAATGGAACCTGGGGCTGGCTTGGGGCGTCGTGTTGGATGACGGGTATATACAGCTTCCTCAGGAAATTTCATGGTGAGCTGGTAGTTCTCGGGCATGACGGGATATTGGGCGAGAGATCCTCGGAAGAGTCCGTCGGTGCCATCTCCGACTACCCAAATTGGACGAGAGCCCAATGGTGAGGCTGCTCCTTGCCAGAATGCACTTCGAAGAATTAATAACTCTTCAGTGGGTACGGCTGTTGCTGCCGCGCTTGAAAAACGCCATGGTTTTGGATGTTCGATTGCCAAACCAGTAGTTAACAGTTCGCTGCGAATAAGGTCGTTTTCAGAACCAAGAAGAGCAAGTCGGAAATACTCCAATGTGGGATGAGCAAGATATATTGTGTGGACCAAATTCCAGATCTGCCCCAAAGAAGGCGAATTGCTCCCCGTCCATTGGAAAGTAGTTTGCGGGCTTCGACATGCTCGTGCCCATGAAGTATTATCAGATAGGGGCGGACACTCATCTGCGCGCCTGGACGATAAATCGAGCCATGAGAGGGAATCGGAATGTAGTGGTTGTGGTAAAGACTTCTTAGCTGTGGGTTGGCTATCCAGTTTCAAAGTGTGTCTGGCTGGCGTCGCTCCGGGGAAGGTGTGTACTCGATATGTGGTCAGAAAAGGGTGTGGTAGTTTTACCAGAGGATATTTGTGTGGTGCCATCCTCGCAAATCTGTTTATTTAAAGGTTATTAAGAATGTAGAGACACGAGACCTTTATGGCAGCTTATTGAAGAAACTTGAATTCAAAATACACATCAAGGAATACAATATCGCCTATATACAGTATTATTATTACCTAGGTACTATGGTGTTTTCAACAAGGATGATTTGACGCCGCTCATGAGGATTGGAAATTTCTTCCAACTTTATGAATTCAGAAGAGTATTCTGTCTAAGAAACACTCAAGTAGAATGCAACAACGCGGATCTAGCCCATACACACCCCACTTCAAACCAAATAAAGGAGCTACTCGGAACAAGCAGAGTAGCTACTGGGCTGGCTGTATGATGTGTATCCGTACCTTTTCCACGCCGCCATTTCCGATACCGCAAAGGGAGACTCAGGGATGACGAAGCGAGAGAAAGCTTTCCAGGACCAAAAGCCAAGAAACTACTAAACAAGAAATTAAGAAGATGCCATCCTTCATACGTATACCAAGTTGAATGGTTGCATGCACTGATCAGCAAATGGTATAAAGTTGGGGAAGGAAGCTGGTAGAACTAGTCGCAATATTGTCCATTCTACCTGTGAATTTACGTGGCTGGTAACAGTAACAATACCATGTCTCCAAGATCGAGATCCTTAAATTTTCGACATTTTTATGTCTCTTTCCCGCAAGAACGGATCGTTCAGGTCACGTTGAACAGGCCCGAGAAGCTGAATTGTATCGACCAAGCTACGAGTCGGGAAATCCAAGAAATTTGGGATCTTCTTGACCAAGATGAGAGTTTATGGGTTGGAATTATCACAGGCGTGGGGAGAGCGTTCTGTACAGGGGCCGATCTGCAAGGTTAGAAATTCCACTTTTCATTCATTGTTATTCAATATCAAAATGTCCTTTTTCACGAAAACTAATCAAGTGTTCGAGAACAGAATGGAACGAGATGAACAGGGCAGGAGTAGTTAATGACATGTCTGCACCAGGTCTTGCAGGACTCCCTCGTCGAAGTGGCAAAAAGCCGATTATTGCTGCAGTCAATGGTATATGCATGGGAGGGGGTTTTGAAATGATAACTAATTGCGATGTTGTAATCGCTGCCTCTACGGCCGTGTTTTCTCTACCCGAAGCGAAGCGTGGGATAGTCCCTGTGGCGGGGTGTCTACCGCGGCTAGTTCGCACCCTAGGTCTGCAACGCACCTCGGATCTGGTATTGACTGGTAGAAACGTAAGTGCCAAGACGCTGTGTGGTTGGGGACTCGTCACTCAAGTGGCAGACTCCGGGACCGATGTTGTTGATGTTGCGGTCCAGGTTGCTCAAGACATGTGCAAGAATAGTCCAGATGCGTTAATTATTGGACGTATGGGTATTCGATTGGGCTGGGAAGCTGGCAGTGTAGAGGATGCTGTGTCAACTTTGGCTGATGAATGGTATCCCCGCCTGGTTAATAGTCCTAACTTTGCCGAAGGTATCCAGGCATATGTGGATAAACGATCTCCGAACTGGATAAATTCAAAGCTTTGAGGAGGTAAGGGGGTAAGCGGGTATGGCGGGGACTGATTGTAGTGCAATGACGCTTCAGGAAGGAGAAATGGTGTCGTACGTACGGAATAATCCGTAGAAGCTGCTATTTATTTTCCACATGCTGAAATGTTTCAAGTCAATTAGTTAGTGGAGACAGCTGAGGGAAGGTGCAAAAAAAGTATGTAATTATTATCTTATCAGATGCATGTGACATGGATAAACATCTAGTAGGGAAAGGATTCCGGTACGAGGTTATTTTCACGTCATCTTGTAGAGTGGGTCCGGAGCTCTGAGAGGTGGTTGACCCACACATATAGTAGCTAATTATTATCTTATCAGATGAGATGAGATCAACAGGGGTAAAAATTTAATCCTTCTTACGTTGACCCGCTACATTACTAGCTAGGTACAGTTAGGTACCTAGATATTAGATGACATGACATGGATAAAAATATAATCAACCACACAACATACAATCACTCCTCTCAGTCTGTCGGACTGTCCAAGTCCATTTTCAAATTGAATCATGGCCGATCTCGGTTTGGGTTTTATGCTCCAAAATTTGCATTATGTTTATGCCGTAATGGTTATTAATCCTGACCGGTTCCGGTACAGAGTAGTGGCTTTACGGCTCTACTCTCCAGTGGAAGAAAATATCCTATCATACCCATTTGGCTGTCCGACTATCCAAACCAGACATAATACCTCAATTAAGTTCAACCTGTGCAAATTTCTACTGAATCGAATGCACTGTTGAAGTTCAATCTTCCTCTCCCAAATCTCGCAACAGCCAGGACTCCAAGATTGTAATATATAGACTGTCGTCAGAATGGGTTCTGTACATGATGATCCACAAGGTCTACACTCTCCTGAAAATGGGTTTGTTGATTTGTTGTCAGGTCGGCCTGATGGCGAAGGCTTTAGGTCTTTCAACATAAACGGTCTGGCTTCTGATCAGACCACCACTCCGACAGGCATGAGAGAGGAACTTTTGCTTTTATCCTGGATCATCGTGCTCTTGCGGACCCGGGATGAAGATAGTCAGATCTCTTATGATTGGGCATACAAAAGTCGAGAGAATAATTTTGAGCTTGAGCTGGTGAAGGGGCGTCTCTCGCTAGACGAAGTAACGACAGGATTACAAAATAATGTCGGACTGGTTATTTCAGAGATTTCACGCCATATTTCGAAAGTTGCATCAAGTCAAGATTCAGCCGTCACCAGTCCTGTCTCGCTATTATTGAGCACCAGTTCTCTATCCCAAATGTCTGAAGAGGCGAAAGATGAAGTGAGCGAATGACCCATGCCCGGTGCCAGATCGCTGACTGTGATGAGCAAAGGGTATTCTCCACCTTGAACTACGTTACGTTAATAATCTTCTCGAAATTCGACCTCTATGGTACACTGAAGCTATTCTGGAATTTACAATTACGCACTTCATCGAGACGCTGGTTGACACCATCAAGACGTGTATTTCAAACCCCGAATGTTTTATTGAAGACTGTGTTTGTCCAACTACACATGATATGAACGAGATATGGCGATGGAACCACCAACTTCCTCCAACCTATTCTTTTTGTATGCATGATATGATTTCCGAGCGAGCTAAAATCTCACCAGAGAAAGTAGCAATCGATTCCTGGGATGGAACCTTGACGTACGCCCAAATCGATCAATATTCCACCTTAGTAGCGTGCTCTCTCAAGGAAATGGGTGTCAAGCTACATGACGTCCTACCTGTGTGTTTTGAGAAATCGAGATGGACAATAGTGGCCGTACTTGCGGTGATGAAAGTAGGCGCAACCTTGTTGATGACTGATCCAACGCTTCCGCTTGCTCGTCTTCAAAATATGGCGGAACAAGTGAGCGCAAAGGTAATAGTGACGTCTCGCAACCAATACGAGTTTTCAGAGTCGATTGTTCCAAGTGGGAAGATTATGGTTGTGGATGCAGATACATTCACGCACTTCTCAAATTTAACTGTTAGGCCACGATTAGAAGCCGTGCCACCGTCCACTCTCATGTACATAATTTTCACTTCTGGAAGCACAGGCACCCCAAAGGGAGTCATGCTTTCTCATGAAACCTATACAAGTAGTGCTGTTCCTCGAGCGAAAGCAGTTGGCTACACAGAAGACTCCAGGGTTCTTGATTTTGCGGCCTACGCTTTCGATGTCAGCATTGACAGTATGCTATTGACTCTTGGAAATGGCGGCTGCCTTTGCATTCCCTCCGACGAGGATCGACTGAACGACATAAATGGAGTGATGAGAAAAATGCAGGTCAATTACGCAGGCTTAACACCTTCGGTTGCTCGAATTCTAGACCCAGATGTCATAAAATCGCTTAGCGGGTTGGGTCTTGGAGGAGAGGCGTCATCAGTAAGAGATGTTATGACTTGGGGTCAAGATACCAGGATTATTATAGGTTACGGCCCTTGCGAATGTACCATCGGATGTACGATAAATAGTGACACTGCTACTGGAAGAAATTATATCTCCATTGGAGAAGGAAATGGAGCAGCTATCTGGATCACCCACCCCGACGACCACGAACTGCTAATGCCCGTTGGTGCCGTAGGTGAATTGCTTGTCGAGGGGCCTATTGTAGGACAAGGCTACTTGAATGATCCAGAGAAGACTGCAGCGGCTTTTATTAAGGATCCATCGTGGCTTACCGCAGGTCACAACGGATACGCTGGTCGCCAAGGGCGCCTATATAAAACAGGAGATCTTGGAAAATACGACCCTGACGGTTCTGGGGGCATTTTATTTGTTGGAAGGAAAGACACACAAGTTAAACTGCGTGGACAGCGTGTTGAACTCGGTGAGATTGAAAGTCAGCTCATGGCTTGGTTGCCTTCAGAGGTCAGTGTGATTGCCGAGGTGATTGTGCCTCAGGGACTCGGGGGGCAACCTACGTTGGTCGCATTTATTGGACCTCAACAGAACAAGGGACAGGAGAATACCGACATAAACTCCATACAGCTTCCTGAAGAGCTGGGCCAAAAGCTGTCGAACGCCAATACAGAATTGTCGAAGGTTTTACCGCGATATATGGTGCCAACCGCATACATACCAGTCAATTACATTCCTGTTTTGATTTCAAGCAAGATTGATCGTAAACGGCTGAGGCTATTTGGTGCCATAGTAGACCTACGGGACGTGAATGAAGAAAAAAAGAGCGTCAGTACAAGGGAACTGAGTAATCTCGAAAAACGTTTACGACAGGCTTGGAGCCAGATATTGAAGCTCGATGCAGAATCCATTCGACTTGACGACAATTTCTTTGCGCTAGGTGGTGACTCTTTGGCAGCAATGAAACTTGTAACTGTTTGTAGGGAGGAAGGTCTCGACCTCAGTGTCATCAACACTTTCGGCCACCCCACACTCTCAGCGATGACCGAAGTTGTACACACCTACATCTCACAAGCACAGACAGAAACTCCAGCATTTTCGATGATTTCTCAGCCTGCCGAAGGTGCCTGCATGGAAGCGTCAGAGATGTGTGGATCAGACCTGGCAGCCATTGAGGACATCTACCCTTGCACGCCCACGCAAGAGTCACTGTTCACATTTGCGCTAAAATCAACTGAGATGTACGTTGCTCAGAGAGTCACATGTATTCCGTCGCATATCGACCTTAATGTCTGGAAGCAATCATGGGAGAAGGTTGTTGCAGCAATCCCTATTCTGCGTACTCGCGTAGTCCAGCTCCAACAGCCTGGCCTTCAGCAAGTTATACTTAAAGAAGGCATCTCTTGGAGAAGTTCAACCGATCTAGCCCGATATCTCGAGAATGACCGCAACGAGAGGATGAATCTGGGACAAAGCTTAGCTCGATATGCTATTGTCAACCAGCCAGCCGATGATAAGCGATACATGGTCTGGACTATTCATCACGTAGTCTACGATGGATGGTCAGAGCCACTATTACTTAAAACAGTCAGCAGTGTTTTGCAAGGTCATGATGTCGACATAACCCTAGCCCTAATGAGTAGCTTCGTCAAATATGTGCGTGATACAGATGAAGTTGCCATGCAGGAATTTTGGCGACGTGAATTGGAAGACGCCGTTGGGCCTCAGTTTCCACGTCTGCCTTCTAGGGACTACTTGCCAACTCCAGATGCAAACCTCGAGATTAGTGTAAACCTCGACAAAAGCACTAAATCGCCATTTACAATGGCAACATTGATTCGTGGTGCGTGGGCGCTAGTAGCTTCGCAATACACAGGAAGCGATGATGTGGTGTTTGGCGAGACGCTCGCAGGTCGAGACATCTCGTTAGCGGGCGTCGAAAGTATCGTTGGTCCATTGATCGCAACAGTACCTGTTCGCATAAACGTCAAAAGATCAAGCTCCATTGAGTCTTATTTACAGAGCGTGCAGCAAGGCATGTTGGCGCGCATTCCGTATCAGCATTTTGGGATGCAAAATATCAGAAAGGTCAGCCAAGATGCTCAACATGCATGTGAAACTGGCACAGGTTTGGTTATTAATTCAGAACCGGAGTATGCGGGTAGTGATCTTGGATTCAAATCAGGAGATTTTGAGCTCGAATCCCTTCATTTCAACCCATATCCGCTTATGCTGGCCTGTGGAATACGTAAAGCTGGATTAAGAATCTGTGCAAACTTTGATAGCAGCCTGATTGACATTACCCAGATGGAACGAATGCTTGCGCAATTGCAGATGGCTTGTTCACAGTTAACTAAGGATCTTTCCAGAAGAGTGAACGAGGTATCGTGTTTACCCGAGGTGGAGTTGAATCAAATCTGGAAATGGAACCAAACTCCCCCACTATCCTTGGATAGGTCATCGAAAAGGATTCGAGCAGATGCAAGCATTAAACAAGGATCAGTATATCCTCAGGCTGTGGTGTCTTGGGTGTGCGATCCACAAAATTCATCTCTACTTTCGCCTATCGGCTGTGTTGGCGAGCTCTGGCTTGAAGGCGCTTTCTTTTCGGAGGAAACCGTCGAATCTCCAGCCTGGCTTGTGGCCGGGACTTCTACGTATGGTGGTCGCACTGGTAGAGTGCAACCCACAGGCGATATGGTCCGGTTACTAGAGGACAGAAGCTTCGTATTTGTTGGCCGAAAGGAGAATGTCATGCCGGTTCAAGGCCATGCAGTGGATATCACAGATTTCGAAGCCCACTTCGCCAAATATCTTCCACAAACGGCATGTGCAGCCGCAGCTGTATACCAACCATTTTCAGATAGCTCTCAACAAGCTGCAAAGCAAGAGTTAATATTTTTCATAGAACAACCTCCCGAGGAAGACAATGTTGAGCTCATGTTGGCGAAGTACGACATAACTTGCGACACATCAGATCAGCAAAGTTTCAAGACGACTATCTGCTCCAATATTTCTTTGGGCCTTGCTCTAGTACTCAAGAAACTCGACAAATTCATTCAAGATTCTCTTCCATCATACATGATGCCCTTTGCATATGTCGTAATTGATAAAATGCCCACTATGATGAAAGACGTTGATCACGGATTGTTAAATCAGCTAGCCTCAACAATTCCTCAAGCCGTGCTGGCCGAGCTTCGTCAAGGATTCAAAGAGGTCTGGTCAAAAAACTCCGCGAAGCAGAATTTTACAAACGCGGAAAATATTCTTCAGGCTGCGTGGGCGAAAATACTTAGCATTCCTTCAGAGAAGATTGATATTGATGACAACTTTTTCCGCCTCGGCGGCGACTCAGTTATGGCGATGAAACTGGTATCAAGTCTTCGTTACTTAGGCCATGGTCTAACTGTCGCCGATATCTTTCAACATATGCGCCTTGGTGATGCTGCAAAAATGTTAAAGATAGACCACGTATCAACAACCAAGGTTCAGACTTACAAGCCGTTCTCGACGCTGAATAATTTAGTTATAGAGACATTCTTGTGCGAGGTTGTCCGACCGAAGCTTGCAGACCCAAATTGGTCCATTCGAGATGTATCTCCGGCGACAGACTCCCAAGTGCTCGATATTAGGGGAACCGTCCAGTCATTGCGTTCTTCCATACAATACACCATGTTGTACTTCGACGAAAGTATTGATAGAGAGCAACTATTCCGCGCCTGTAAAGAGCTTGTCAAGACTCACGAAATCTTGCGCACCGTTTTCATCGAGCACGAATCGAACTTTTTCCAAGTTGTCATTGAAGAGCTAGATACACCTGATGTGATCACATTACAGGCTGACAAGGATATTGAGAAATACGCCACCGATCTCTGCACAACAGACATAGAATCCGAATTTCAGCTAGGATCATCTTTCCTCAGAATACTACATGCCAAGGACAACAACGGTAAAGAATGCCTCGTTATAGGCTTGTCCCACGCTCTGTATGATGGTGTATCTCTACCAATGTTACTCCGAGATTTGGAAGTTCTCTACAAAGGAGAAAAGGTTGTCGGTTTTGAGCCTTTCTCGTCATATATGGCACGAATTTGCGACAAGCGTACCCAAACCGCCGCTGTTAATTACTGGAGTAATCTCCTCAACGATTCCTCATTATCCGTTCTGAAAAGAAAGTCGGCGGAACGTACAGACAAAGCAATCTTCCAAGCCAAACCTGTTGATATCTCTCAACGTCCCGAGGAGATTACCACGGCAAACTTGCTCACTGCTGCATGGGCACTAGTGCTGGCACGCCATCTCCAAAATTCAGATGTGACATTTGGCAGCATCACTTCTGGTCGAAATATTGACCTAGCCGGCACGGAAAATGTTGTTGGTCCATGTTATCAATTCACACCAACCCGCGTCTTGTTCAAGTCTCAGTGGACAGCCATGGATCTCTTAAGATTTGTCCAAAGGCAAACTGCAGAATCTGCAGCACATGACTTCCTCGGCTTCGACAAAATTTCCAAGCAGTGCACGAAGTGGTCTGAATCATCGGATGCACAATTCTTTGATTCCATCGTTCATCATCAGGATTGGGATGATTTTGATACGATGCCTTTTGCAGGGAGAGAGTGTAAGGTGGATATTCTGAATCCACATGGAGATGCGGCCACTCCTTTCAAGGCCGTCTCGTTTGTTAAAGAAGGGCAGATGCATGTTGGGGTTGTTGGAAGTGAAAAAGAGACAGTGTTAGTGAATACAGCTCTTGATGAGTTGGTTGCCGCTATTCAGGAATTGGCAACTTGTCAGCTGGAGTTGTTGCTTGATGGTCAAATGTTCTAGGTATGGTGCTTGGTTGGTTATATTATGGTAAATAGTATTTAACTAACCGGATAAATAGATTTAGTTTTGTACATAAATTGGCAAATACATGAGATATGTGAGAACCGAATAACGTGTAAACTAAAGGGATTTTCAAGGCGTTTCCCGCCTCCAAGAGCACCGATCGCAATCAAGATAGTTTATTTTAAATAGTATCCAATACTATCTCTCAAAAGCAAAAAAGAAACTATGGTATTGGAAGTTGAAGCTAAAGTTCGGGCGGATGGACTTAAGTTAGAGAAATCATCCCCTTTTTTCATATCGTAATTTCAGTTTGTTTGTGGTACAGTGAAAGTGTGTAAGAAGGACGAAGTTCTCATTATGCTATCTAGGATGTCCATATACTGATTGTCCCTGTGAAGCTAGTACTAGCGTAACAGTTTGATCCATGTTTTAATAGATATGTACAACACACATATCACATCCTCACACTTTACTCCCAATACAACACTTTAAAGCATCACATCTTATTTATATGACGCCGTATAAAAACTCTTATCCTTTCGGCACCGTACTCAACTCAAACAACGAAATTAGCAGTCACTTCGTCAAATTTGAACTTTTCCATCAAACACAAGCAAGGGGTCTCCGGAAAGGTGTATTCATTCATAGTAGCTCTCGATTCGGTTTCTGTTCGGAATTGGTACTCCTCTACATCACCTCATTCACATGTAATAGTTTCCAAATTTTACATAACAAGTTGACGTAAGCCCTCAGGTCCCGAGTGGATCACCATGTACTCCCTTGTATCCATACCTACTATACCGGGCCTGTTCTCCGTACTTAACCAACGAACCTTACTAGGAAGTTGGACTTCGTACGGCTAGTCCCACTCCCACTAATTCGGCAGTGGACTTCTACTAGTCGCTACTCGCTAGTGGTACCCCATCCACTACCCTACCCAGCCATTATCTAATCTGATGATCCGATAATCTGATAAAAAATTGCACTTCCGTGGCTAGTATGGATTACTACCTAAGGTATAGTTAGGTATGGATATATCAATATTAAAGACCATGTGGAATTCTCAAAACCAACTGCAGAATTGCCAAGGAAAAATGCATCTATTCTTGAATTCCTTGCCTTTTCTGGCCCCTGCAAAAGGGAAAAAGAAAATTAATGGGTGTAAGGTTTGACTAATGTTGTCGGTCCAAGTACCTGTCTAGGTGGCATTTCACTTGCAATGATGAACCAATTTGCTTAGACCGATGTCGGGCTAGTTTTAATAGCCGAAGCATTATCATTATTAGTATCCATCTACAAGACAAGACGAGATAAGTTCTATAATAGGTAGTCCGAAAGAGATGTATACATACTGATCGAAAGGCCTTCTGACTTGAGCAAACCACTTCACCATGGCCGAGAAAATTTTGGCCTTTCCCCGTCTGCTTTTGGCTGGCAGCCCTTCGGCCGCTGACAAGGGCACGCTACTTCTGGGTGTGATATGTTCCATCGCAGCTGGTGTTCCTTTCCCATTGATTGGAGTCCTGTTTGGTCAGCTCCTCGACGATTTTAATGCAGCCACATGTAGTGAGTCTTCGGGATCATCTTCGGACGAGGATCAGAGTGGAATCAACAGCAGAATTCTGATCATTGTGTACCTGGCGATTGCTCAATTCGTTCTCATATATGTGCATCTCTCATGCTGGAGTCTCCACGGCGCGCGATTGGCGCAGAGACTGCGCGAACGTTATTTGCAGAACTTGCTTCGACAGGAACCTTCGTATTTTGATGAATTACCCCCGGGAGAAGTCGCCTCGCGATTAAATAACGACATCCAGACTATTCGCTCGGGCACTTCGGAGAAAGTGGGAATAGTTCTCTCCAGTCTCTCCTTTTTCGTTACGGCTTACATTGTAGCCTTCATCAAAGACTCGAAGCTTGCAGCAATGTTACTCTCGTTGATTCCGGCCTATTTCGTCATGTCTTTTACTGGAACCTATTATATCGAGAAATACTCCGGGCTCATGTCGGATCATGCTGCTACTGCCGCGTCGATTGCTTCGGAGGCGCTTTCTAACATTGTGGTCGTGCAGGCTTTTGGTGGAAGTACTCGATTGGAAAACAAATTCTCTACTGCACTTAGAGCTTCGAGAACTGAAGGCTTAAAAAAGGCAACGGCTATTGGAATTCAATCTGGGTTCTTGTATTTCATTGCTTACTCTGCAAATGGACTGGCTTTTTGGCAAGGAAGTAAAAGTATCGCAAATTCGGTGCGTAACGAATCTGCAGGTATCACTGTAGGTGCTACGTTTACAGTAATTTTTATCCTGGTCGAAGGTTAGTTATACTTGAATCTTCCTGCAGAGTTACACTGACACGATAACAGCTACCTTGCTTTTGAGTCAAGTTGCACCGTTTCTCCATCTGTTTATAGCAGCCATCGCCTCGTACAAAAAGTTACGTGCGGATATAGATCGCCGGCCGCTGATCGATGGCACTGCCGACTCGGGCCTTCGACTTCCAAAGGCAAAAGGGGGTTTCGAGTTTAAAGACGTTTCATTCGCGTATCCCTCTCGGCCTGAGATCACAGTTCTCGACAACATCAATCTGTTCATTCCTGCTAATAAGAACACAGCCATTGTCGGGCTTTCAGGAAGTGGAAAGTCTACGATCGCTGGTCTGGTCACAAGATTGTATGATCCCACGCATGGTAAAATTCTTTTTGACGGCCATGATATTCGCGAGGTCAATGTCCGTGACTTGAGAGGTTTCCTGAGCTTGGTACAACAGGAGCCCTCTCTCCTCGACCGTTCCCTCTTGGAAAACATCGCACATGGCTTAATTAACTCTAGCAATCCAAGCCATGCACATTTGAAAACGGCATTCAATAGTTCCGACCTTTCAGATCTAGCAAGCGAAGTTAGGGAGGGTAAAGATCTCATGGCTGCGGTAGCAACACGGGCTCCTGAAATCGTCGAAATTGTCACTTTAGTCAGAAAGGCTGCGGAGCTTGCAGATGCGGACTCCTTTATTATTGCCTTGCAACATGGATACGGTACAACTGTGGGATCCAGTGGAAGGTTAATCAGTGGTGGTCAGAAGCAAAGAGTGGCCCTAGCTAGGGCTCTTGTTAAAGATCCCGCTGTGCTTATCTTGGATGAAGCAACGGCTTCTCTGGATTCAAGGAGTGAACAGCGTATTCAGCAGGCTATCAATAAAATTGCTAGTGGTCGAACTATGATCACTATTGCTCATCGCCTGTCAACAATCACTACCGCGGATAATATCATCGTGATGAACAAAGGTCATATCGTGGAGCAGGGAAGTCATTCGGTATTAATGGCTAAGAATGGGGCATACGCCGACTTAGTCAATTTGCAATGTCTCGGATCCGCATCTGGGAAAATTGAAAGAGCCAGCATAGACAGTATTAGCAAGTCTTTGGCGACTTTATCAACAGACGCTGATATTGAGAAGAGCAGCCTAACAAGCTGTCCCCTTGGAGATGCAGAGAAAGCCAAATTCTCAGCGAAAGAAGAAACAGTCGCCGATTCATTAGAAGAAGAACAAGAGCCTGAAACACCATCCAGGTCTTTGTGGGCTCTGATGAAAGGCTATGCCCCGGCATTGAGGCCACACTTGCTTATGATATTCATCGCCCTTGTTGGCTCAACTGTTGTTGGCGGAGCTTTCTCTGGCGAAGCCGTCATCTTCGGAAACACCGTCGGAAGTTTGAACCCTTGCAAGAGCGCAGATAGTATTGATTCTCGAGGAAACTTCTATGGACTTTTATTCTTCATACTCGCAATCATCGAGTTCTTCGGAAATTTGGTCAGTTGGGCGGGATTCGGCTGGGTCTCTGAGAAAGTCGTCTTTACAGTGAGGGTCTTATCGTTTCGATCATTATTCGAACAAGATCTCGAATGGCACCAGTCGGAAGGTCGAACACCAGCCGTTCTCCTCTCATATATTACCAGGGATGGCAATGCTCTGGCTGGCCTAAGTGGCTCCGTTATTGGCACATTATTCTCAATTAGTGTTAATCTCATTGCAGCAATCATTTTGACTCACATTATTGCGTGGAAAGTAGCATTGGTATGTCTGGCTTTAGTACCGCTTCTACTTGGAGCTGGTCTGATGGAGCTCCGAGTGCTTGGCCAATTCGAAGACCGGCACGAAAATGCATTTACCCAATCGGTTGATATCGGTGTAGAAGCAATCACATCTATCAAGATCATCGCATCCCTTTCTCTTGAGGAAGAGACACTGGCTACGTACAGAAGATCCTTGAAAGGGCCTCGAACAGAGACGTTCAAAGTTAGTGTCTTAGCAAGTCTCTGGCAGGCGACAACCTACTTCCTCGGCAATCTTGTGAATGCACTAGCATATTGGTGGGGTGCTAAACAAATTCTCGCAGGCACTTACACACAGACACAGTTCCTGATTGTAGTATTCTCCCTTCTTGTCAGCGCACTACTCTGGAGTCAAATGTTCGCCCTCGCACCGGAACTTTCCAACGCTCGAGCGGCAATGGCAAGAATCTTGAGCCTGATCGAAATAGGATCGGACAAGATGCAAGGACACGTGCGGGATCTTCCATCCACTGACATCGAGGCAACAGCCGAAACAAAATCACCTATTCCGTCCGATGGAAAAGCCTCCAGTGTACAGATCCGCGATGTGTATTTTTCATACCCTGCCAGACCAGACATACAAGTGTTGAATGGTCTAAATATTGATGTTCAACCCGGGAAATTTTGTGCCCTGGTTGGTCCATCTGGTGCTGGTAAATCAACCATCATTTCACTTGTTGAACGATTGTACACACCACAATCAGGATCCATTATAATTGATGGCGTCGACGTGACAAAGCACCGAGATGTTGTCTTCCGCGATTCCATTGCCTTGGTGTCTCAAGAGAGTGTACTGTTTGAGGGAAGTGTTGAATTCAACATTGGATTTGGTGCTAGACCCGGGCACGAAGTGTCAATGGATGAAATCATCGCCGCATGTAAACTCGCCAATATTCACGATACTATCCACGCGTTACCAGATGGATATAAAACTCTCTGCGGAACAAACGGCAATCAGTTCTCAGGAGGACAAAAGCAAAGATTATCTATCGCTCGCGCGCTCGTCCGAAAACCCAAATTGTTGATTCTAGACGAATCCACCAGTGCTTTAGATGCCGAGTCAGAAAAGCTTTTGCAGGATGGGCTTGAGAAGGCTGCGAGAGGAATCACTGTTATTGCCATTGCCCATCGTTTACGTACGATTAGAAAAGCGGACATAATTTTCTTGGTAGATGCAGGAAGATGTGTGGATCAGGGGTCGCATGAGGAATTGCTGGAGAGGTCGGAAAGTTACAGGGCGAATGTCATGCATCAAACAGTAGTATAGTATGCGTGCCTTGGGTGTAAAACTTGTATATATCTTGGGTAAATCTTTTAACCATAATTATTAGATTTTAATAATATTTGACTATATCAACAACCTAGAGTCAGTGTCGAATTTGAGTTTTTTGACTATTCACAGGTCAGTAGCCATTTCAAGAAAACCGCCGATTTCCGTGGTTAGCCGTCGTCAACACTTCGTCCGTTGCGGACACTGTATGGAATGAGGTATGGATAAACTTGACTTTGTTACCATTTCCAGAACAGATCTTGGTACGGAATAGTTCCAAGTTAGATTCGGAAGTACATGTATCCAGCCATTCGGGGTGCTCCTCGTCTCGTATGACAGACATGAGCCTATAGCGGATATCGCACTCCGGCCGAACCTATTTTCCAATAAAGAAACATTACTTGCTGCATTTTACCAAGTTAATGGAAGTATAAGTTCTCAAGATAGCAATGCTAATAATGAGCAAGGGGGACCAATATGGATTGCTACCAATCGGAATACCCCCAAAGTAGAGGCTTAGGTCATGACCTAAAATTCAGACGATGTCAGATGACAACACGGAATAAATATTCTGCAATTGTATGTAAGCCCCAGATGAGACTGTATCGTTGGCCACTATCGGTTCGGCATGGCATGCGCTTGTAAGCCCGAGACATGACTGCATTATAATGTCTTAATTTCTTCATCCACATCCACAAGGACTCCTTGTCAAGGAGTGCTCTAGGCCCTAGGGCTGAAACGTAAAGCTAGAAAAAAAGAAGAAAATATATGTAAGCCCAAAGGTTGAGGTCACGCGAGGTGCCAAAAATAAGCAAGTAAATTTGTATCGCAAGTAATACAATTCAAGCGAAAACTAGGCTGGACTGGACCATTCAAGACTTAAAGAAAAACAAAAGATGTACTACGTGAGGCTGACCGTTGACATGCAGAGCGGCTCAACTTTTCGAATAAACAAGTTAACAACGCAGACTGACGAAAACAAACAAAGCATAAAGTACACTAAACTCACATAGCACCAAATGATAAGGCAAAGTCTCGAGTGCTTCTCCTGCCCTACCAACAACCGAGATTTCGAGATTTGCACCTTGCCTTTCCCGAGTTCTCGGATCTCGAGTAACAAGATCCGAAGTCCCCCTCCGAGATTGTGGGACGATCGGGAACTTTGAGCGGAAATATACTACACGTGATAGTACAAGAATTCTGCGCATAAAGATGGACTATTTGTCAAGTACCTGAGTACCCTATCAGGATTCAATACTTAGATCTGTGGTTCCTTAAAAGGCATGGAAGGATATGTTGTATTGCTTTGCTTTGCCTTGCCTTGCCTTGCTTTACTTTGCATTTGCTTTACTTTGCTTCTTCAAATGGACTTTTGATATTGGGGAAGCGAAAGCGAAGTTCCCCATGTTTCCCCCCCACACCGCTTCTTCCACACGGGTAGTTGCAGACTTTCCTCGACGCTTTCAACCACTTGAGAGCGAAACTGATCCATCCATGATTTCATAGTGGTTTTTTTGATAATCCGAAAACTTTATATGACGAACCGACCGATGGAGGCTATTCTGGTTTCATGCGGGAAGCCGTTGGTAACTTGTAAGTCTCAAACTATGTAGGTTAAGGTCGGAAAATATAATCTATCATTTTTTTCTTTCCATTCAGTACCGAGCTACATACAACGGAACGGAACGCATAAATAGGTAGGCAGTGAACAATTGCTTTTTTAACTTATTGAAACCCTTCTGTACGTACTTTATTAAGTATTTATAATATCTACCTCTTTTTCTGAGATATAATAAACAAAATGATTTATGATGAAAAGCATACTTCGTGGCTGAGAATCAAAAGGTTCCCTCTCTTGTTCAACCATCCATCTGCAAACTTCTGCAGATGACTTTCTTGAAAAAGAAAAAGAAAAAGAACTTGAACGAAGATCACAAATAACCCGGGGGTATTTCCTATCGCAAATATTAACCTTACAAATGCGGAATTCTTAGGGATTTCTAACATAACATGAGCAATCAATCATCTAGATTTGTTTCATCCCAGATTGGGGTTAGAAATGAACGTTAGGTAGGTGTAGGATGGGCGATGAGTTTTATTAACCTTACTACTAGGTAGGTATTTATTGTACGAGTACGAGTGCAACAATCCACTCAACTCATCCCCATTCATCCATCCTCAGTGGGTGATACGACAACAGACTCCGAGAGCTGGGCTGGGATTGCCGTCCCATCATTTGTCTACTTCCTACACAGACAGTCAAGCTGCAGGCAGGCATTTTGAACCGGATCACTCTAAAAGGTGTTCACCAATTAACCTTAATGCAGGAATTTCCGCATACGATTACTGCATATCGTGCATCTGCAACGCACACCATCGGGGAAATGTGAAGTGAAGATACTGGACAGTACCGGTATCCTTTCATTTCTTTTCATGAGGGGAAGAAAGACGAGCCATAAAACTAACGGCGAATACCAACACCAATATAAATATGAATATAAATATAAATTTTCAAGACGTGTACTTGATGGCCGGGCTTAGGTACTCATACGGCGGTACCTTGATAGGTATGATAGCACATAAAACATACGATAGGCTTATACAAAAAACCGATATCTGCACCTGCACTGACAAGACTTCGATTAAGGCACCAAAGCACGATATAAAGATATGTACTCAAATCTCTTTCGCTGATTGCCATATTCCTCCGGTCAAGTGGTACGGACAACAGTAGGGTGGTTCAATGATCCAATCCACATTCAATATCCAACATGATCTGGAGAGAGAAAAAAGTCTGTTGGATGGTTTCGATATCATAAAAAAACATACAAGAGGGATGATTTAAAGAGGGCGAAAAGACTGCGAAGGAGAGGAGGAGGAATAAAAGAAGGAATTTAGTGATTGTGCGTTCATACCTTTTTAGTATAATATATCCCCGGATTGGCGAGGAGTTCTATTACCTTGGTGTAAATCCCCTTCGCATTCAATCCTCTTATAATGCTTCAACCACCGTCTCGCATATCGCACATCTCTTTATACATCATCTGCGGTAACGGCATCATTTCCCTTTCAGACAGCCATGCATTTGGTAAGGTTATCAAGTTCAAGACAATGGCAGGGTTAATAGAATGCCTGCATTGGTTGATGTACAGGACAGGTACAGATCGCACGCAATATTGAATATATTCTCCCGCTCCGAATCATATATTCCTACACTTGAGGAAGAGGAGGGGGAGGGGAATTATCAAGCAAACCATTTTTATATAACATTACACACTAAAATAAGTGCTATATCGATTTTCCCTATTTTAACCATTTAAAGAAAGGAAATACCTTGTATAATTTTCTTAACTAATCGATTAATTACCTAGATATAATAAATACTACCTACCTGTAGGTTTTATTCGATATCAAAATACCTACCAGTCCTAGTCCTACCTATCTCCCCCACGCTCTTACATCCAAAATCGAAAAGCCTCTCCAAACCAAAACCTTTAACCACTAGATAATTACCTGGTAGGTAGGTACCTAGTACCTATAATAGCATAGCACTAGGTTGGGTCCACGTAGAGATAAGAATCGGCAATTTAGATAAACCCCACCATTTCACTCCTCCCTACCTAGAGTCACTACCCGTACCGTAATCCATCCCATCCCATCCCATCCCATCCTTTCCAATTGTGGATTATTTTATTCCGCTGAAGACCGCATGCCACCACTCCCACTACCACCACCATTGCTATTACCATTATAACATCCATCACAACAACACACACCACACCACACCATACCACACCAATTCGACAAACAAGACGCCACCACATCCCACCTCTCACTCACTCTCACTCTCACACTTGCTACTTTCTACGCCCAATCTTCAAATCCAATCCAATCCAATCCAATCCAGTCTCATATTTCCATCATCAGTTACAGCACACACACACGCATACACACATACACACCCCCATCATACAGGCCGAGGCCGCCCATCCTCGTAACACTAAATCGCACATCGCATCGCGCATCTTGTACAGCTTAAGGGTCCCAAATCTGTTATTGTTATTCAGCCGGTACCCCAATCTGCCACAATTACTTCTTCTGGCTTGAGCTCACTTTCTCACGCCATCAAAAATAATCTCTTACTCCTATACAAAAGTTCCCCGCGAGACCTTCTTGTTTACGAAATCCGGTCCTGTGGCAAGACCAACTTGAGTAGAAACGGCAGCAGCGCAATGCTTTCAACTCCACTGACTCCCCCTTACGAACCTTTGGCAGACAGTATCGAGAATGACTCATCCGCTGGCCGCACCTTGACCCTGTCAGGCGAATCGGACACTTCCTATACAAATCAACTTTTTGCGCTTTCAACACCGACAAGCAATTCAAGTATGATGCTCAACGATCCGATCGATACATATGCGTCGGAAAGCCGTTCGCTTTCCGAGGATGTGATGGAAGAATCTGATCAGGACATGTCGGATGGAGGAGTGCCTTTAACGATGACACACTCATACGCAGAGGAGCTCAATGCTGAAATGGATACTTTAGATACTGAAATCATGGGCCAGGAGAATCCGGTAGGACTGCACCATGGCTATCACTTCCAATCTTCAATCACTCCGTTCTATCCAGGCTTCTTGGATCAATTAGCTGTTCCCTCAGAACCAGGAGGTAGCTCATATCAATCTCAGGGCAATATACCTATCCCCGAACCCATAAATACCACCGACTTACCAGCTGTGATGTCGGAGGTTTCACAGCAATTACAACATATTCAGGATGGACAGGAACATGGGGATTTTGAGTTAGCTACGGGTGAACATCATGATATGTTTTTAAATCACAATCAGAGTACATCACCCCTTGATTCCTTTAATCTTCTTGATGATCTCCTTACCACAGCTTCTGTCCCAGCTCCTACTTTGGTAGAACCCGGCGATTTAGAGATGGGGCATAACTCATCATCAAATTCAGTGCAGCCAACTGTGTCTATCTCAGATGCTCAGCATTTTCATTCGTCAGATGTAGCTTGGGATGATCAGGAATCTGTCGCTGACCATGATGTTGATCATGATGTTGATCATGATGCTGACCATGATGTTGACCTTGATGCTGACCAACTTGAAGTTGACAACCAATTCAACATGAATTTCGGCGATTTTCTTAACGACTGGGCAAGATCTCTCGCTCGCAGAGGCCTAAACCAAACAAGAACGAAGGGTCCTTCACAGACTGCTATCAATAGTCATTGCCTGGCTAGGAATCTTCAACCTGTACGGAGGTGCGACCTCCAGGGAGAGAAATGCGATATTCAGAGAATCGATTGGAAAGACCTGGGGGTGACACGATTGGAGGCTAGGCAAAGGCGCCGGATAACCTACAGAAACTATACAAATCTTGTATACCCCAACCGCCCACAGCTTCATGTGAGTGTTTACTACTACTCTCGGATTTTGTTACTATACTAATGAAAGCAGCCCCGGCAGTTGCATGGCACAAATCTTAGAAATGAGGATAATTACTTCAAATTCCGACAAATGGATTTTCAACATAATGTCCATATCCGCCACTTTCAATTGCGTAACTTGATCACCTGTCATTCACAAGATTGTGTGATATACGCCGCAAAAACAAAGGTCTTGAATTATAACCCTCTTATCGAATCTACTCCTCGTGTATTGATGGATCTGGGTAATCCAAGAGTACAGGCATTCCATTCTGACTTGAATGGATGCCAGATCTCCACTCTAACTAGCGGTCACGACATTGTTGTTGCAGGTGGATTTGAAGGACAATACGCCTTGACTAGTACCAGGGCTGAAAAGTGCGCCAAACATATTGAAGGTGTAATCACAGAACACCCGAACGACATAACAAACCATGCCCAGGTCCATCTCTCAAGGTCTTCCTCACCCTTGGTTACTTTTGCTTCAAACGACTCGGGTATTAGAACTCTCGATGTTACAACTAATAAGTTTATCTCGGAGCACATGTATGATCATGCTATAAATTGCACAGCCGTATCACCCGATCGACGTCTACGTGTACTGGTCGGTGATACCCGTAAAGTCATGATTTGCAGTTCCGATACTGGAGAGATTTTACAAGAGCTTGACGGTCATCTTGATTATGGATTCGCGTGTGACTGGTCCGAGGATGGTTGGATGGTAGCAACTGGCAACCAAGATATGCAAGTGAAGATTTGGGATGCTCGGTATTGGAATCGTCCTGTGGCAAGCATTGCTGCAGATATGGCCGGTGTCAGGAAACTCAAGTTTTCTCCTTTGGGTTCTGGTAGGCCGATTTTGGTCGCGGCGGAACCAGCAGATTATGTTAATATCATAAATGCTGAGACCTTCGACAGCAAACAGACTCTGAGCTTTTTTGGGGAGATTGGGGGCTTCGACTTCACCAACGATGGCCAAGAGTTGATTGTTGCAAACTGCGACCCTTTGAGGGGCGGAATCTTGGAATTCGAACGTTGCGATTTTGCTACCGAAGGTCTGTGTGGGAAGGATGAGCAAATCAGATTTGTGATGGCTGGGAAAAAACGAGATTATGGCCTTAGCAGTATGGCCGAAGATCTACTGAAAGAGTCCCCAGACCTTAGAGGCACCACGAAGCGCCGAGAGAGGAGAGCAGCCCTTTTAACAGATTTAGGGTCGTTTTAAACTTTCCTTCGATAAGCCTGGTCTTTTTATGTCCTTTCATCTAGCACGATTTCCTTGGCACCGATATTGTCTATCAATGAACCCCATGTAATTACAGGGTACTTCTTAGCATTTCACCCGCCTTTTATGATTCATGAGAACTACGATACTTATACCATTGTTTGAAACGAGTGTGGGCATTGAACCTCAGGAATTGATCCGGAGTCCCATACATATCAGTTTCTTCTTCAATGGGCCCAAGTCAACACTATTTCTTTTTTTTTAACATCGGCGTTTCTCTTCCACTATTTCGGCGTTATTTGGAGTCGATCATTCATCATAATCTTGGGCGATTTGGCATGCGGAATGGATGAATGGCATATTGGGAGGAAATACATTGGCATGGAATGAGATATTCACCTTTTGGGGACAAATTGTTAGGAACACGGCCACATATTTTAGGCTCGGGTATTGTATCAGGATGTCCAATATGGGATACAGTATAAGTTTTTGAGTTAGCGATGGAGTCTGGGAGTGGCTGTTTTTTAACTGGTTTCCCATTTTAGGCGGATTGGCAGGGTAGGGCATTCTTTGTTTAGTATGGTTGGAAGGAGGGGTATGGATGGCATGTGTGGTGGATAGGGAAGAAAGACGCATACGTTTTACAAGTTTGTTTATATTTTACTTCAATTCGATTTATGACATCTTGCGGAAGCTGCCGGAGGCATCTTCTCACTGGGAATTCCGGAGGAAAGGTTCAGGCTTGAGCTTGGACTTGGACTTGGACTTGGATTGATGGAGATTGTACTGGTATGGATTACAAGTTCACATATATGAGAGGCGAGAGGCGAGTTATTCTTCGAACAGTGGGTTTTGGTTGGAGATGGTGAGAATGCCGTTGTGAGTTTTTGCCAGCCGCAAGGATATTGGAGATTTTGAAGTGGATATATGAATTGAGAGGGGGGATTTTGGGGGGAGTGGGGAGGGGGAGGGGGGGGGCTTTATGATACGATATGGTATGGTATGGAATGGAATGGAATGGTACATAGTAATTTCATGACCGTATACAAAAGTTTTTGTTGTGAATGTATATATATGGGTCTCTATGTTAGAGATATACGATAAGATACCCCCCCCTCAACCCCCTAGATCTATCTATCTATCTATCTATATAGGGATCTAGTCGAGGTAGCATCTACTTATCTACCTACCTACCTATCTACCTACCCAATAAAACCCACGTGCTCATTTTGAGGTTGCATCTCATTCTTCGACCTACCTAGGTATCCATCCATCACCCATCTCCTACATCCATCGGTACATAGATACATAGGTACATAGGTACATAGGTATATAGCTAGGTAAACATTTTCCTACCATGTGAGAGTTATCTACCTATCGAGGTAAGGTAAGTAGATCGATTCAATGTATATATTGTATAAATATTAATCTCGTTACTCCCTACTCCCTACTTTCCATTCTTTATGCTCTATTTTCTACTCCCTACATCATCCCCTTCCACACCCCCCATCCATCACACATATACACACACATCCATCACATCCATCACATCAAACACACAAATCATCCGATCCAAAATAAAACATGTAACCAGTACTTGTAATTAACCTAGAGTTATCTACGCTACGTCAAAAAAAAAGAATACCATCATTAATTTTCCGCCCCACGATCTCTCCCTACCTATATAAAGCGATCAATTACGTTACGTAACTCATGAATGTGGATGCGCTCGTCTCCAACGAACCAACCCCTTAAAAAAGACAGCCCAACCTACGCCATCCTTGTCAATCCCATCATCTGTAATTTGGCCATGTGATTTGGCCATGTATATTCAATTCAGCTTCCTACCGCGCCATGCATGCAAATTATGTACGCTCAAACAAACATTGACTTCAAAGACCAATTTGACACCCTCAACCCCCACCTCAACTGTTGGCATAGTCATCATATTGATGTTGCTGCCAACGGTGATTCTCCTTGCCCAGCGAAGTATTTGAGTTAATCCAACTGGAATTACCCCTTACGATCCTCTCTCTCTCAAACTCCTTCCATCGTTTCATTGTAATCTTTGAGCTATCAAATTCTCCCTCGTATTCAATACCTGCTTTCTTGGTCTTTTCACCCGCAGTCTTGCGAGTATCACCCCATGAGAAATCATCGAATTTCCAGAAAGCGTATGTTGGAAGGAGGAAATTCCAAATTGGTAGCGAGACGAGATAGATTAACATCCACACAACGTAGATCCAACGATGAGCTGTAACCACGATCAAAACTGCTGGCAAACCAAGGATCAAAGCCAAAAGGATGAGCGGAATGACTTGAACTGGACTACGAATGATTGAAATGATGACTAGGATATAATTAGTGGAATTCTGAAATTTCACACAGGATGGTTTACTTACCAACGTAGAAGGTAAATGCGATGGCGGCAGGAAGAACCAGAGTACTGACAAGATCGATAAAGACGACAAATTGCATGCTGAAGCAGAAGGTACCGCAAAGATCTCTAACCATAACCAACTCCATCAAATTGTGAATGGTACTGTTGATCCATCTACGTCTTTGAGACATGAGAACCCAAAGAGAGTCTGGTACCTGGGTTTTGCAAACAGCTTGTGGGACAAATACTTGCTTACGTTTGGGGAAAGTTCGAAGCATTAGCGTTGAAAGGTAGCGATCCTCTCCTAAAAGTAACAAATTCTTCTTGTGTAGAGTGTCTACTACGTTATCGGAGTAATGTTCGACAACGTCAGGATTGGCCAAGATAGGAACCCAATAGTTCCCACCCTTTGGTGCCTTAATTCTGTACATGGAGAAACAACCAGGGAGACAAGTAACACCACCGAAGATTGACTCGAAGGATTTAACAGAGTGATGAGAGATGAAGTATTCGAAAACTTGAATTGCGGTTGTGAAACTGGCACGTTTATTCGCAATCTTTGTCTCTCCGCAGAGTCCCATGATTTCAGGGTCCTTTACCATTGCTGATACCATGTGTGTCAAACTGTCTGGGAATACTTTTGTATCTGCGTCAACCATGAGAACAACCTCATACATATCCGGAAATATACCACTGATTTGGTAAAACCCATTGAATATTTCAAACTCCAACTCCGTCATACGTTCATCGAACATTACTTTCTGTAAGAAAGACATCAAGATGATTTGACTGTCACGCTTGCCCCGGTTTCCAGGTTTGCGATGTGTAGCTTCATCAGGAGTACCACACTTTACAATGCACACCATCGGGACTCGGAGTTGTCTGTTAGTGTTAACTCTAGAATCAACACCATAGTCGTAGAATCCAGCGTAGACTTTGGCCATGTTATGTCTCTTTGACCCTCTTTCTACTGCTACGTAAGAGAAAGCCGGAACTTCTTCTGGAGGAGTTACAAAGTCCTTCATCATACCAAGAATAATCTCTGGTGTTGACTTAGGTTCACCTTCACCCTTAATGATACCATCACAAATAACTAGGATAGTTTTGTGACTATTTGGATAATCAGTTGTAGCGATAGAGTCGAGAGTCGTGCGGACACCAAGTTCACCTTCAGAATAGGCCGTCACGAGAAGAATTGCGTGAGCCAAAGGGAATCCGTATGGTTCCCAATCTTTCGGTGGTTGAGGAACTACTTGACCGTGAATGAAGCTTGCAGGGCCGGATCCATCCAAATCTTTTCCCACTTCTGTTCGCAAGAGGCTGCTTCGGCTACTGTCTTGATTTCGGAACAAAGGATTTGGAGGAATCAAAGGAGCTGTAGAGTTTTGACTTGCCATGGTTGTAGGTTGAGGGCGTCCACCGCGAGATGATCGGTCAGCAGCGGCGTAAGGATTCGAGAAGCGAGATGTCGTTGGCAAGAAAACACTGGTTCGTTTGCTCGTCCTGTCGGATCCAGATCCCGCAGCGGAGCTGCCAATATCACCGGCCAATCTTGGAGGGGCCCGATAAATATCATCGGACCACTCCTCAATTTGTTGTTGGCGCTTCTTTGGATTAGATGACTGAGAAGTTTTTGAAGCAGCGTATTTTGAAGCAATAAACCATTGGAATATCAAGGCCAAGACAAACTTGACCAAGACGATGGCAAGAATGAATGCCAAGGATACATAAAGGACTACTTTGGAAGCTATGCACCCAACAGTCTCGGTATCAACACTTCCAACTTTAATAATCTGCTCAAAACATTGCGCAATTTTCTTGTCTTCTGATGATTGGAATGCGTGAGTAGCATCCCTACCGCGCACCGCTGCATTAGCCGCGGTGGAAGTATCAGCTAGTGCGGTAAACCTGGATGGAACGGTGACCTGAGTGGTATTAAACCATTTTAAAAGGTCCAGATCAAGAACATTGCCAGAGTACACCATGAGATTTCTCGAAGAATTCTTGATGTCGTCCCAGGTAAAGTAGACGTCTCCAGAACTGTCGAGGCCGTAGAAGGACGTGCGAGCTTCTTCTTGTAAATGACACGCGTATCCAAAATAGGCGCCAATGGTCTCATTTGGGGAGCTCGAGCCGTCTTGATTGAAGGCATGGCAAGGAAAGTACCATGCAAGATCGTTATCAGAATTGGTTGGAACGTCGGATCCATCGGCTAGAGTAATCAGGCCTTTACATTTGCCGTTGACATTCTGGAAAAAGAAACTTCCGTCCATACCCCCATACTTTTGCGGTAAATCATACAGAACGTTCGCCCCGGATGCGATCCCCATTGCAGCAGGATGATGTGATTTGGAAAGGTCATATGCGCTTCCGTGGAAGATCATATATCCAGCATCCACATGGTTAATTTGTAGTCGCAGACCTGAACCAGAACCACAAACCGTTGCCGTAAACCCAAAAGTCAAGAAACCCACAAATGCCATAATATAGAGAATGATGCTGATCAAACCCATCTTTTCTCTCCAAGCTCTTTGCTGTGCCTTGGACCGGAAACCAAAACACTTGAGAACAAAGCCTGGGCACCAGAAGGTTACAATAGCACAATAAACATTCCAAAGACTAGGTGGTTTCACAGTGTCGAGGGCCTTTTGTCTTGCTTTCTCCTCTTTGGACATCTTTTGTACTCTCTCCCTCCTTAATTTCTTTCCTCCTCGAGGCTTTGAAGCAAACCCGGCCTTCTCATTCGACGTAAGATCTTCTGGCCCGGCTCCATGGCCGCGTGTAGGTCGTCTTATGGGAGCTGTAATATCAGACCCCGCTTCTCCTGATGATCGAAGCCCTGATGTCTCTGTATTCGCAGCATCCGCTTCTATATCTTCCATTATGGGATCGTTACCAGTCGATGAAGGTTGGGTATCCATGTTGGCAGCATGTTGGCGATAATGGTAGTTGGGATGGTTTTCATCAATTCTGTGACGTTCTGGGCGGATAAGACTTCGCTTTCTCGACATAGCCGGCGCAGGCGTTGTGTTCCGCGTTGGCGATATAGGTTCGCGAGACATCGTTGGACTCAGTGAAGGTGATGATGTATCGGCAAAGGATGATTTCGAAGGTCGGCTTTCATGTGAAGGCGCAGCTTGGGGTAAAGTGTAATAGACAGTTTCTTCATCTTGAACTTGTGCGCGCCGCGAATGATTTCGATATTGATGAGATCTATGTGATTCACTATGATCAGATCGCCTAGGAGGAGACATGATCTATTTTGAGTAAAATTGTCAGTTGTTGTCAATGAGTGAATGAGAGATCCAAGTGGATATTGCAACTTCAATCACTTCGGCTTCTCTCTCACCGTCAACAGCGATTAGAAGGAATGAACCAGTGGTAATCAAATTCCCGAGGAGAAATGAGATATCCGACAATAGTGCATATTTTTTTATTTTTTTTGCAAAGCTTTCAATAAAACTGATTATGAGGGGCAACGATAACTTTAGAGTAATGAGGAATATGGGGAAACATACATGATGGCGGTCAACAGCAGTGGTTTGTTTGTAAACTTTGTATGAAATAGAGTTTGTTATTATCCCTGTTTAATGTTGTGGGTTGGTTCCTTGGTCGACCAGAGGAGAGTCGAGACGAGGAGGCGCCGTTACAAGAAGTCCATCGATGTACTGATATTCCTTGAAAATAGCGAATATGTAGATGTAGGTATTGTAGCAAAAAGTGATTCGACCTTGGTCTGGAATATCCCAATGTACAAAATATGAATACCGACGTCAAGAATTCTTGATGACGCTCTTGATGGCGCAAGGGATGAGAAAGCGAGAGTTTGAGTGAGTGAGTGAGCGAGTGAGCGAGTGACCTTTCCTAGAGTGAGAATGGTATTTTGGGCAAGAGCGTATTTCGTACTGCGGTATGCAAGAGTAAACAACACCCGCAATACGAACAATTTCGCCTTCAGCTGCTCCTTCTTTTTAAGGTACCTACGAGTAAACGAGTGATAAGGATTTGCAATAGTACCTATGTAAATAAAAGGGTCCGTGATGATGATGATAAATAGGTAGGTAGGTAGGTAGGTAGGTAGAGATTAATAAGATGTACGAAATATATGTATGAGTGGAGTATGGGGTGAAATATGAAGATGAAGTAAATAAACGAATGATTTTTTTTTTCCTTCCCTCTCTCCCCGCCTCCCCTGGCCTTGATCTTCAAAATAGGTAGTTGTTACCTCATGAAAGATTACATAATAACATATATAAGGTCTAGTATCAAGGTATTCCAGCCTCCAATTTATTATTGATTATAAGAGACAGGATGAAATAATGGTACACTACTGCAGTTGTTGTAACGCTAGATGTCGGAATGTACAAAAAGGGTTGTGATAGGTACTACCTAGGTGGGAAGGTATGGGATGTCCATGGATATGCTCACCGGGAATAAATGTAGAAGGTCGGGCCAGGTCAGATCCATAAAAGTTTACATCTTTAAAAATTATGATTGGTCCATAGATATCAATTCTTCCATGATTCCTAAAAATAAAAATATCTTGGCTTGAAGGGTTGCTAAGGGGATTGAAGATTCGAAGGGGTAACCTGGTGTACTTAAGCATAAGAGCAGCTACGTATGGAGATCATCGCATCTACTGCTTTCAACATGGTACTTTTATACTTTCTCATACGGTAATGGTAAAATCTCTATTATCTACCGACTCTATCAGTTGCACATCCATGTACTCAGGTTGTGCTTATGAACCTTAGGTAAGAAACTTAATATGTTGATTCTCGCATGCATTGATCATCATGAGACTTTTTACCGATGATGCAAGTATCATGATTCCATCGCGTCACGAGATATTCAACCGATCTTCCTTATCAATCAATGCTTATGTTGAATTTGACATTTTTTTGTTTTTTTGGCTTTTCAGCACGAGGCACCTTTAGAGTCAAAAATGACAGGGGATAATACGAGAAGGTTACGCCAACCGATGCTATGGCCACCAAATAATATGGCGTTATGATACCTACCTAGATACCTAGGCCCTGCCTTACCTAGGCAGGTAGTACCCGCCGTGGACATACTTGTCGGGACTGTACAGAGTTTCCTTCCACGGGTACCGAAAAGATAGAAATAGGAACAAAAGGAGGAACAAAAATCAAAATTTAATTCTTCTTCTAAAAATGATGGTTCGTTTCAAACTTCATATTTCAATTGAGCCCTCCCTCCTTCATGTTTATGATGACGGGTTAGGTATTTATAGAGAAGAGACCTTGGGACCCGGGATCCTTGGCCCAAAAAATATCAAGAACATATTTAAGTTATTATTGAAGGGAGGGAGGGATTCTCCGCATTCTACGAGAAGTTATCACAACTTTATTAACCCTTCCAAGGCTGTCCATCCCAGTGAACATCCTCATCTGTGCTCAGTCAAAAGTTAAAATCCTGATGATTACCTAGGTACCCTAAGTAACTTTGTTATCTAGGTATGGGCCGAAGCGCTATTGAAGATCCCGAGTCAACTTATCGCGATAGTCTCTCTTGTTATGACTACATCCCTAGGTCGGCAAACGACGGTTGTTAAGGTGAGGCCTGGTACCCCTCGTATGGATGGATGGTCGTAAGTTCGTAACTCAGCCTCGTCATGTTATGCGATGATTCGTAGTATGGCTGATCTCAGCTTGGTATTATTATATAATGTTTGGATTTTGGTACGCGGGCGATTACAATTCAGGGACGGTGGCCGAAAATGTGCTCTCCACTCAACCCTTTTGGGGCTCCAAAGGATCCAAAAGAGGATACGGCATTAGAAACAGAGTCGAAGATAGCCTGGAACCCGGGCACCCTTCTCAATTAGGTAGACAAGACAAAACAATGGCTGGAAATGAGGCTCATCTTCCCGAGAAATAGTAATATGTATGATTTGAAGAACCTCTTGGCGTGAATATTTGAATTGAATGAATAATAATAATAATTGAGTCGAATAGAATTTACGACGCATTTTTGGTGAGTTAATTAATTTCGTATCTAATTTCGTATCTTGCTCAGGTGCCCATCAAGCTCTGTAACAGATATAGCTGGAGGTACGGTACATACATTCACTTCCAAGAGGTTTTTGTTGATTGCTAAAGGAGAGGTAACATTCGTTAATGCCGTGCAACATGAAGATACATCTGTCAAAAAAAAAGGCGTAACTCACCGGACGGGAATACACAAACACAAGAACCCCGGATCTTCCAAACCGTTAACCATTGTATTGGGTACATTTGATCACAAACAAAATCCATCGCCAAACATTGACTGGGGGGTGGTCATCTCATCTCATCTCATCTCATCGGATTTTGATTACTTGAATTGGATTGGAAGGAACCTAAAGGGTTTTCCCCGCAGCTCAACTCCTTTTGAAGTTTTTTGACGCCTGACGCCTCTCAACTCTTTTTTTTTTCTTTCTTTTTTCCATTCCGTACCTATCCTATCCACAGAAATTCATAACTAGTCATCCATATAATCATCAATCATACAAGTGGGTGGCACAGTCCACTTCGACTAGGTAGGTGGTGAAAATCGCACCAGACGGGTTCAAGCATTATTTACCTATTGATTGTAACACGCATGCCCTAGAACTCTTGGGTAAGTCACAATAATAAAGTCATTCATCATTTCATACCTACCTACTCCGTACCTATTCATATTCATATTTTTATATTCATACCTACTATTCAAGCAAGGACTTCCAGGTGATAACTTATTGACCACTCTTTTATGAAGATCCGACTAGCGGATTAACAGGTACAAGCGCCGTTTTGAGTTTACAATTGACAGTTTAACCTTACCCGATTTACAAGTTACGAGCCCCGAGCCGAGAGAGAGGAGGTCTGTTGACTCTTGAGTCTTGAGAGAGAGAGAGAGAAAGAGGAAGACTTTCTAATTCTGACGTGCGACAACAACATTCCTGTAAGACTTGTCTTCATTCCTGCCATCGCGCGAGGCCCAATCTAATTCAATCAACAACGGCAATCAGAAACCGCGATTTCCTAGGTACAGTACAATACTGTCAACTGTCAAATGTCAACAAAACCCTTTTTATGAGGATATTTACCTAGGGAGGTCCTACATACCTAGCATCGACCATCAGCCGCACCTGCCTGTACATCGACCCACCACACGGGCATAATTAATCTAGGGTTGCAGCAGGGGTAGAATCCATCTTAAAATATTCATCGATTGTTCGCAGTTGCACCCGAGCAGTAACAAGAATAAGGTTACCGCCACGGATACATTCTTTCTTTGTGTTCGAGCAGATCACTTTGGAATTTGAGGGGAGATTACCAAATTTGATCATTTCGTCATCGTCATACAGTTAGAGAAGGTATCACCGGTAAGATACTACTACATTGTACAGTCACATAATTTCTCCTGGGGGATCTATGAGACCATCTCACGCAATACTGATTCACATTTCCACAGATCAAGCTTCCTCTTTTCAACGCCCTCGATATACCACACTCGTTTGCCTTTCTTCTCAAATATCTACGACTGCACAAGTGCTTAAGTAATACCTCTACTGAATCAACTCTCGCCATTTCTTTGCAGCCTCCCCCTACCTCACTGCAAAGTGATCTCAATACTTTGCAGCTTGATCTCCGGAAAGCACGGAGATATTTCATAGAGAACTATCTGAGCGTGTCCATTGGAGTTTGGGTGGAGTAGTGTCAAACTGCGGGTCGACGGTCGAGTAGTACGGAACTTGATCATGCCAACCCAAGTTGCAACCCCTCCTGGTCCCGAAGGCTTCAGAATAGCTTCCCCTAAAGGATCGCCCTCCGGATATTTTGACGGAGAAGATTTGAAAGAAAATAATACTGGGCGAAAGTCTGTACCACCATCACCTCCCGCCGGAAGAATACAAGGATCACCAATGACGCCCACTAAAATCAATATACAACGGCAGTCTCGCCAGTCTCAGATCGAGAGCGAAGACTCAACGATCTGGGAATCACATAAAACACACGAATATGAGGATTATCAACAGTCGGGAATGTTCGTGCCAGTAACTACTGAAATGCCATACCGAACACCGCCGCCACTACCAATCAATATAGAGCTTTCACAACAGCCAGAACTGAAGACATCTGTGGAATCGTCTTCAGTGTCAAGAACTTCATCTGAGAATTCATCAGCCTACCCAACCCAATTTGAAAATGGAATTCCTGAGCGAATCGATGAAAACGAAGCGAATGCGCATGAGCATGAGCAACCTGTTTCACAACTGCAATACTACCATCAAAGTTCAGCGACTCCCAATCATCGAACTTCTATGCCCAGTGGCCCAAGTATGAATGATTTCACAGAAGCAGGTGCATCGACGAATCGCCACCTGACCCCCAATTCCCAATATGCCAGACATTCTTCTAATAATTCAAGTCAAAGACCATTGTCTGCATACTCTGATCTTGGGGGCAGAGGTCGCTCACCTGTCAATGGCCCCAACTCACCAGTTTGGAATGGGCGTGCGGGATCCTCTAACTCGGGGCTGTCTGGGGATAGGCCAATTTCGTACGTCGATCTCGCTAATATGCCCTACACGCGGCAACATGCACCAGGCCCGATCTCACTTGATAATTCACAGCTGCGGACAGTAGTAGGGTCAAATGCGTCGTTACTTAGCGCACAAAAGACACTAGATATGTATCGGCAAAATGCCAAGAAATCTAGCAATTCAGAGATACAATATTCTTTTGCCATATTTTTAATTCAAGCAGCTCAAGAGGCCGGCTTAAACCTAGAGGATGACACACCGCGAAAAGCTAGCCCGAAGCCTGGTCGTAATAGCCCTTACATAGAAGGCGAACCTGCCACCCCACAAAACCTACTGCGAGAAGCCAAAAGTATTCTACAAAAGCTAGCCGATCGCGGGTATCCATTTGCACAATATTATTTAGCTGACGGTTATTCTTCCGGGCTCTTTAACAAAGGAAAACCAGATCACAATACAGCTTTCCCGTTATTCGTTTCAGCGAGCAAGCACGGCCACGCTGAGTCTGGATATCGAGCTGCATTATGTTATGAATTCGGTTGGGGCTGTAGGATTGACGCTGCCAAAGCAGTGCAATTCTACCGTGCAGCGGCAGCTAAAAACCATCCTGGTGCAATGACCCGTCTTGGTCGAGCTTGTCTCTCTGGCGACCTCGGCTTCGACAGATACAAGGAGGGACTTAAATGGCTGAAACGAGCTACTGAATCGGCTGATACCCAGTACAATGCAGCACCATATCATCTTGGCGTATTATATGAGACAGGTTATGGAGAAGATCTGTTCAAAGATGAGGCCTATGCTGCTGAACTTTTTACTCAAGCCGCGGAATTAGGAAACGCCGATGCTTCTTATAAACTGGGTGATGCGTACGAGCATGGAAAACTTTCATGTCCTCGAGATCCAGCTTTAAGTGTTCATTTTTATAACGCAGCGGCGGAGGCTGGCAATCCCAATGCCATGATGGCGTTATGTGCCTGGTATTTAATTGGAGCTGAACCGGTACTTGAGAAAGATGAGAATGAGGCATACGAATGGGCACGACGAGCTGCTGAAATGAGTAAGTGACCTACATCATTTATAAACATGACTCTCAAACTAACCATGTTATGGATCTTACAAAAGCAGAATATGCTATGGGATATTTCACGGAGATGGGCATTGGCTGCCGGCGGGACCCGCTCGAAGCTAATGTTTTGTATGTCAAAGCAGCCGAAGCTGGTGACGAGCGCGCGAAACATAGACTTGCCAAAATCCGAGCAGCAGCTTCGGGAGGCACACCTATGGAAGTTGCGCCGCAGAGAAATGCGGCCAAGATCAAGAAAGGTGCTTCAACCGTCGACAAGCCCGGGAAGGATGACAAGGAGTGTGTGGCTATGTGAAAGGCGATATAAAGATTCTTCCGTTCTAGAACTCAGACAGTGGAGCCTAACGCAAGGAATATGGTCCTGACTGTATTGATAGGGATGGCCATTGGCTGTGAGAGTAGGTAGTTATGGGAGCATCTGTATTGAGAGGCGGATTGTAGTATGCATTTCATATGCATCTCGCCAGATCAGGTTTGAATGGATTCGGCCAGAAACAAAATTAATAAGCCTTTCTACCTTTTTTTTTTTTTTGCATGCGATACGATGCGAGGCGTTTTTCGTTGATTTACATGATGAGCGGCGTTTTAAGTTAGATTTTCCTTTTCTCTTTCTTTCTTTCTTTCTTTCTTTCTTTTTTTATCATGTTTTAATGAGATGAGATGAGATGAGAGCATGTGGGTGTGGGTTTGTGTGTGTTATAGCATTGGTGGTCTTTGCATTTGGGTTGGGGTTGGGATTGGGATTGGGATTGGGATTGGGGAAAGGGGGGGATCGAGCATGCATGCATGGTTTTGAGAAAGGAGCAATTTTGATTTTTAGATGAAGGGGATGGAAAGAAGGGAATTGGAGGGGAGGGGAGGGGAGGGGGAAGTTAAAAATGAAGATACCTATGAAGATATGAAGAACATCGGACTGAGAGATGCGGATGCATACAACAAGAACAACAAGAACAACAAGAACAGCAACAAGAACAGCAACAGCAACAGTAACAATGGGAATGAAAATGGTAATGGGAACGGGGATGGTATTATACTGTTAATGATTATAGTCGGCTATGCGAGTGGGATGGGCTTGGGACTGAAAATTGGGAATGAATGGATGGATGCATGGATGCATGGGGAAAAAAGATTGTAATTCATACAGTTTTTATGAACACTCTGGATGTAATGAAATGAAATGACATGAAATGAATGATAAATGATGAATGATAAATGATGAATGATAAATGTTTGCATGTTGTATCTTTTCTGCGGAGGGGTTGGGAGGAATCTTTAGATGGAATCTTTAAAATGAAATCATGACAACCTATGGAATGGAATGGATTGGAATACGGTATCCCTAAGCGAGCGACTCGAGTCACCTGGGCACGGGCCGTCATCAATTTGAATTGGATTGAATGGATTTGAATGGAATGGAATCTGAAGACGGGAGTTCAAAACTTGGGAGCTCTGAAGGCTCAAGCTATGCGGTAGGAATTGGTGGTATGAGGATAAGAATAAGATGGGATGGGATGGGATGGGATGGGATAGGATGAAAGGATGTAATATAATGTAAATATCAGGGCCAACTAGGAGGTAGGTAAGATGATATAGAATTAGAAATAGAATTGGCTAAGCGGCGTGAATGTATATGAATGCTTTTGAATAGGTACCTATAGGTAGGTATAGGTAGGTAGGTATGGGTATGGATGTGAATAGGTGACTGTGAATAGGTGAATACCTAGGTATAAAAGGAGAGAGAGAGAGGGTAGATGGAATGGAATGGAATACAAGGTAATGTAATTGGAATCAGATGAGATGAGAGGAGATGAGAGGAGATAAGAGAAGATGAGAGGAGATGAGAGGAGATAAGAAAAGATGAGAGAAGATAAGAGGAGATGAGATAAAAAATAATTATGATGATGAGGAGAAGGAGAAGGAGAAGTGGTAGAAATAAAAAAAATAAAAGATGGGACCTCGGGAACCCTACTTAGGCATCTATCTATTCTATCTATCTATCTATCTACCTAGATGATGACGAGAAGCCAGCTAGACAGACAGAGGGAGTATTTAGAAAAACGAATAAAAATCCGAAGGAAAATAGGTAGGCAATAATAAGATAACATGAGATGAGATGAGAGAATGTAGAGGAAAATCCCGAGAGTCAATCTCCTATATATCTAGATATCTATCTATATACAATAAAATAAAATAAAATAAAATAATCAAGAGAGCTAATTGGGTATTAGGTAGGTGGCTGGAGAATTATAACTTATATCTTATAACTTATAAGTTTCCCAAGGTAGGTAGGTAGGTACTACTACTACTAGGTACTTACACAACCAAAACCACCTGTGTTTTTTAATCGATCCAGATCCATCGTATTACACATCTCATCCCATCCATCGCCTTTATAACAATAATAACAATAACAATAATAATAATAAGTAATATCGGTAAAAGGGACCGCTGATCTAACATCCCCAGGGCCAGCAAAAAAAAAGACAGCGAGAACAAGATGGGGAGATAGGGGATCTGCCTTTTCCACTTTCCATGGTCGATGAATTGCTAGACTTGAGTCCTTGTGATAGCAATACGATGACTCTTTGACTAAATCATGGATGCAAGGAGATTCGACTGGATTAGACTACTAGACTACTAGACTACTAGACTACTAGACTACTAGACTACTAGACTACTAGACGAGAGGGAGAGATAGGAGAAAGGAGAGAGAGATGGGAGAGAGGAGGGAGGAAAGAAGATAGAAGGAGGGAGAGAGTGATGAGATGATGGAGATGTTAAGTAGGTAGTAGTGCGCTTTAAACATTTTACTCAAAACTAGGTAGGTAGGTACCTACACCAAACTTCGATAGCCGTCGGTATTCTTACGATTGAATCCACTTTCAATACAATACAATACGATGCGATGCCAAATGTAATTTGCAAAATGGAATCAAATCACCACCATCATCCCTCGTCGGATCATTACCTATATATACAAACGTTTTAAAAAAATCTAAATACCATCCATCAATGGCATTACCTTCACCCTCCCCCCAAAACCCCTTTTCCAATTATAAGTCTATATCATATGATTCATATTTTTGTGTCCCTGTCCCTATGCCATTATCCAAATATGACTGCAAGGGTAGCAGTCGCAGCTACGATCATACTCATGAATGTGCTTGATTCCAACGCGAAGCCAGCAGAAGTGGCCGAGACCTCCGCGAGGATAAAGTCGGGATCGTAGACAACATCACTGGTATCCAAAGTACCATTCCAGCAGTATTTATTGAAACAGGCGGTACATGCATCTGGGACCGTGGTATTGGTCTTGGTGAGCGAGCGAGAGATGACGGCACAGGCAACGCATGTGGGCCATTCGGAATCAAGGGTAGAATTGCCCATCGTGGCAACATCATAGCCGTTTCTAATGATGAGATTGCGTTGCGTGTCGTTGTACGAAGGGTCGAAAGTCGATACGTTGGAATGGGTAATGTAGGGGGCATTGGGAATGTAGACGACTAAAGGTGTCTGGCCGGTGGAATTGGAGGCGTCACAGCCGAAGAAAGTGGGGCGTTTGTTAAGACCAAGGTTGACGAATGTGTTCTGGCCTGGGATGGAGGGGAAAACCGTCCCGTTCGCGATGGTTTCGTTAAGAGAACGTTCGTAGGTTGCAACGAGGGAGGTTCCGTTGGGCCAAAGAAAGGTGGTGTCTGCGGATGAATCGACGGCGAAGATTACATCCACTCCACGAATAGGCTGGATGAGCGGGTAAAGAGGGATGTTCTGACCATCCTCACCACCGTCAACCAAATCCAGCTGTGTAGTGTGGGCATTACGATTGGTATTATTGTTGAATCCATAAAAGGGGTTAGGTTGATATTGCGCAATGTCATTGTTGGTGAATCCAATCTTATCGAGAATTGTGGTGAACGCATTGGTGATTGTAGTTGGAAGTCCACTGGCATTGGCTTGAATCAAGAATTGGTTGAAAAGCGTAGATGAAGTACCCATTACGTAGCCAACTTGATCAAAACCACGAACGCATTGTTGACCATCAGGAATGACACCTGCGGTGAAATTTGACCCGATGTAGCGAAGGGGTGCAAATGCGTATGTCGTAGGATCCCAGGAACCAAGTTCAAAAGGATTGAATTCGTATACGGTAGAGTTGAGCGATACAATTCCGGTATATGGGGAACGACCATCAGCGACTAGGAAAGGCATTGGAATATCACCATTTGAGAAGTCATCCTGTAGTGCGATTGACGAGAAGGTATAAGCCGGTCCACCATTCGTAGCATTAACGAGTTGGAATGATAATGCCCGTCCCCAATAATCGGTGATCGAGGTATTGAAATTGAGCCCAGCATCGGCTTTCTCCTTGACCTCCGATTCAATGGTGCTATAGTAATCAGCAGTACTTAAGATCTGAATGCCATGATCGTTGGGCCCCTCGAAGATAGAATTTTCAAAGTTCCATACATTAGAACCCTTGCTCCCATCTCGCAAATTTTCGACAGTGCTAAAGTTATTGGTGTAGATTGAGCCCACCAACCATCCACCACCAGAAAGACCTGCAAGGTAGGTTGAAGCTTGTAAAAGACCCCCAATTTGGCCCGTGTTCGTAGAATTCGTTGTTCGATTGTCGGCAGCAGCGATAAATCCAGCGCCATTCATTAATGCACGATAACCTCCTCCAGAAACTGCTAAACCGATGTTTGGTAAAGTAGATGCATTGCCTGAAACTTTGTTGATATATGTAGCCGCATCGAATCCAGAAATGTTCATCCTTTCGAGGAAGCTTATCATAGGCTCAATGGTATTATTTCTTCGTAATTCAAGCCATGAGGTTTCATTGGCAGATAATTTACTGGCTTCTCTGATCGTCGGTCTCGTATTGGGACAGTTTACTGCCCCTGGTGCATAGCCTCCTGTTGGGGAATCTGGTAAAGCACGCTTTACCGCAACCATAGGTGCAGCTAATACTTCAGCGGCGATAATTTCGGGAGATGCATCTCGAGGTAAAACCAATTGACGGGCTACAACTGAGTTAACCAAATTCTAAAGTTAGAGATTCTCAAGGGCAAAGAGGGACATACCATTACACAATGAAGTCAATACAACAGAGGCAACGATAGTTTCGAAGCCTTTCATATTGTCTTGTTACCTGAGGAGGTAAATTATTCAGGAGCAATGAAAATTGTAACAAAATGAAGATATTATCCGAGAGCCAAAGAAGGAGAAAGTAAATGAGAAGGAGATGAATGAATATGTATTAAAAAAATCCAATATTTCTTTGTTCTTGTCGAAGGTAATATGATTGATGTTTTATATCAAAGGATCAAACGGTCTAAAGTGAGTGAAGATAAAGTTAAAAAGAGGCTTAGACAGTTTATATGTCCGTATGACGCAGTGTCCACCCAAAGCTTTGGGCCAAGGTTAAGCTTAGGAGGTATTTTTGTTTAAGGATTAATATTCTTTAGAAATCGGTACGGGAGATCTACAGGGAGTCAGGGCGACTTCTGTATGCAAATTTCCGACTAATTGGTATGCAAACTTCAGCTTTCTGCTCTGATTCGTCAAGTGAATAGAAAGAGTAGTCGCTGAAGGTACCTGGTACCTGGTTAGAACTTAGGACAAGAACTCTTGTGATTATAAGAGGACAGTCAATAGGTAGGTAACTTGTAAAAGTTGTAAAGTACGAATGAAAGAGATGTTTGGATAGAATCCTTGTGATGTGACCTTCCAAGTTGACCTCAACCTTGATCTTAAATATGAGACGATGTAACAAATCTAGCTTGCTTGCTATTGTCGATGTTGTTTGTATTGGACAGCTGTACCAAATTTTATAGCCTTCCTTGTATGTAGAACAAGAATAGAAACAATTGAAGAACACCTGGGCAGCTTTATGGGGTTGGTAGGATAATAAGAATAGAAATAATGATGTGGGCTGTAAGGAGGTATGTAAGAACTGCCCAGGTGTGGTGAGTAATATGAAATGATTCAAATCAAGGAGATATATTCGACAAGGAGATATATTCGAGTATTGCAATTTGCTAGTAGCTACCTAGGTACTTAACTATTCTCCGCAAATTGTTCAGTAATTGACATAAAAATTGAGACTAATTTGTGTTGTCCTAATTGGTACGGTTATTTCTCGGGTATGGGGATCGCAGTTTATGCAGGGGGAAGGAATATCGGTAGATCAATTAGATAGAGATGTCTTTCCAACTCTTTGGGTATGGAATGCGAATGCGAACTTCGAAGTGGTTGAACTGAAATCTGTAAAAAGGAATCTTGGAGTCTGCAGTTGCCAGTCTGCAGTCTGGATACGCGTAAAGCGAATAACCAACCGATTTTTCCGATCAGTGTCGTAACTGTCGTTGTATGTACTTTGATTGGTCCAACAGGGAATTCGACCAGCGGAAGTCCAAGTAAAGTCCACTTTAATAGTATTAATTAAAGATCTCGGCGCTTGAGTTGGCAGGATTCATCGACAGTTGAGCGTCGATGTCGATGATGATGACATAAGACTATTCTGTACAACCCTGAAGGAGGATGAGGTGCTGTTACCTGTATTACTGTATGCAGTCCTCCACAAGGCGCAGTCGTTGATATCGAATCGAATAATTGATCAAATTCTTGGTTGAGGAAAATCCTTTGGAAGGGTTACTGAACTGTCATACCCCAGTTTAAAGTTTTTTCCTGGGATTGATCATTGGTGTTGTCGTGTATACAGCTGCAGGTAGGTGGCTACCGCATAGATACTTACTACCTGGTAGGTAAGTAAGGTAGGTATAATAATATAATATCAATATCATGTTTGTAAGTAAAATAGTTGATTTGCATCTTAATTATTATATATTATATTAGTAGTGTGTGCTTTGTTTGATGGAGGAGTGGACAGGAGAGGAGAGGAGAGGAGAGGAGAAGAATGTGCTGTTTGCAGTGAGTGGGGCACTTAAACCCTAAGTAATTAGATTTAGACCAATTTGATTGGGGTTGCCAATGTTGGACTTCCAATTCGGGATATTTTGGAAACACGTGAATGAAGGAATGCCAAAACCCATCATGAACGATTGATTTCATTTGGTTCCAGGTTCCAGGTTTGCACAAGCCACTCAAGCCACTCAAGCCACTCAAGCCACCATCTTACCATCTCGTATCATCCTTCCTCTCCAGCTGTGTCACCAACTAGATGACATGCAGATAATTTAAGTCTCAACAACCACAAACACGTGGACAACGACAAATTCTTGAGAGATACCATACTGTACCATTAACTTGGGCCAAAACCATCAAGTTAAGATTACAACTTACTAAACTTACCTATTTACTGATATAGTAGTCACCCTTATTTATCCTGGCAGCTTTATTTATGCTGAATTTTAGACCTTCCTTCTTTCTTCTGCATATTAGTTAGTGTCCGTCACCAAGTTGGTGGTCTTGAAACTTGCAGGTTTTAAGGCATTCCATGTTACAGAATGATCGATAAAACAACTTCACAGGTGTAAACAATGCCATGATCAAGTTACGATTATGCCAGAAGAGGTTGGATATTTATTGCACTGCATGCAAATTGCCATGAAGCAAAATAATTTGGTTTCAATACAGTACTTAGCAGAGATAGATTGTAGTCCAATTGACTGCTCTGGCTATAATGATGGATAATCATCACTGGTATCTACATGCCTGGAGAACTACCTATCTATCCGAGGAATGGTCTCTTTCTTGAGCTGTTACAGCCCGGTGTTGTGCTCTATTGTAACTTATACCTACATCCGTATACTTTTTTTTCGTTTTTCCTTTCTCAATTTGAACGATTTTGTTAGAGGTGTTGAAGTACATATATTTATATATTATATTTAAAGTACTTTGATTGTAAGTGAAAGATACTCTATAAATATACAGCTTCTTACTCCCTTATTGATTTCCCCATCTTTTCTCCTACCCCTCGCATTCACCTTGTAATCCTTATATCTGCTCAACTCCCATGCTCACAAGTCTCAGGAGTATCTTGGCTAGTTCCAGGGATTAAAATGCTCGTTGTTCCTAGCATCCGAAGGCATAGCTTGGTCCAAAGTTAAGCCAAACCGATCTTTTTTAAGAGCCGGCATGACCCTTCCCCAGTTGTTATTCAACAGCTTGCGATTGATATCGCAAGTTATCCTCTCCAAGGAAACAAGCGGGGACTGTATCCATCTTCCATAGCCATTCTTAACAAATTCGTCTTTCTCCTCAGCTTTACGAAACGAATGAGCAACCCCACCGACCCGATCATACACTAGCTTGGGATGAGTTCCTTCAAATCGAACTGTAGATTGATGCTCAGTAGTGTAATGACCATTAACAGACCACGAAACGTAGAAAATGTTATCATTTAACGTCCAAACGATGATATGTTTCCAATCGTGCTTGTAAGCTCCCGCCCAGCCAATAGTATCTCCCCCCCAGCTACCACTCTCTTTCTCGAAATAGTAGCCGTAAAGGTAAGCGCACCAGCCGTGGTTGCAACGTTGGCGGACGTACGTTTGGCTATAATCAAGCCGGGATTTGTCACGGCATTCAGAAACCCCTTCTTTTCTATTCGGTTCAAGGCCTTCGTTCACGTAGCCCGCGACGTCAATGGCAGCAGTTTGATAGCAGGCGTCCTTGCTGAAATCGAGGAACGGTTGAAACTTCAGAGCACCTTCAGTTGCGGAATCCGGGCAAGGCACAAGTAAGTTAGCCGAGCAGCACCCGAGAAATATGGCAAGCAGGCCGAGTTTTGGAAGGGTGAACATCATGATAGTTGTAAATGTTGACTGTTAGGATGTCTTTAAATTGTTCAGATGATGGGTTGGAGAGACGACCGTGGCAGTCTATCGCAATGATTGTTGATACAAAGTGAGTTTAAATCGTGTTTTGATTGCCTTTTGCTAAATTGTTTGCATGATCAATGTCGCAAGCAAATTTAACAATCTTATATATCCACAAACCTACTACCTGTTGATCAAGATGATCGTGCTCTTTGCAGCTGTATAAAATTCTCTCCGCCAAGCCTGGATACCATATATTGTATCACCTCTAACGTCAGACCGGTCATGTCCGTAGAATATAACGCTTTGGATGCATGATTGGGGTGGCTTTTTCGACTGCCCTGAGGCTGATGTAATCGACTACTTGGCATCAGAGCCGCGAGCTGTTTGAGGAAGATGTAACTACAATATCGCATCTAACATAAAAGCTCGCTTAATATATGAAGTTTTTCTCTCATAGTGAGAAAATAGCGGACATGCATTAATTGGCTCAACTCAACCATCGCATAGTCATTGTATCTTCGGGATCATGTAGTGGTTGGTCCAACAGAATCTAGCTATATTGCCACTATACAGATGATGCGGAGAAAGGCGAGTTCCAGCTGAGCCATGCATGTTATTTGAGATGACAATCTAAGCTGTACGAATCGATGAAGATTATATGATATGAAATTATGTTTGTAAATCAGCAATCGCCGATTACAAGCACACTGCGTGTATTGGGAGATGCGTTGCCGAGTTTGAGCATTTTCGACGTATCCGGTTGATCTGACCTTGGGCTGGCGACCTTCGGAGTCGTTTACTTATAACGGAACAGAGCGTAGGGATATTGAAAAGTTTGAAATATAAAGAAGGTGGCTAATATCTCAGTCCATGATATTAGGATTCAAATCACAACAACATCTATGTGAAAAGGGTTAAAACAAAACGCAACACCCTTCTTTCAGCAAACAAACCCCCCTTGAGCAATAGTCTAACCTCCATCAACAATCGCCATGCTCCTGAGGAAACCTCGCAATATTCTCCTCATCACTCCTCTTCTCACCTCTCTCCCCATCTCCCTCGCCCAAAAGACCCGCAACGAAAACCTAGTCCTAGGCGACTGCGGCATCGGTCTCGGCCCAAACGGCGGCTCCACCTCGCGCGAAATGCTCTACTACTCATCCGACGTATGGACCGGTCTCGGTCTCGACACCTGGAAACCAACTATGATGGTCAATGTTCCATGGAGCGGCTCCTATCCCTGGGGGCAAGCTGGCGGCGTTTCGGCAACCATGCCTAATGGCGACGTCTTCTCGGTGTATATTGATCGCAATGTTAAAGATCCTCTTCCGGCTGGTGATGCTTGGCATAAGTTTGAGATGGAGAAACCGCTCAAGTGCTACTCGTATCATTGGGATAGGGTGTTGCAGCTCGCGGATGGCAAGTGGTGTTCCAGTGCTTATGTGTGTAATCATCGCGGTACGCCGTATGTTAAACCGGCTGAGTGTGATGCACTGTGAAGGATGGAATTTATATGAGAAAGAGGAGGACTCTGGTGTTGTAGTTGATTGAATTGGCGCTGAGGGAGATGCCCTGGTAGAATAATGAATTAATAATGAACTAGACGCGTTTCTGGTCTTTCTTTCTTATCAGAGGATGGGAATATTGCTTGAATACGTGCTCCTGGTGTTAAAGCGGGACAGGAAGTCTTCATAAAAAGTCTAGGTAGATTATGTCTTGAGCTTTATTATCAAGTAAGTACCTAGGTTCTCCACAAACTGCATATTCATACCGTACTAAACCATCTCTGATTATACTAGGTAGGTAGTTATGTTATATCAGGAATCTCTATAAATTCAAGAATACCCACGATTAGCAACTGCTTACATATTGAAGAATGCTTTGAGGCATCTGAGCCAGAGAGACTATTCGATTGTCAACCCTAAATTCAGGCATTGCAGGCTATCATCCAGTTGGTCAATCAAATCGAAAGAATAAAAGCCGGTCCTGATTACCTTCTGTAATTTACATCCGACAGCATCAATTTCTTACACCCAAGAATCAAATATGCAAATATATAAAAACAAGTCCTCTAAATGATAAATAACTCAACCCCACTGGTATCTCCATGACTTATCACCCACCGGTCCCCTCAACGAAGTGGGTTCAAACTCGGCATCTTCAACTTCCCCCCCTTCTCCTTGCCAGGCGCTCCCCAAACCCTCTCCAAAACCACCCTATTCTTCTCCTCTATCATCACCCTCTTCTTTCTCATCTGCACCCACACGGTCCCTGGCAGCAACAACAAACTAATCAGCACCCAACCCATCAAGACGCCGAAATTCTGCCTCAGATTATTTTTCGTCCCATAAATGATTGCTCGCGCACCCATGATATCGTGTCTCAGCGGCCATACGATTCCCCACTTGTAAAAGTTGCTCAGGATTTCGGTGGGATAGAAGCCGGTGGTGACGTTGGAGATGACCCAGAAGACAAAGAAGACGGGCGTGAAGGGCATGCCCAGGATATTGTTGAAGTTTTCGATGGTGAGGCCGAAGGCTGTCATGGAGACCCATGAGAGCATCCAGTAGATGGGGTAGCCGGCTGCGCCGAAGTGAAGGGAGAAGGATATGTGCCACATACAGGAAAGTATGAGGTAGAAGAGAGAGAGAAAGAAGTAAACGATGGGGAGGATGGTTAGACGGTAGATGTAGTAGGTGCGGGTAGGTATTGTTCCCATGATTGTATCGCTGAGTTTGTCGAACATGAGAACGGAAAGAAAAGAGACGATTATTAGGTCTAGAATTCTGGATTTAGCATCGTATCGCTTGCTTTTTGGGAGTTGATGTCAAGAAGACCATGATGAGTACGTACAAATGGTCCCAATTTCAGTAGCCGCTTCAGCTGTTGATGGTATAGCAGGTGCCATCTGTATCCAGATTGAGAAGTCAGTAACTGCTTATCAAGAAATTTTTATAAAGGAAAATAAGTAATTAAAGCTGCAATAAGAAAGAAAAGGGTTATATTTGAGGAAGAGAAAAGGTGGGGTTTGGGATCGGGTAACAGAACTGGGTGAAGTTATGAATCGATCACGAACATTAAACACTGTAAACCCTACGGCAACAGGGCTTTGAACCTGTCTCTGCAAGGCCGTCACATTTGACCTGTTCGCCCCCTGCAGAAAATTCTCCTGTTTCTGTTTCGTGAATTCAAGTACGAATTCGTCCAAAAATTCAAGTAACCTCGGATATACCACTCCTCCAATAACCAGCGCATTCCTAGCCTCCTCGTAGAGAACATGAATTGCACTTTTTGGATCGTACGCTTCATCTCCCACTTCATACGCATGATTCATGGCTTTCGTAGCATTTTCCATCACTACAATCCCCACCCAGAATCTCTGGTCATGCAACGCGGCGTGAACATTATCCAAGTTTCCATACAAAGTATCTCCATCTTGGTTCACAAACCCCAGCGAGTGATCGTAATCTTTGGCTCGTGCTGCCGTCGTCATATCCTGAAGATATCCGCCCACCTCTGAATGATCAAAATCAATCACCGCAATGGTTAATACTGGGATATTGTATTGTATTGAATGGTCACCGCCCCAGTATATAGACATTGTGCCCATGATCGTGGTAACCAGCAACACGAAAAAAACGACCAACATCTTGATCCATAACTTCCTATTTTCAGCAAGATGTGGCGACCAAGGACTGGGTAGTGGGTATTTGATTATACTCCGATGTTGACTTCGACCAGTTCCCGTAAGTGATTCTTCATCAGACTGATAGTTTCGACTCTTAGCGGACGACCTAATGGTGCTCCCAGGAAGTCGTATTACACCAGGCAGTATACCATGAGACCAATCTGAAGGAATAGCAGGTTCTTCTTCCCTTTCTTTTCTCTCTTCGATAGTATCGTCCGTTTCATCGCCCAGCACTAGAGACTCTTCCGAAATGTAAAAAGTCTTAGATATCGGCATGCTGCTTCTAGAGATATAAAATGGTCTACTAGAATAGAGTCGAGAACGTGGGGGAAGTTGAAAAGGCATTCTAGCTTTCAACTTATTCTTTTCCTTCAATTCAGCTCAATCTTTCCTCTAATTCCGATTCGATTACATCCGAGTAAAGTCAGCCTATACGTATACCTGCATCAATACTAAGCAGTAATACTGCACTGAACGTCCACTCGAAATAATCGCCGAGTTGTTTGTGTACCTTGAGCTTCCAGCAAACAGCGTGAACCATGAGGGGATCCTCATGTTTACATATATCCAATTGCATATCCAGATGTGCACAAGCTAAGCAGGCACGATCAAACATCCCGCATCAACAAATCAAACACCTCCATAGATGGTAAACACCAACAGCCAAAATTTGTTTTACAAATCTTATCGCATGATGAGCATCGTATAGCATCATAGTATGTCAAGCCTCTTGATGCATTTCATCAGACCGGCTGATTATGCATTTTTCGCCCTTTCCGCCAATTGTGCGACTACTCAAGCCGAAGGATTTCCAACCAGTTACATTGCATCGTCATTTCGGATGTGCAGAACCTCGAAAAGGCAAAGTGTATAGACTATATTCGATTCAGAACTATCTTCAATGGCACCATCTCCAAACTTCCATTGCTATTTTCAACTCATTCACAGGGTAATTCTTCACTCAAGAGCTTCGTACTCACTCATCCCGTCCCGGAAGTCCGGTTTAACGCATCAATTAACGTGCTGACGCCACTTTGCGAAACAATGTCAGCTTCCGCCAGCAGAGTATATTAATTTCAGCCCCTTCACATCCTATCCGACCCCATCCGATCCTATCCGATGGACGTGGGAAATTAGGATACCATTCTAACTGAATTTCTGTTCCGTTTGTTCCGACCGGGTAGTTTTTTTCTCTATCATGTGTTTTGTACGAGAAATATCAATACTTCAATTTCTCATAATATGATGCTTGCTGGGGAAATATCGTTACGGGGCGGAGACACAACTATGTGTACTCTATTATTCAGACTTGAGACCTCATATCTTCCACAATGCATCCGAACTAGCCAGTCACACAGCATCGTGGACTTCAACACATGATGAAAACAAGACGTTTCAAATAAGCAATGTTTGAACGGCCGAAAGCCGTTCATTGGATGACGAAATCAACGCTGACTCGGAATTTCGGAATTAGGCGTAAAGACGGAATGAGAAAGGCAGCGTGGCTGAAGAAACAGCTACATGGCGAGATTTTTATTTGTGGCTGCGTATATGTATACCTTAGATACACAACTCACGAAGCCGGCATTAGCGAGCGCAGTGCAACCGGAGCTAGATACTAGCCAAATCCCTCGCAGCATTATTAAGTATACTTACTCCACAGTATTTACCCTTGGCAAATATCTCAACATCGAAGACGATGTTAAATATAACGCTCGTGATGGCCATGCTCGAGACTATTGGGTCTCGAGTGGAAGCTTTCGATTTAAAGACCATCCAAAGTCTTTCAATTCAAATAGGAACACTGGGTATCATATATTTGACTCCATACAGGTTGTAAAACCAAACCATACCATACCATACCATACCATACCATACCAATATTTTCATAAGCAGAAGCCCCAAATCTCCCAGTAGAAAAGAAATCCATAAATCGTTACATACCAATATGACCAACAAAGCAAATGACCAGAATTCGACGCATGCATCTCCTACCCTCAAATGACAATAAATATTCTCTGGCAATATCCCAAGTCAGATTGTCCAGTCTTGCCATTCTTGCACCATGCTACCATGCTACTCCACCCCAGACGGATTCATAGTTTCCACATATGAAACTGCTGAAAGCAGCGGCAATGCAATTCTGGTGGCCCATTCCTTATAAGGTTTTACCGTAGATTTTACTGGAAAGTCCGCGACATCCTTTCCTTCACCACATCTGCAGATAGGCGATTCCCACGGTTCTATTGATAATGGCGGTGGCGTGTGTAGATATTCACATGAAGCATTGTGTTCCCAATTTCGTCGACATGATTCCACAGCTGCGGGCATGATTTTTTTCCATAATATATGCTCTTCACGGGTAATAGGAAATAAGGGGAACTCCAATAACCCTGGCGCCTTGAATAGTTTGTCTGGGCGCCCAGGAATTTGGGGTACGACCCATCCATCAAAAACAATAGAATTAGTGTCCCGACTGTGGCGAAGCCCATTCAAGAAAAAATGAGGAACGGCGATATGTTCATTGGCATCCTTCCCTATGACGCCGAGAACACAGAACTTTTTCCCATGTGCGAGGGCTGCTATCATGGCGGCGAGGGAACGTTTCATATTGAGAAAGATGTTGGGAAAGTCTTTGGTCGAATCAGTATTAGCGAGTGCACGTTTTTCCCGAGCGCTCAAGATTTGTTCTTCGACGGAGTGGAGCCAATTCATGTTGCCGATGACTCTGGGGAGTATAGAGAGATCAATGCGAGGAAGGGCCCAGACGGCTGGCTGCTGGACTGAAGATGCGATTACTGGAAAGGGATTTAGGTCATAACCGCCAGGCCTTAAAGCCGGTGCGACAGGGACATTGACTTGAATCCAGCGACTTTTTCGTGCAATTTTGGTGGTTGTCTTGGTTCCATCTATTGGGAAAGGAAATATGAGACGATGTTTGAATTCTCCAATATTAAGGAGTATGGAGCATGGGGTTATATCTGAAAGTGCGACGAGGGCAGCATTTTGCAAAGCCTTGGTTTCCGCCGTTCCCTCCGACAAGCTATACATTGCCTGAAGCAACACAGACTCGTTGATCTTGGTGGCAGATATGGTGATCGCGTCATCTCTAATCTCAAGGTCTCTAATTGCAAGGTCCAAATCTGGCGTTCGTTGTAAACGACCTTTGGGTATACCAGGTGGTACCTTCGAAATAGTGACTCGATTCTTGTCCATTCCTTAAATCGAGTAGACCATTAGTTCCTCTCCCAATTCCCTCGCATAACGTACACCAATTGCATCGAGGTTAACGCGTATTCCAGCATGCCATTTATTTCCTCTCAGTAGATAAGATGAGACTGGGCAGCTAACAATCATATCCGCAGTCCCATTAAATCCGCGTGAATCCTCAACAACTTCTCCGCATAGCTCTGCATTTGTTTGTGGCCCGAGTGACCCAAAGAAACAATCTATCGCAAAAAAGCGATGGCGACAGCGGGGTTGGTTAGGCTTGAAGATGCATAAATGAATTGAGGGAAAGGATACAGAGTCCGACTTGAAAAAAACTTCAAGGTTTTTCCGAGGCACCACTAATGTGACAAATGAAATAGAAGCGCTACCATATTCTCTAGCCAAAGCTCCCGGGATGACATTGGAGATGTCTAGGTGTATGATGGTTTCCATGATGGCCTCGGGCCCGAAAATGGACACTTTTTCATTTGCAATATTTCCATGTAAGCTCATGTAGAATCTTGTCCAGTTGGTGCTTATATTTCTTTTGACAATCTGCAAAAGACTAACGAAGCTCAAACGTGAGTAGTGAATTGCTTGGTTGAAGAGCTGATTGTTGTTCAGGTATTTGGCGGAGAACATTTTAAAGTAGACATCGAATAGCAGCTTGGATAGCTCATCGGGGTCAACTTTGGGTTTTATATTGTTTTTCCGATCTAATGAGGAACATACATGATGGTCTCCGAGTGATGGCGATCTCCAGGGTATCCTTGATCGGTATCGATGCGATGATTCCTCAATCACATCTTCTGCAGAACTGTTGGCAGTGGTATAACCTATTACGTTGCCAAATGGGACAAGCCCTAACAATAGGGCAGCCACGTTGACATCCATCTCAAGTACCGTCTTTAGATTATCTTGCACTTTGTCTGAATGAGTTCTTAAACTTTCGGTATAGAGGACTGAACTGGGCGTATTAGACAAAATAGGTATAACTGCAGATAGAATGTTGAGATGGCCATGATGGTCAACAATGTTGGAGGTGTCAATAATCTCGTAAGAATTAGGTAAAGATCTTGCGCTAGGACCATGCAATAACAATGGCTTGCCAGACCACTGGGATGCATAAAGACGAGTCAAAACAGATGTTGCACTTGACTGGCTTCGACATGCTAGCTCGTGAGCAAAGGTGACTGCATCACCCAAATAAACCTTTACACCAACAGATTCTGCTCTTGCATACTCTGCAAAAGCCTTGCACCAGTTTGCGAAGTCTTTCTTCGAAGATGCTGCCGAGTCTTCCAACACCTCTTCTTCATCCACAGGGTTGTCAAACAGGTGCGGAACGTGATATCCGGACAAAGGGTTGCTGGAAGGGCTCAGAACGAATCTTTCCGAGACGCTAGACACAGCGAAAGTAGGATTCAAGATTCCATTTCCATCAAAACCGAGTGCCTTGATATCATTTTTATTCCCTGCAACAACGCCGCTAGTCCAATAAGCCCGGATTGTATTGAAGGCTTGCCTCCATCCTTCACTGATATGCACACCTGCAGTGTAAGATGAGCATATTTCGCTGTTTTTGATATAACGCTTGAATATCTTCGAAATATCTGCTCGCCTTGGAGCCTCATAACTTTCTTGTTCTTGTGTACTTCTCTCGATACTATATTGATTCCAGATTTTCCGGACTTCTTCAAGAGTTTGCAGGCTCAGGAAGCTCACGCTTGAATACGGAGATTCTGCCCACTTCTCAAGTGTTTCTGAGAATGACAAAAGTTTTGCGGATTGGTTTCGCAAGAGGTTGGTATCTTCTTTTGGAATGAAGAAGTGGTAGAATAGATTCCATATTGCCCCAATTCTTGCCTTGTCGTCTGGGGATTGAGAGGCATATGATGTAGCATTATCGATGATGAGAGAGAACAAAAGGATATTGCGGGCTTGATAAAGTTAAATCGTTGTTCAAGCTAGCGAAACCTGGAGTGGTAATTTTGACTTACCTAATACGGCAGGTTCACAGTCACAGCATACGAAGTTGAACTGTTCATTGCCTTCATTATTTAACGACAATCGATTAGATATATTTTCGAGTATTGAAATGCGGTGGATCTGGATGTTCATGACTTACCTGGCTTCCCTTCGCACCATAACGAATATAAGATACTTCTAGGATCTCCACAGGCCAGAAGGAGAATATCCGTTGTCCCTTTATCCGTTCTAGGAGCATGGTATTCGAAGAGATTGACAGCAAGCGTGTTTCCTATCGCATAGAAGACTTGACATCTGTCATGAATGATACGCGATATGTTGTGCATTTTGGAAGCAAATTTCCCCCAATCGTGAGCATATGATGATCCGTATTGCTATCAATGCGTTCCTATATTTGTGAGCAGATAAATCAGCCTTATTAACATTTTGCAGGAAAGCAAGATTTTACATTTGGCTGAGACGCGTAGCGGTAGTCTAAACTAAAAAGCAAATCTTTCGTTCTTTAACAAGCTTCCCGTTGGTTGAAACCCAAAAAGTAATATTCCCATTGCTCCGACGGACGGGTAGGTGCCGTTCGGAAATGTACAGAAAACCCTGCCATAAATTTATCTGGCCGGCAATATGCAGATTTCTAGTATCTCAAGTGCATGGAAAAAGCGGTGGCCAATCCGGCCAGCAAAGTTAAATCCAAGAAAATATTTCTACAGACTTTTGATGAGGAGAGCTATTTTTCTTTTCCCAATAGCCCCTGCCCATATCGTACTAAACCATATATTCGGGCCTTTCTTTTAGATAGAGTTCTTTTTACACCTTTCAGGATATCAGAACCTTTTCAAAGGGGATTTCAATATCATATCCGAGTGAAAGACAACTCGAGAATTTAGAAAGGCTACTGACCTTTCCAACTCTTGAAGTTGATGTACTGGCATGCAAGATATCTTGGTGACCGAGAAGCAATATTTCATCATCTTATTTGCCAATAAACCATGATGGATTGTCTCCTTTCCCCAACAGTGTGTGGCAAAAGGAAGATCCTTGACAGAGTATACGCAACCAGACGCAACCAACAATATTTTAACTGGGAGTTTGAAGGAACTATTTTCCTATTCCATACCGCCCGCCGTAGCCACTGTCGTCAAGAGCCAAGGGCGAGAAAAAGCCTACAGACTCTCGTCATATGTAGCTCGATCTCGCTCTATATCGGACTTCCGGTATCACGAGACTTGGGTATTGACATCTATGCAACGGCTAGGTTTATCTCCTCTCTCTCTATAGTGACGAAACAGCAAAGTGAAATATGAAAGCTGGTGGGTCCTGAGACCAGCGAGGATTGGAAGAGATCAAAGTTTGAACTTAGGGGGTATCCAAGCAAGGTTCAACTCCTCGTCGTGCGTAGAGCCGGGTCGCTGTTGTACCGATAACTTCATAAGCTGGCGGAGGTTCCCGGTAGTTTCGAGATAATCCCATACATTGGAATTTTATCGGATACTAAGAGCCTTTCAAGCTTTGCAGATTACAAGATGCTTTAAGCCTAATACCTTTACAATGTATTTCTAGCAAAGGAATTTTCCAGCTCAAATTTCTCCCACACTGTAGCTACCACATTTTTTGGAGCTTTGGTTTCCAACAAACCGTTAATAACCCTCCACAGCCCCCTTACTCTCATCGGGCACATCCATAACCCAGCCCTTAGGCCTCTCCCTTCCTCTAACAATCATACCATAAACCGCCGTCTCGACTTTTTCCACACAAGTTCTCATAACCTCCATCTTCTTCTCCACATCCCTTCCTAATCCTACATTTCCACACCTCGTCGTATCCAGCTCTTCAAATCTCATTCGGATATCCCTCAAGTCCGCCAGGATTGTCCTCTCGTCTTTACCTGGCAATTCTCCATCTGTTGCCATTCTCGTAATGGCAAATCTCATCATCTCGCCTACTAGGTCGAAAATCCCGAGAACATAGTCATCTCCTGTAAGGTTTACAGCTTCCGGCAAAGAAGATTGAGCAACGGAAGGGGGAATCAAAGATTGTTCCGTCAGGTAGTGGGAAAAGGACACCGCCTCCATGTATTCTTGGATACCTCCCGAGATTTGTCTTTGATAGCGCCAGGAATGTATACCCGTGAGATCAGCTGATATCTTGGCAAAAAGATCATTGATTGTAGCGAGCCTCTCTGAGGTTTCTTTGGCTATTTTTTGAGGAAGAGGTTGATGCAGCTTTTGAACTCTGAATATGAATGTATTAGTATGGCGGTTTCATATAGAAATGCGCTCTTGAGATTTGAGATTTATCCCAAACAAATCCATACCTCTGCAATGCAAAAATTCTACAAAACAATTAGCCCAATTCCTAAATCACCACTTCACCCCACGCCCCAAAAAGAAATCCCTACATCTTTTTACTCCCCGCCGTAATATCCCTTCCCGCTTTAATAATCCTCTCTCTCCGGTCATGATGTTCATCCAATTCGGCTCTGAACCCCTCAAACATTGGCATGAAAGGACTTATCGAGCCTACAGCTTTCTCCTCAGACTGCCCCTCCGAATTCTCCTTCGAAGTACCATCGTGTTGACGTTTAATACCTGGCATGTCTTCGGTTTGAAGTTTGCGTGATTCTTGCATGGTGAAGAGAGGCCTTGCAGATTTGTCAGGCGCGTGTTGTGGAGATGGATGTTGAGGTAAGCAGGCAGGGATATTTTTGGTGAACAGATGTGGATGTAGTTTGGATGACAGGGTGGGTTTATCATATAAACACGTGCAGACTTTAATATCAAAAAGGAGTCTGACAATTATTTTATTCCAATGAAGAGAAGGCGACGACAAGGCGATGCAATTTGGTAATTAATATGGTTTCAATCGTTTCATAAACCCCATCAAATTCGTCTTCATACAAGTTATACCAAACCCATGGCGGGGCCAATTTCCACCACAACCATGGCCCTATCCACTCCCCTCCTCTTCACCCTCGCCACCCTCCTCCGCATAATACTCTTCTTCTACGGCCTCTACCAAGATGCTTATTCCCCTCTCAAATACACCGATATAGACTACCAAGTCTTCACCTCTGCCTCCGCCTACACCTCTCAGTCTCTTTCCCCATACACGCGAGAAACCTACCGGTACACGCCGCTCCTCGCCTGGCTTCTCCTCCCCACCACATTCTCTCCCCAGTATCTTTGGTTCCACTTTGGCAAATTTATTTTTGCAGAATGTGATATCCTAGCTGGATATTTACTGCTGTTAATTTTGAAGGGGCGGGGTATGGACTCGGGACGAGCGGGAAAATATGCAGCGATTTGGTTGTTAAATCCTATGGTCGCAACCATTAGTACGAGGGGGAGTAGCGAGGGGATATTGGGTGTGCTTGTTGTAGGATTATTATGGGCTGTGATCCAGAGACGGATTGCGGTGGCTGGAGTGTTGTTGGGATTGGGTGTGCATTTAAAGATTTATCCGGTTGTGTATGGGGCTAGTATTTTCTGGTTTTTGGACCAGGAATGTTATGGGATTCCCAAAAGCAAGAAAGTCCCCAAGAAAGGGAAGAAGGTGGGAAAAAGAGGGAGTGGGCGTGGAAATGATGATGTTTGGGGAAAGATCACGGGATTTATGAACATGCAGAGGATTGTGTTTGTGGGTACTAGTTTCGTGACGTTTATGGGACTGAATATTCTCATGTATAGCATGTAAGACCCCCTTTCCTCTCCCCGGTAACTCCTCACTGCCCTATCTCTCCAAATCTAATAAACAAACCCAGCTATGACTACCCATTCCTCCAACACACCTACCTCCACCACCTAACGCGCATCGACCACCGACACAACTTCTCCCCCTACAACACGCTTCTATACCTCCGCTCCGCCATCCCCTCCCCCTCCCCCATTCCTCTAGAATCCCTCGCCTTCATCCCGCAACTCCTCCTCTCCACCGTTCTCCTCCCCCTCACCCTCTCCAAACACGACCTCCCTACCACCATGCTCGCGCAAACCTTCGCCTTCGTAACATTCAACAAAGTAGTCACATCCCAATATTTCCTCTGGTACACATGTCTCCTCCCCCTGTACCTCTCGACACCCTTATGCACGCTCATTACTTCCCCTCGCACCGGGATCCTCGCCGCGCTCTTGTGGGTCGCGACGCAAGCACTGTGGCTGCATCAAGCGTATGGGCTCGAGTTTTTGGGTCAGAGTAATTTTGTGCCTGGCCTGTTTGTGGCGAGTTTACTGTTTTTTGCCACAAATGTTTGGATCTTGGGGATTATTGTGAAGGATATTGGACGAGGGGCTACTGCTGCTTCGGCGAAGAAGGTTGCTTGAGGTTTGGCTGCTGGGAAGGGGAATTTAGGATGCCATAAAGGAGACATTGGATGAAATAGGTACGCGTTAATCTCTGCTCGAGATGTATATTACGTGGATATCACAGTGTAAAGAGAGAGATATCCTATAGGATATATCACCATGTATATAATATGTTCAAACATTCACATGAAAATTCTCAAAGCAACGATCCTCATCCTTTTATATACGATCCGCATAAAATTAGCTTAGAATTTACATACACATACAAAATCCTTCCCGTGATTTCTGCATTGGCAAACTTCAAATAAAACCATCAACGATTGCACAAAAAATACACCCCCTCCCTTGATTCCGAAACCAGAGTATGGAAACGCCTGCTAATGCCAGATGAAAAGTTTCCAGCTCCAGTTCCATTCCCAGCCCATGCCAAAGCCAAGCCAAGCCAAAGCCTCAATCAAGGTGTGCCGTGTAATGACCAATCCATCCATCCATTCACTATTTTACAACACCCCTTCCTTATACTCCAACGAAAACCATGCTAGTAGCGAGACGCAGACCTCCTTCGACTCAGCGCCTAGCCCCATATGTGCAATGCGTGTTTGTGACATGAAGTGATATACTCTCATGTAATGGTGATACCACCGGAAAGTGCAAGATAATTTGAGACCTTTATAGATAGTGGTCGAAACTTTGAAAAGGTTGCAGGAGTGATGAAGTGTCCATCTTTGTTAACTTCTAATTCGCCCAAAGTTTCTGCCTTTTCCACAAACGAGGCAGTGGGTCTACTGCTCGCCAATGCATCGACGATTTCAGAGCTCCAGATTCCTGTGCATCGATCATTTTTCAGTTCGAAATATGGGTTAAGCGGCGGGACTGGAGATTCTATAGAACTATTAATATTTCCAAATAACAAGAAATTTGCTTCAACTTACCAAGATCTATGAATCTGATCCTCAGATACTCAAGTGCCGCCAGCTTGTCCAATGCTCGTACACTCGATAAAACTAATGCTTCGAATGCCGAGATGAATGACATATCACTTATACCAGATCCATCATTCCATTGCTGGTTAGGACGACAGCAATTCTTGACAATCAGTTCCATACTCTTTAATTTCGAGGTACGCTGATCCGAAAGTTTAGCCGCCGTGTCGAAAAATCCACGACAAACTCTCCCGGTATATGCCAAGTGCTCAAGAGTCGGTATCGCTTTGGCAAGCTCATCGCAGAAGTGCGTCTGCAGGGTAATCTTTCTGAAGAAAGCGGGTGACACAGCTTCTCTGCGATAGTCGTTCTCAAGGCAGAGGTTGAGATGGGTGATATTCTGTGGTATTTGAGGGGCGATCTGCGCGATACAAAGATATGCCTTCGACTTCGGTTTGGCATAAGATCCATGCCATTCACTGAGATTCGGCAATGCTGCCGCAATATTCTGGAAATCTTCATTCGTACGTATAATATTCCACTGACCCTTGCAGACCAGCGTTCTAATGGTATTGATCGTGGGAAGTTGTAATATCGTTTCATTCGGGAAGAATTGCTGAACTTGAGGGGGTTTCTTTCTGTCTCCGCCTTCTAGGGTCAAAATACAGGCTTCCGGGAAGGTATTTCGAACGAACTGGAAGGCTTCTGATAGGGTACAATTATTATCGGGGGTTTGATATGTGATACTATTCGTAGGATCTGCGCCGAGATGTGCAAGTGAGCGAATTAGGGTAGAGCGGTCTGGATTGGTCGAAGGTATCCGTAAAATTCGATCGAAAACCAACTTCTTTTGTTGAAATACCGGGAACCATATTTCAATATGCTTCACATAGGCACACAAACGTGGATGGCCGTAAAACCAATCCAACGACTGCTGAATGGAATCCCTCGTTCCCCTGATCTTGAGATGTCTATATAATCGTTCTTGGATAAGAGTTCTCCATTTAGGAAACACAAGGGCCAACAGCGACACTTCACGACGCCTTGAATGTCTTAACGCAGTACCCCAACCGCGAAGTACCTTAGACTTCCCAGGTATAACTCTTGCAGAAGACGAAGCCCTGAAACCGAACAAGTGATCGAGAATGCATTCATGTATTTCAATGGGAAGGTCGCACAAGGGTGAACCTGAATCTGGGGCTTGTTGTTGAATCGGCGAAGGCTCTGCCCATTCAAGAATATCCGGCTCTATTCGTCGCTCTATTATCTCTCCATCTAAAGACTCCTGTCGTGGAAATGGTGTTGATGCTGGCCTTTCGATATTCAGAATGTCATCGACCTTGGTATGCTCTATATGGGATGCTCGCGTGACTGTTGGTGTTGATGGGCCTGGAGTAGCTGGGCTTGAAGCGGTTGTCATGATGGGAAATAAATGATGGCTGGGCTCACCCTCTCGTGGTGGATGACTTGAATGCATATTAATTTTTTCTTTTTCTTCTTCTGCTTCTGCTTCTGCTCTTCTACGCGCGATATCCGTGATCGATCATGGATGAAGTAAAGGTGAAGTCGAAATGGTGGGTGCGAGTGAGATTAGGATGTATCGTTCTGCAACCAGTCAGAGTATAGATATTTGAAGGTAACCAAGACCAGTTGAAATAAGATGTTATGGTTAGAACAGCTGTTGAGGTCGTGGTACGATATCTTATATGGTGATTGGAATGGCAGCTGTACGAGTGGGCAGTGTTGTTTTTTGTACTCGTCGTTGGCGGGTTTGCGCTGGCTGCGTACGACAAATCTTTCGTGATGTTGATGAGATTGCCTCACAAATCATATGTTTTGGAAATATGAACAGAGAGAAAGGGAGAAAGGAAGAAATCATGAAATCAAGAAATTAAAATTGAAAGGGAGATTGATATTTAGTGTCGGTTATTGGACTATGTTATTTGGGGAGGGGATTGGATTGCTGAAACTGAACGAGAAGATTAGGTGTTGATAGGACGGGATAGCGTGGATGACATAGATTGGAAGTCCAGCCGAACATTAATTACCTGGTACAAATTGGATTATTGAAAGTTGGAAGTAGGTAGGGACGATCTTCCGGGAAGGTTATGTAATTTTTGATATGCACGGAAGAGAGAAGATAGAAGAGAGAAGGGAGAGGAGAGCGAGAAGAGTGAGAAGAGTGAGAAACGATAAAAACGATAAGAGTAAAGTTAAAAGCATCTAAGTATCTAGATAGGTATATCGTTGATAGGAAAGTCTTTATCTTTAATTGAAGTATGCATCAATCCAAAGTATCCATCCAGAATATCTATCTAATACATAGTAATAAACAAGCAAATGCAAATTAACAAATTAACAAATTAATAATGTCCATCTACCTATTATACTATATATATATTATATATTAAACATTTCCATTATTTACTTTCTAAGCCACTTATACCAGTATCTAGGTACCTACCTACCTATCTAGATATCTACACCTATCTACCTATCGCATAACGAATTCAACAGATTAAAATAAAATAAGAATTCTGTTCTACATATATTATACCTACAATATCTACTTATGTATCTACTGTCTTTGATAAAGATAACATTGAAGTATATAAATACCTAGGTAATTAAACGCTCAGATCCATTGCTCAAGATTTCTCATCTACCTCAATAGTATCAAGAAAGACTACTATCTATACGTAAATTTTACCTATAAATAGCAACAAAGTCTTAAAATTGTCTATCATGCCCGGGCAATATAATATATGAAACGCAACACCAAAATACCAGTGTCCGTCCGCATATTTTCTCAAAAGGAAATGGATTTGGTTTGCTGAATCTGCTGTTGGGGTTTTGATAATATCACTCACTGTTTGCTGGCTTTACTACCTATCATGATTATCCTCGAGTAACGTATCGTGTTATATGTGTGCGGGGTTATTCTAACTTTGAGTTTGGTATGGTTCCCAATGTACTAGGTAGGTATTCTCCAGCTCTCTAATAATTGCTGAAGATGTCTATCTTATATTATATGTTTATAGGTATCTTGCCTCTTTCTTTCGCACGCAAGAACGCTCCAAGATTGCTTCCTCAATCAATATCCTCATCATCATTTGTCGGGTTCTCTATCTTCTCCTCCGTCTTTTCGTTCCCCTCTTCTTCCCCATTTTTCTCCCTCATGTGTTTCTCGGCAACTTCTTTGGGCAGCTGATCAAATGGTTTACCCCCTTCAACACCATCCTTCAACTTTCCGTTTTCATCCACATCCTCTTTAAGATACAGCGTAAAGAGAATCACGAATAAGACTTCTCCAGTCTTGCGATTTTTCAGTACGTATCTGAGCGTATGTGAGCGCTTTTGCTCTTTCCTAGTACAAAACAAAAGCAGGTTGGCATGAAAGATCAAACACACTGTGAAAATATGACAAGAAAGAAAATGCTTGATGTGACGAGAAGGGGAATGAGAAAAATGACAAACCGGAGACCTTGTCCATCCCAATACTTCATTATCGGCATTGTAAAGCCTGGTAATTTGAGAGAGAAATCTATTGATGAAAATATAAAGTCAGTGCCGGATTTTCTATGTGGGAGAAGGATAGAAAAGTCAAACCCCAACTTACTATTAAAATCCAGATACGCATTAAAGAAATCGCACCCATAAGTTCTCCCCTCCTCCCAATCCCATTCCCTCCTATTCGCCTCAGTCAAGAAATATTTCTTCCTCGCTGCCTCCCCCGCAGGAATGCCACATTCCCTCCTATGTTCCTCCCCCTCTTCATCTCCTCCCTCCTCAAAAACCAACCCCGCATCTTCATCCCCTTCTCCTTCCCCAACATATAGCACATTAAATGAACTCGCCGCCGGCCCATACAGATACGGTTCATCCGCATAAACATCCCCATCCAACCCCGGATCCACCATCCACTTCACAATCCTAAATGCCGTATTGAACCCCGGTGGCAGACGATCCCTAATTGGATGATCAAAATCATTTCCAAAAACCAAATCTTCCGCATTGATATCTTTTTTCGGCTTGAATCGAAATCCAATACTATATTGATCCTTATTCTTATCATGCGGTGCCAGATCGAAGTATGGAGAGGTAGTGGGTGAGGATTTGGGAAGCCCGCGATAATCCTAAAGCGGGGAAACGGTTTAGTTTTTGGGGTATATTATGATATTATGTGATATTCTTGAGGATCGAAGTGGAATGAAAAGGGTTCACATACTTGAATCCTAACATTCAAATCCACCTCACAGAGCTCATTCTCAATCCTAACACATTTTGCCTGGTTGACTGGGACAATCTGATGTTTACTGACATCATATTCTGAGCCGGCCGTAACTTGCAGAATGTAATTTTCTGCCATACTTCTTCGAGATCCTGTGCGCCAAGTTTCGAATATAGTATAGGTATAGGTACCTATTGAAGGAAAACGAGTTTTTGGTTGAAATCAATATTCGAATGGGATCATGCAGACATGAGACTATTAGGTATCGTCCGAATAGTCAAGTCTAGAATCCTGATTTATATTAGGTCGCAATCATCCATTGTTGGGAAGCAAGCAAAATATTCTGCCGATTTGTGGTGCAGGTGGGTGGGTGTTGAAAGCGGTGACGTAGTGGGGGATTTACCCACCATGCATGCACTCGAGAAATAACATGTGAATTTTGGTTTTCACTCAAAATACTCTACTAGGTGGTTTGTAACTTTGATACAAGATTTTAAAGATGCTGCAAGATATTCCAATTGTAGTGAATATCGATTCTAAACAACTCCCTGACTCTAGTAAACCAGCATACTATGGCAAACAATCTATAGAATTTCGAAATATAATATATAACGCCAAATATTCGAGCAATCATTATATATTGTCATAAATCTTCATAAACCTTAGTAGCTAATTGCATATTAATTGTTTGCAATCCCCAGTCCTACTCTTTGCGAAGATGCTGCGCTCACGCTCGCACCTCTTTCTCGCAATCTTCTGCCTTCCATCAAGCCTCGCAGACCCCTCTTCTGTAGTCCAATAACAGCACTAATGTCACCTCTCCAGACTTCTCCTACACTATTAACTCTACCAGATTCTGTCGCGCTAACGCTTCCACTCATGTCACTGCCACTAATATCACTTGCAGTGCTGCTTGTCGCACTCATGCTTTCTTCATCGTCTTGTCTTCCTCCTCCTTGGCCAGTTCCAAGATTACCCACACTAGTATTGATTCGTAAAGATCGTTGGCCGTGAGGGCTTAGCTCGTTATCGAGCCCAAGTTGCATTAGGGTCTCGGCTCCATTTGACAGCCTGTTGAGACTCCAAGGATCTGCAATATCTGAAGCTGTTGATGTAGAACGACCGCCTCCAGCAGCCATGGCGCTAGCATTGAACACTGCTGCTGCGTTCCTACTGTCTAACACACCATGCAATCTTTCGACAACTACTTCCAGTAGACCATCGATTTTGTATGGTCGTGCCAATTGTAATAGACTGCAGAGTATTTGCGGGGTACAGAGTGTAGAATTGTTTGGAGGAAGAGATGATGTATATAGAAAATGGAGTAGAGCTTGGAGTGTGAGCTGTGTATGGGGAAGGTAGAGTGTTCGCGGTCTAGAATTAGGTGGCAATGCACCGGAGTCGGGAGGGAGAGCCAAAGCGGCGGAATCCGATAAAGAGGAGCTGTTCAACGTTGATGAAGTAGAAAGACTTGAGGACTGTGCACCTAGACTAGGTGTAATAGTAACACTACTATTTCTGCTTTGATTATGTCGAAAGACGGTCTCTGGACGTAGTGTAGCAGCATCGTTGCCGTCTTGTGTTGCGGTACCTTCGCGTAACAATTGGACGAAATACGGTCCCCATCTTCTTGCGATAATGCGAGAGTTCACTGGTATACGCTCACCACCGACACAAAGAATATCCATATCGGCCAGCTCTCTGAGAGCTAACGCACTTTGCCCTAATTCCTCCGCCGCTTTCGAGAGAGTGCGTCCACCTGCATTCCACCCTGCTTTACTACCGATATTTAATGAAGGGGTCGTGAAAGGCGAACTAGCTGAGACAAACCCCGACATTGGTGCTGCTTTTCGAGGGTTGTCATACAAACCAAAGGCCTCCAGTTCAACCATACAAACGTTTGTAAAATTTATGCGTCTGTGATTATAATCTTCGACAAGGCTGCGTTTTCGGTTACCAAGAATCACAAATGTATTCCTTCGATTCCACAAAACTCCACGATTCCAGCTTCCTTGACTGAAGACACTGCCGCCAGCATCAATGCGACTCCATGTGAGAGTTCGTAAGTCAAGGGCCCATAATGCATACTCTTGCTTTGAAGAAGTAAGATACGTCCCACTAACCACAAAATTGGTATCAATAACGCCACCATTTGGAAATCGAAGACCGGGAGGAGAAAATGACCCGTGCATAGGCTTTTCTGCCAGAGTCCCATCGGAAGCTCTGACTTGTAACTCTAGCTTGACATCCAAAAAGTTGTAATTGGAGTATATCAGCATTGATGACCCGGGCTCTCGTGAATCCTGACTCGTGCCATGTTCTGGCTTATTAGGTGTTGTCTTCCCTATTTTGGCAGAGACATGGCCTGGAAGGGGCGCCACAACACTACGATACGCACCACAGCTCTTTCCAAGCTGTTGAGTGCTGGTCCATTTCAAACTCCGTAGGTTGAATACGCTAATCTGCTCAATATAGTGGTTTGCGCTGTCTTGACCGCCCACAACCACCATTTCGGCACCGCCAGTGCCATCTATATTAACTCCAATGATACCTTGGTTGGGGTTTGGCCCTTGGGGATTGTGATGTAACGCGGAAGATGGCGCATTTGCAGATGCAAAGGCTGCCGATGAAGGAAGGATAGTAGCGCAGTGAGCATATCTTCCCTGCGGTGTATCATTTGTGGGTATGAAACTCCAGGTCCTTGATGGCGCATCGTATATATAGATGTCAGACATCACGACAACCTCTGGCTGGGTATCCTGACCACTTTGCGCAGAGGCAGCCATCTGGGCCTGGCTCTGTGGTGGAGCTGGGGACATTCCTCCATAGCACACCAGTTTGGTATCGCCGAGGGCGCATACACTGTGAAAGTATCTTGGTGGCGGTACATCTCCTGTAGCTTCAATCTTTATCCAATGCCGCTGTATCAAATCAAGTTCGTACAAGTCGGCTGTCAAGGAGGGACGCGACCGGGATAAAATCCGACCGCCAAATACATAAAGTTTATCGCCCAGTATTGTAGTTGTAGCGCCCACCAACGGATGGGGTTCTTTTCCAGTAGTTCGATGTACGTTACACATGAGACCTGACAAATGTGTCGATGATGTTGGTCCAGAAGTACCACCTCCGCCCGCTGCCGAGGAGTGACGAGGCTGTTGTGCTGGGGATGGTGCGGCCGACGGGGGTCCATTGCTCCTTGGTGTCGCAACATTTTCCCGACTATCCTCGGCCCCTTCACCTTCATCCTGCCTGCTAGGGGTAGCGAGACTAGTCTGACTACTACTCATATCCACCTTGTACATACCCGAGGCCGACTGGAACCCGGTAGATTGGTTTTGGGAAGTGCTCGTAGAATTGGTTCGACTACCTGTCACAGCAGGTCGCGACATAACCTCTAGAGCTTTCGGTGTGTCAGGGGGGTCACTCGCAGTGTCTTCGACAATCGGGGATGTAGGTGTTGTTGGCAGGGTTGGAAGGGGCTTCGCAAGATTTGCACAACTCAACTTCCTTTCATTCTGCGACACTACGAATCGGTCGATACTTCCTGAACGTGAATATGGTGTAGGGCTTTTGCTCGTTTGACTGTTGAAAGGTCGACCACGGCTACCAGAAACAGATCCTAGCTTCTTGAGTCCCCTCCGCACACCCGTAAGAAAAGCACCGTCGGTCTTCTCTGGCTCCGCCCTGAAGTCTAAGCCCTCGTCGTCAGTCGAGGATTCGGAGATGTATAAGGACTCTGTAGAGTCTTTCGGTCGAAGAGTTAGCGGATCCGACATGTTGAATCATGCTGCGAAAGACAAAAAGCAATTCATCAACAATGACAAGGAGACATCACCAGCTTCAGATATTATTTTGACCGCGTGGATATAAATGCTTACCTCTGGAAGTACCCAAAAGAATACCGGTACCCGGCCTTGTCAAGATCTTCCGAAATGTAATCCAAGGGTCAGGGAGAGACTATTTCTGGTTTGGGACGTAGGGAGAAGACAGGAGATCCACTCGCCGCACAGACTACACGAGAAGAATAACGGGGAAAGTCGATCGTTCTTCCGTGGGAAAGTGTGCAAAGACTGAATGACTGGTATGATGGTATTGATAGTATCAGTACTAGGTAGCCTAGAGCGCCGGCCACCTGCTCGAAAGCCAAGGTAGTCGGTAGACGGGAGTCGAATGATTGACCCGACTTCCGTTCGACGTGGTGGTGGGTGTTTTCGCCGATACTTCGAAAATTTTTATCAGATCGGATAGAATCCGAGCCCACAGTCTCACTTACACCTCGTACCGGTCCCAGTCTCCAGAACTCTGTATAGTACAGACTATACAGTGTATGCAAATGCACCTTGTCCCAGCTCACGAGCCAATTTTCCTAATCTCCGCCTTATTATTTGACACTTCTCGAGCCGAGACCCAGGAAATGAATTTCTGCGGTTCCAGCCCACTTCCAACTCTTGGAATGCCGATTTCGAAGACTCGATAATATAAAATCCTAGTCACTTCTCCCTTCTGTTGATTTTACACTTCTGTGCGAATCGATTGTGGCAGATTGCAAACTCTGTGAGCTGTTTGTTGTTCCTTTGTTGGCTCACCGACCTTCAACAGCCAACTACACAATGGCCCTGTCGTTGCTCGGCCCTGTCAGAATATTGGATTTCGAGTACAGGACTTTTGAAGGCAAGGCATGGAAGAATTATTATAAGTCCATCCGATGATGGTGCAGTTTTCCCACGTGTTGTCCGTTTTATGCAGTGTAAATCAATCACAAATGGGATCCTCTAAAAGTTTCTAATTGGGTGTGAAGCAGGTTAAAGAAAGTAAAAAAGGAGAGATGTCAGCCCCGTCTGCTTCAGATTGATTACTACCTACCTAGGTACCCAGGCGTTATGGCCTTGTGCCACGCGACTACCTTGGTAGTAGTTAGACAGGCTTGCTATTCTAAGTAAGTCTTGGAACATGCCAAAAGTGTAATACTTGGGGCTTCATCTCAGTTATTATTCGAAAACATCTCGGATATAACTAGTAGTTTCGTAGAAAATATCATGAATGTATGCAGTGAAGAACCGTCACGGATACAAAAATCACAAGAAGTTCAGAGTGCAATTGAACCTTTTTAATATTTTTTTTGTCTAATTCAATTATGTTAATTTAGAAACCCCTCGTCAAAATTGTTAGGAGACTTTATTGGGCCGCTCGTTGATCAATCATTATTTGTCATATCGGTCATTCATTCGAAACCCTTCATCAATTCATAGTTTCGCTCCTCGCGAACTTTAAACGGCAGCAGATGTCTTCTCCTTTGGCAAAGGTGTGAATCTAAGATATGGCTTGACAATGCGGAAGTCTGGGAAAAGAGTCTTGGCCTCCTCATTCTTGACACCAGGGTGAACAATCACATCCTCACCTGGAATCCAGTTGATAGGAGTGGTAATGCGGTGCTTGTCACCAGTTTGAAGGGAGTCAACAACGCGGAGAACCTCGGCGGTGTTACGGCCAGTGGAAGCTGGGTAAGAGAGGATGAGGCGGATTGTCTTCTTTGGGTCAATGATGAAGACAGATCGGATGGTGAATGCAATGCCCTTGGAGTCAACATTTGTGGTATCTTGGTGGTCAAGCCTAGCTCTCTTATTAGCATACAATCTGGAGTCAAGAGTGATCATGAATTGTGCTTACATGTCATATGCATAGGCAACCTTTCGCTCCTTGTCGCCAATGATTGGGAAGGTAAGCTTGCTTCCAGAGATCTCATCAATGTCCTTGATCCATCCACCGTGTGATTCGATTGTGTTTGCGGAGAGACCGATGAGCTTTACGCCACGCTTGGTGAATTCTGGCTCGAGCTTTGCGAAAGCACCGAGCTCAGTGGTGCAAACGGGAGTGTAGTCCTCTGGGTGGGAAAACAAGACAACCCAGTTATCACCGATGAACTCGTGGAAATCGATGGGACCGGTTGTGGTCTCTGCCTTGAAGTTTGGCGCGATGGATCCTAGACGGAGGCTTTGTGCATTTGTTAGCAGAGCTCAAGGTGATAGGATAGTCAAAGTGTATTGGAAAAGGCAGACGACTTGTTGCCAAATAAAATAGGATAGTTACACACATGCCAACATATAGAAATGCTTCCATTGGGTAATCAGAAGGTGAACTTACGGGGTTGCTCTCTCTTCAGCCATTTTGAAATTTGAATGTATACTTAAGTATTGAAGGGTTGAGTGAGTTGTATTGGGGAGATTTGTATGAAGTGGTTGGGTATCAAGATGATTTGGTTAAGATTTGAAAGAAGGAAAGGAAGGAAGGAACGGCGAGATGAGTTTATTAAGAACCTACCTATTCTATTGTCTTACTATGACTTAATTATTCATCAAAGTGTCGCCATCGAGAGAGGGACTGGAGGGGTAAAAGAGAAAATTAGTAGCACGTAGCTATCACGCCATCGGCCTTGTCAAACTTAGGACATCTCGTAGGTATGAGGAATTTATTGGGTATTGAAGCTTGTGAAGCCTTCAAACCGGATATGGTTTAGGGAGGGGTATAGGTATCCCGGGTGGATTATCTGATAGGCTATCAGATCTCACCTGGGCAAGGATTGATTGGCATTTGATGGCTTTGCTCTCATCGCCCCTTTTGAGAATAGTGAATAACACCTGCAATAGGTAGGTACGGTAATTACCTATTTACCTACTCATTTAATATCAACCTGAGAAAAAGAAAAAAAGACGGGATAAAAGGATTGATCATAAGATCGGGATGATAAAATGAACAAAGAGAGACACCAAAAAAAAGCATAGGGTGTCTAAGGTCCTTCTAGTACACTGTACATTACGGTACATTTTAAAGCTAGGTAGGTAGGTACCTAGGTACTAGATATACAATACCGATATCAAAATCGATTTTTTCTACCAGGCGGAGATTTGAATTAACCCCTCCATACCTACCTAAGGTAGGTAGGTACCTAGGTCATCTTGACACACAGCTTTTGAGATGAGGTAAACCAGGCACATACATAGGTAGGTATTCGTTCGAGATTGATAGTTGGATCTCATCCATCAAGTCTCAAGAGCTGCGGTGAACCTTTACAGTACTAGACTTCTAGTGAAGTACATATTGTATACATTCATGTTGATTCATTCATTTCATCATAAAAGTAGCGGCAAGTAGCATCTACTGGGGATGATTACAGTACTTTATTGGAAAACGCTCTATTCTCTATCCTCGCAACTACTCTTTTTTCGATATTATTAGTAATATCTGCCACCGGCATGGAGCTGATGGGCATGGTGCGAGATAGATAGATCTGAAATTCTGAATCAGCCAAGTTGGCACCCAGTTAACCACAGGGAAGAATCTATGTATATCGAGAGGATACCCGGATTCTATCAATAGTCTAGTCTACTTCAGAACTTGATATATTGATATTGACTACTGCTCTAGGTATACGTTACGTATACTTGCTAATAGCTTGCTTGGATTGGACCGCAATCATGGCGCCCAACAGTTGGTCCATCTTCTTCTTTTTATTTCAGCTATACCGTCACGTGCGCTGGACTTGATATCTTTCACAAGACCCCCCTTCCATTACATACCCCACTTCCCTATCTCTAAAGAAGCCTGATCCGGGAATAAGAAATTGATCCATTTTTCTCCTATCTTCGGCCACCGGGTAACTTCCAATTTGCAACATCGCTCTTCTGCAGCCAGCTAATTCTTTAGCAATATATGGGCCATCTAACTTATCGTGGCCTAAGATCTGCAATAAAGCCCTAATAAAAATGGTCTGGCTTTGTGGGAATACTGTAGTATACTAGTATCACTTTCATATCTTAATCAATTTCTGGCCAATGTTGTTTTCTTCCATCGAGTCATTACTTTTTCTCTATATCACATTTTTATCTGTATAATGCTTAATACATGTTACTATCTAATTTCAATCTGATAATAAATACATTGGGAACGTTCAAACTTGCTCTAGAATCTTAGGCAACACAGGATGAGCGACGCAGAATCGGATGTGCCATATCGTGGTGATCCTAGACAAACCTCATTATATGACTCTACCACGGATTTTGACGATGACGGGCAACAGAGGTTCATGAGCCCATCAACGAAGAATTCAATTAATGCCTCAAGTCCAATCGTTTATCATTATCTAACATTCGAAACGTCAATCCCTTCACCAACGAGTAACATTTCATCTACTGAATCTTCGGTGGCACCGGCGCGGCCAGAGTTGAAGAAGTATACTTCACCATTCAACTGGCCAGAAAGCCGCAAGCGGCTTACAGTCTTCCTTTCGTGTGTAGCTACTGCGGCTACCGCTTTCACTTCAGGTTCATACTCTCCAGCTGTCAAGCAAATGGCGGAACTTTGGCATGTTTCAGACGTAGCGATCCTGGTTGGTATCACAACTTTCTGTACCGGTTTTGGTATTGCCCCCATGGCCCTGGCTCCCTTTTCCGAGTTAAATGGACGGAAGCCAATCTTTGTAACTTCAGGCGTGCTATTTTTTGTCACCCAGATTTGCTGTGCTGTGACTCGATCTTATCCAGGCATGCTGGTTGCCAGATTTTTTGTTGGTTGTGGAAGTTCTGTGTTTTCGACAATGGTTGGTGGGGTCATCAGCGACATTCATCATAAGGAGGGTCGCAATACACCTATGGTAAGAAGATGGTAATCCTCAAACTTATAACAACATCCCCAACTAACTTGATGAATGTTAGGCCTTATTCTCAGGCGCAGCCCTTTTTGGAACTGGCCTAGGGCCATTAGTGAGTGGCTTCATCGTGCAGAACACATCCTGGAGATGGGTATTTTGGTTACAGGCCATTACAAATGGACTCCTACTTATTGTAAGTAGTTTTGAATCAATTCTAAATTCATCAGAGAAAGAAATGCCAATGTCTAATTCATATAGGCCCTAATACTTTTCTTTCCCGAGACGAGAGGGAGCATATTGTTGAGTAAGAAAGCACAATGTTTGAACAAGTGGTACGAAGATCGAGAGCAGGCAGGATTCTTTGGTATTGATATGCCGACGTCGACATCAGATGAGAAATTCGAGTCGCAGCGAATCAGATGGAAGGTCAAGTCAGACGAAGAAAGAGAATCGCTCTCACAAATGGTCAAAATCTCTTTATACCGCCCATTTCATCTTCTATTCACTGAGCCCGTGGTGTTCTTCTTCAGTTTATGGGTTTCCTTCGCTTGGGCGGTGCTCTATTTGACCTTGTAAGTTGTTTGGTATTCTAAAGTATGACAAGTTCGTTTCCTATCAAGCTAATCCTCAACCTTCCTAGTGGTTCGATTCCCCTCGTATTTGGGACTTCTCATGGCTTTGATCGGCAACAATCGGGTGCAATATTTGCTGCTATATCAATCGGGGGTATAATATCCACTTTCGTCTCTATCTATCAAGAGCGATGGCTTGCCAGGTATCTCGATTGGTCGTCCAAGAACGTACAAAATCCAGGCATCATTCGAAGGAACATAGATCTCTCGTCTCCAGAATCGAGATTGTACTTTGCTTGTTTTGAATCCGCTTTATTGCCTATTGGTCTTTTTTGGTTCGGTGTAAGTTCTATACTTTTCGGTCATTCTTCTGGGCGCCATTTGACTAACCATTATCGTAGTGGACGCAATTCTCTTCAATCCATTGGATAGTCCCGACTTTTGGTATAGCCTGCGCCACTATGGGGATCTATTCAATATATCTCGCGACTTTCAACTATCTAGCTGACACTTATCATCGATATGCATCATCAGCTCTTGCGGCGCAGAGTTGCTGCCGTAATATTATGGGTGGAATATTCCCTCTTATTACTGCTATCATGTTCAATAATCTCACTTTTCAAGGAGCGGCATCCTTGCTGGGTGGTATTGGGGCTCTGTTGACTGTCGTACCTTGGGTATTGACCCTTTACGGACCGGCCATTCGCCTGAGAAGCAAATTCGCAAGCGAGATCATGTAACATTGCCCATACGAGAGAAGCAATGCTGTTGGATATTGAAGCTAGTGGTTTCTCGGAACCTTTGGCTTGGTACTTGTGTTCCTGAAAGACTCCATCTAATGTATCCGATTTATGATAAATATGCTGGAATACCGAGGTAATACATACCTACAGGCACAACCAAAGCCTTTAGAGTTGGCAAGATAATTTGAGGAGATGGGAATCTTCATAGCTAGTTGGAGGGTACTTCTGTGAAGAATAATGAATTATGAGAAGCAGGAGGAAACGATAGAAAGGTAACGATCATGAGATATGGAGAAATGACATAATAGATACATAATGTTTCTAAAGACCTTATGAAAATTAATTCCAAGCATGCATGCCGCAATAGAGCAAGTATTTAATAAGAAGTAAGGATCCCGGAGGCTAAATGTGAAATCTTATCAACATTGAAACACTTGCTACTGTCGAAATGACCCCTTTTTTTTAGTATTGTCTCGCTACTTTTCACCTTCCTCTCATTGGTCACTTCATTCAGTACTATAATGGCATATTTTGAGGCATCGATGGCGATTTTCAGATTCACTCCTGGTACTAGGTAAAGAGTGATAACTTCGTCTGAAAGTTAACATTACCACCCCTTCATATTAGCCGCCTTCTTAGATCCAATAGCAGGGCTTGGTATCCAATAGCAAAAACAGTAAAGAGTAACTGTCAATACCTAGGTAGGTTTCATCTGAAAGTCAACCACCCCTTCAGAACCTTCATATTAGCCTTCTTCTCAGATTCACTAGGCTTGGTACTGACAGTAAAGAGACAATTTCTCCTTCTTTCTCCGCCTCTTCTCCACAACATGGGGCTTCTAAATTTGGACAATTTAACAATCCGAAGTCGGCACGGGGATGATATGATCCTTGCTAGCGTATCAATTCCCCTGCTGAAGATCAATCTTATGGATAGCCAAGAACAACAATTTATTTATTTACTACTTACTGTATTAATCTCAAGATCTTGGAAATAGGTATAACATTGAACCTTTATTTAATATAATATTGACTTGGGCTATTTCTCGATCATCCAGTTATCAACATCCAGATTCAACAGGCATATAACCTCAAAAGTCTAGTTTTTAAATATTGACAGTTAATCAACAAGATGTTGGGCTGGTGAGCATTTTCTTATCTCTTGTGCAGCCGCTGATATCATAATTCATTTTGTCTCAACTCCAAGATCTGTAGCTAACATCAATGTCAACAGGTATCAGGCAAAGTTGGCAGCACGCCCTGTTCTTACTCAGAGTGTGACATCTGCAATTCTTTTTGCAACTGGAGATGTATTAGCACAACAATTGGTCGAAAAGAAGGGCATCAAAGAACATGAGATTGCTAGAACAGGTCGGATGGCATTGTATGGTGGCGGTATGTACAAAAGAGCTATATACAACATGGGAAACAAATATTAATGAATAATCTTTAAGCTATCTTCGGTCCTATTGCTACCAACTGGTTCAAATTCCTCCAAAACCATGTTGTCTTGAAGAACAAGAACCTCGAAATGGCAGCTCGAGTCGCCGCCGATCAATGCATTGTCGCACCCATCAACTTGGGCTTGTTCCTTACCACCATGTCTGTCCTCGAGGGAACAGATCCAAAGAAGAAGCTCGAAGCAAACTACTCTACCGCCCTTCAAAAGAATTACATGATCTGGCCTGCTGTTCAAGCTGTCAACTTCAAACTCGTTCCTCTTGAGCACAGAGTCTTGGTTGTCAACATTGTCTCTTTGGGCTGGAACTGCTACCTCAGTTACTTGAATGGTCGCAAATCGGATGTCACAGTTGAAAAGGTAGTGGAGAAGGCCAAGGAGCTTTAAAGAATGTGTATATGGCTATTAAATGAGTTCGATTGTGTACTTTGGACAAAAAAGGCATGGTAGATTTCAGCAGATCTCGACTCGATAGACTTTTAAAGGTCCTACATCATATCATAGCGGGGCGTTTAGGGGTTGCTTCAGTTTTACTAAGGATATAGATGAGCAAGATTATAGATGAGCAAGATCGTATATCAAGCAATGCATCTGGGAGGGGATAGATATTTTTCTACATGTTATTGTGAGTTTATTGTTTAGTGACGTATGTTTTAGAATTCCGCTATGTCGCAGTCTTTCTATATAGGTGGGCATTGTGTATCCACTGACTAGGGTAGGTTCTTGCTTCTTGCTTCTTGCTTCTTGTACCTTCTGTAACTGTCCCCGTTCTTTCGTTACACTCAAGATCAGGTCGTCGTATCTACCTATCAGCTTCCCTAAAAAGTTAGTAAATCTGTCTTCGACTATAGCCCAGGTAAGAAAAACATCGACCAATAATCGTGGGCAAGTACTCAATCACGTGATATATCTTCAACTAACCCCAAGGCTTGAGCCGAGCCTTCACAACAGCAAGGGCCACCACCAAATCTACCTAATCGCGTCGCATTTCCAAAAATTTGAAGAAAGTGCTAACAACCAAACGCACAATACCTATCAAAGGACACCATAACGAGAACAATATCTTAACACATATAAGTTAGACGGTTTGCCTGGAGCAACAAGTCGATCGAATCAAAATAAAGCAAACCGAACATAAAGGTTACTCTTCTTAGGAGTATTTTTGTCTTTGCTTTTATTCACTCATCACCCCGCCACGGAGAATAGAATTTGACTAGCCTCGCATTCAATTCTGCAAGAGCACAGGAACTCTACAACCCTTCTCAGCATTGACCCGATTTCACTTACCCCTTCCTCTCTCTTCATCCTACCATCTATCATTCTCTCGATTTTACTCCACCATTAAAAAATAAAACAAACATGGCAGCCGTGGCAGCACAAGCACCAGCTGGTGAACAAGTTGACTTGTCAACCATTCCAATCTCACCTGAAGGCGCTAGCACTTCAAACGAGAATACCAAGCCAGCTACAGATGGCGAGCAAATTACCGTCTTTCATGACAAGGATAACTTCAATGTTAAGCATCCTTTGATGAACAAATGGACTCTGTGGTTCACAAAGCCACCCAGTGGAAAGGTAACTTTTTCACCATCGAGGTTTGCCAGGTCGGGTACTGACGTAGTATCATGTAGGGTGACAACTGGAATGATCTCTTGAAGGAAGTCATCACTTTCAACTCTGTTGAGGAGTTCTGGGGTGTATATGTAAGTACCGAATTTTGAGCGGCTTTGTTACGTCTTTGGCTTGGCTAACAATTTTTTGCAGAACAACATCGCACCAACTTCTGAACTCGCCCTCAAATCCGATTACCATCTTTTCAAGGAAGGTGTTCGACCGGAATGGGAAGATCAACAAAACAAACATGGTGGAAAATGGTCATATCAGTTCAAGGAGAAGCGCAACGTCCCCATTGATGAACTTTGGCTCCATGTCATGCTGGCAGCTATCGGAGAGACTCTCGAGGAAGAGGACGATGGAGAGTTGATGGGTGTTGTGGTCAACGTCAGGAAGGGATTCTACCGTGTTGGTGTCTGGACTCGCACAATCGGCAAGAGCATTCCGGGAGGTGGAGATGGTGATGTCGCAGGAGGCAAGGGAAGATCCCCAGAGAAGGGCAGAGAAGTCTTGCTGAACATCGGTAAAAAATTCAAGGAAGTTTTGAAGCTCCCAGCATCCGAGGCGGTCGAATTCTCCGGTCACACCGATAGTGCACACAGCGGAAGCACTCGTGCCAAAGCCAAGTATTCGGTCTAAGCGCTTTCGACATGTATATGAGATGAGACACGATTCTCCTTTACCTGTGTTACGATCTCGTGGGTTTCTCTTTATGAAGATACCACGAAACTAGGCTAGGGCTAAATGGAAGGCGGTTCAACAAAGTTTTATGGTTTTATGGCAATATTTGCATGCATTATTGAAGGCAAGACCTAAGCTTGGCCTCCTAAAATTATGGGGGAGGGGTATTTATGCCATATTGTTTTTATTGCTCTGCTACTACACTACTGCTTTTGATGGTGGTTATTTTATGCATGGCGTTAATCACTGGGCAATATAGGCTCAGATATCACAAGTGTTCATAGAGATGCGAGATCGTGAATTTAAAATCAACGATGCATAGGTACATTCCATTGAGATGTGGATTAAATCCTGAATTGCGGTCACATGTGATACAACTGCTACGGTTTTAAGCTTGGTTTATCGCAGCAAGTGTCGTCTGAATTTAATTGAAGGGATGGATACCTATAAAGATGATGTCTATATATCTACCTACTGGGTATTTAGGTGTTCGTCCCGCTTGTTAGGGGTAGTTTTTTATTCTTTCTAGCAAGTACTCGAAGCTATATCAGTCCGTTATCTCCAAATACCAAGAGGGTTGAATAGATTTCTATATTCGGATGATAGACTACAGATATGCATTTCCTACACAGACCTACATGAAAAAGCAGTAGGGAGAGGGATCTGAATAGTTTTGATATGGTACAATATAGTACAATCTTCTGAATTGCCACCCGGCGATCCGTCTATCCTCTATCTATAGGTACCTACCGGATGTAAAAAGTGTATACCCGCCTACGTACACAACCCAATCTCATTCATATTCATATCTTACATGAGTTATATGAGTTACATCTCATCCCCACTAATATCCTCGACAAAAACCCTCTTCACAAGCTCCTTCTTATTAATCTTCCCCATGGCATTCCTTGGAATGTGCTCTACAACCCTCATCACCTGCGGGATTTTATATCCCGCCAATCGATCCTTGAGTGCTCTCCTCAAATCCAGCGGGCCCCATTTCTTGCCCTCTAAATACTCATCGTTGAGTACTACCACTGCGCCAACTTTCTGCCCCCAGTTCCCCGATGGCACCGCGCACACCGCGCATTCTGATATCTGGGGGAGCGATAACATTTCCCGTTCTACTTCAAGTGCACTCACTTTTTCCCCGCCGGTCTTAATAATATCAGCTGATTTGCGACCGCGGATGAAATACATGGGGCCTTTCGCCCATTCCTGATTGCTTTTCCCGGCGCCATCAATATAGCGACGAACCGCTACATCGCCCGTCTTAAACCAACGACCGCCACCATCAGCATCTTCAACGTGTTCTTTTAGTGTGGCTTCTGGATTGCGCCAGTATTCTTTGAAAATGGTGGGGCCGCGGAGTTGGATCTCTCCGTCGCGTTCTTTGCCTTGGGAATCGAGTTCTGAGCCGGGAAGTATCACTTCATTAGTCTCGGTGTCGACGAGGCGGACTTGAACGGAGGGTAAGGGCCACCCTACACTGGCGTCTACGCGGTCTGTATGGGAGAGACCGCAGGAGAGGGCCATACCGACTTCAGTCATGCCGTAGCGTTCGAGGAGGATGTTGTTTGAGGAGAGGGTCGACCAGGCGTTTTTGATCGGGGTGGGGAGGGCCGCGCTTCCGGATATGTTGAGGCGGAGGTTTGGGGGGGATATGGCTTCCTTTGCTGCGGATTGAGATGCCGGGGGAAGATTTTTGTGGGTTGCTAAGAGACGGCTGTAGACGGTAGGGACGACTGTGAAGAACGTAATAGGTTCATTGATTTTGGGATTTGGCAAGAAAGGGGCGGCAAAGCGTTGCCAGACGGCAGTGGCGTTGAAGGGGAAGAGAAATTCGATTGTAGAGCCGGAGTATAGGGGGGCAAGGATAGCGTTCACTGTACCGTGGATGTGATGGAGTGGGAGGATGTGAAGGAGATGATCTCGAGGACTGTAGTCCCAGGCTTCAATCAAGGATTTTGATTGTGCTGTTAAGACGGATTGGGGAAGCAGGACACCTTTCTGATTTTTGTAAGCGTATGTTGTATACTGAATCACGAAGGGGACTCACTGGTCTATTGGTTGTCCCTGATGTGTATAACATCATTCCCCCTTGACCTTCTGACGGCCCTGCCAAAGTGACCTTCCCATAATCTGAATTCTCAAGCTTCTTTTCAAGCTTAACATGCTTAGGTTTTGCCTCTAGGCCAGTATTCATCACCTCTTCAGCCTTGCTCTCAAATTTAGTTGAGGACAATAGCATTGAAGCTTCGCTTTGATCCAAGATATATTGCAATTCATTGGCAGGGAATGCCGGAGACAGCGGAACGGCTATAGAATGCGTGCCAAATATGGAAAGCAAAGTTACTATATCATCTTAAATTTATGTTCTTTTTGAATATAGATATTTCGGGTTGCGCACCCACATAATCATAGCTATTTTCTACAAGAAAAGCAATCCTTTCTCCCTCTAATCCTTTTTGCCCGGCCTCATTCGAGAGCTTGTCTCTTCTTTCTGCTACATCATGTAGTAATTGACCATACGTAAACCGTCTCCCGGATGCTGAATGTATTACCGATGTAGATTTGGGATCGTGGCTTGAGATAGCTTCGAAGAGGGGTAGTTTTGGGAGTGTGGATGCCATTCTTGGAGAGAAGAGAGTGAATGGAGTTTTGAAGAGCGGTCGGAGGAGGAATGAAGGGGGAATTCGTGGTAAGAATAACGATGATCTTCTTGTGCAGAACATTGTAACGACGGGGGCTTGGAGGGGCATTGGTAGGGATGGTTCATTGGATAGCAGATAAGACCGACCGATGCTGGTATGTTTAGAAACCTGGGGATAAGTATGTCGTCGATACCAATGTGTTCTCAAATTGTCATTGCTGTTCCTACCTTAGATAATTTCTGCGATGAACCAAAAATGTTCTATGTTTTACAAATGCCAACATTTTATTGCAATAGAGACATTCAAACAAAACAATCTTGCCTGAAGTACTAGGTAAGGATTTCAACGTTCTAGAATTCTACCTAACTCTCGGGAAGGCTACGGATAGCCTTGACGTCCGCAATGCGGGACGGTTACCGGAAAAAGTCTAGCCTCAAAACCACAAGGCTCTTTCTAATCCACAGTTGACAAGGCTGTCATGTAACACAATATATTCAATATCAAGAATACCGTTTGCGTTCAAATCAACGCTCATCATCTCCTCCTCAATCTATTGTTTCACAATAGATTAATGCTCCGCATAATTCGTCCCGCTGTCTCACGGCGATATCTATCCTCCATCATGACATCCAAAACTCACTATGAAGACATCATACGCACCCGGGTGAAAACTTCCCCCCCTCCATTCTAAATATACCCCTCACTAATGCTCTATTTTAGCTTACGGAAGAGTTCAAACCTACCCGCCTTGTAATATACAATGATTCATCCAAACACTCACATCATCGAGCCATGGCCGACTCCACATCTCATGAAACACATTTTCGAGTCGAAATCACTTCGGATGCGTTTGTGAAAAAGATGCAACCAGCGAGGCATAGAATGGTGTATGCCTTGTTGAAGGAGGAGATGGCAGTGGAGGGTGGTATTCATGCTTTGCAATTAAAGACGAGGACACCGGAGGAGGAGGCAAGAGAGGAGGCGAAGGATAATGAAGCTGGAGAGGTTGTTGCTAAAGTAAGCGGACCTTAGCAAGAGAACTCATGATTATATCCGGTGATTGAGATACCCTCTTTGAAAGTTCATTGCGAAATGGCAGATTAGACGACTGAACAAAATTATCTCAAAGCTTATGTTACTTATTATGCTATTGAATGGGAGGCTGTTGGAGTTTAAGGCGGATCTATAAGTACAAAATGGGTATATTGAGCGGATGGTTGCAGCTATACATTCCACGGAAAGTTTTCAAATACCCAATTCTTTTTTGTATGCTCTTCAATTCTTAACTCTTGCTTCAATCGAACTAACCTAAGTTATGCCAAAGATCAGGCGGCAAGGAAAGATTCTATAAAGGTGAATAGGTAGTCTATTGTGAACATTCTCTCTATATGCCTCCAACGCTAGTTCTTGACCAAATTCAACATCAAAATGCCTTAAGATAAGTTGTTCGTTTGCATCAAGCGGGTAAGTCAACTGTCAAAACTCCCAGTTTTTTCGCCAATACGAGCATTGGCTTTACCACAGCTTCGACATCCCCAATTTTGATCGGAATCCTATGGTTCCCATCCCATTCAATCAGCTGCGCACTTCTATTATCGCACCAAATCTTAAGCAAGTCCTTATGAAAATCCAATCCCGGATCTTTCAACCCATGGACATGAATAGTCGGTAAAGTCAAAACATCATTCTCATCCACTGGCCCCCACCTTTCTTGATCCCTCTCCAAACCAACCAACGGCGCCCTCCCAGCCATCAAAACCGCAAACCTCCAATCATGCCCCTCCAAATCTCTTCCCCCTTCTTCTCTAATCTGCCTCCTCAACAACAAGCTCCCTGCTATTTTCGCCCCCTGACTAAAACCCAGCAATCCTACCCATCCCCCCGTAGCCCCTTTCGCATCATCCTCTCTCATCGCTTTCCCAATACTCTCTTCAATAGCAGCGACCTCATCACGTGGATCTATAACTTCATGTTCCGGTAACCAACCTAGCCACCGTTTAAAAGGTCCACAGTCTCCGTAAACACTTGTGACATCGGGTCCAGCCCCAGATTCGAAAGGGGCTTCGGCAAATACGAGGCGGAAATAAGGTTTGAGATGTAGAGATAACACACGGCATTGCATGGTGAAGATCAGGGCGTTTGTTCCACCGCCGTGGAGACAGAGGAGGCGGGGGAGGTGGAGTGTGGGGTCGTGGGGGGTAGATACCATGGTTATGTTTGTTCTTGTGGAAGGAGTGTAATTTTGTGGTTTTGAGGGTTGGTGAATGAACGGTATGAAGAGAAAGTGATGGATATGATATGCTTATGATAATGGTGATATATACGAGGTATGCACGTTTGTGGTTTGCTGACAGATGCTAACTAAATACAGAACAGGTATTTACGTACTACTAGCCTTTGCTTACCTTTACCTTTCTCCACTACCTAACTACCTGGCAAGTTGATAGCATTTGCGTATTCGGTCAATTAATTCTATAAATTTCATTGAGGATATTCTGACAAATTCGAGAAGGTATGAAGGTATTTAACTGTGTGATACGGATGTCCGCTCCAATCAAATTCGACTGCACAGCGGAACTCTATTCTCTGAAGCTGATCCGGAATAATGATAATAGGCGACATTCTAGAGTGGGAAGCTATCCGACTACCAATGATTCAATGATGTAGATGGAGATGGAGACGTGATAAGAGACCTGGAAAATTCAAAGTACTGTAGTTCAGCACTTGAGATATTCTCCTACTGATCCATTGCATTTTCTATTTACCCATCATCACTTTGGAAGGCCTAATAAGACTTCGCATTTTGAATAATGGCTTACGTTTTCAAATGAAGGGTGTTGGCTTCAACCAAGTGGTTAGAATGAGTAACTTCAGCCTGTCTATAATATTTGTAGCTGTCGAATTCTACTCTTCTAGGGAAAAAAGACACTTTTTCAAGTTACTCTCGTCACACTAGTTCTTGAAGGCTTCCATCTATACTTGGTCACGAATTTTCATGCATTTTAGTGTCATGCGGAAGACCCATCGTTGCCTTCAAGTCAGAAGACGATGTAACGTCGCTGTTTGGGTTTCTGTATTTGTTCAATTATTCTAGTGGACTACGCACCCTACTCTGGACGATGCTGAATAGGGAACTTTTGGGACTAGTGACTAGATTTTTGTATAATAATTGATGAATTTTCAAGGAAAATAATCTTTCTCATAAATAAATAACATAACAGTTCTTTCGATTCTTCAAAACTCATAATAAATTTTCAACTAACTTCCATCCAAACTTGACTTTAAATTCCTTTGTTTCATTTCAGTACGAGAGTCTCATGGTTCCCATATGTTCTCAATTCATAGCTAGCTACCACATAAGCAATTCAAACTTGAGACGGACATTGCCGAAGTACGTTCGCACCCTTCTTTGGATGAGCTGCTGCTCCACAATAACTGTTCCCAGAAGTTTCAAGGTTATCATCAAGTTCGTATAAATCTACGATGGAGAAAAGGATATTCCGAGAACTTACGTAGCCACATTAGGAGAGCCCGAATCTGTAACATATATGACTCTGTGTGGCCCGGGATCGCCGCCATCATAACCAGGTGCAGGAGGAAGTTTCATCGGCATTTCATACAGGGTCTTCGATGTGCACCCAGCCGATAAAGTCGGGAACACAACCGATCCCGACAGGGTATTGTAAAAGACGTGAGGGTCTGTTCTTGTGCCCGTTGTCACCTTTGAGGGTTGATGTTTGAGGACTGATTCGACAGCAGTGTGGAGATGGGCAGACGATAATGTGACGGTAGCAGTTCCGGCTGGAGTTGTTGACATCAACTCTGTCTGTAATGCCTTTCCTGCTCTCACACCAGCTTTGATCTTTCTGGAGGGGAAAAGAAAAGAATTGCCTACCATCTCATTTCACATTGATGCCATCAACGGTGGCTGTAGCCGTACTAGCAAGGCTAGTCAACGTGAGGAGAATGTAAAACTGCATGATTATCTCGCATGTAGGTAATGTTGAAGAGGTATGAAGCTTATGGTCTCTATATACAGACTTTCGGGGGCCTAAGAACGTAAGTAGATATGAGAGAAGAAAAGGAATGCTTCAGATGATATGATAGCGGGGACCAAATACGGTGATGTTTTGTATTAAGTTCCCAAGTAGAAAACCCGAGATACGAAAATACTGCGATTTAAAAGGCAGCACTATGGGATTGTATCAACTTTTTACACTATACTAGCATAAGAATCACTAGTGTCACAATGCATCCGGAAACCTGCAAGATGGGTGGAATCTGTAGGCCCATCGCAGCGCTATATCATTCTGTAATTAATGTAAAACCTTTGTCTTGGACAGACGGTAAACTGTATTGAGATATTATTCTGGAGAATGCCGACTTCTGATGAGGCTACCGATATGTTTCTTTAATCACTTCACCTCGACCCATCTCAATCCCACCTTCTCCGGGCTTCTCATCTGCAACAACAAAACCACAACGTTATCCTTCACCACATCTATGACTCTCTGTTTTGCTTGCTCCTGCGTTTCCCCATCTTCCAGCACAATCTCGACCCGATGCCTTTTGAATAGGGCAACCATCGCTGCTACAAATTCAACCTGGCTAAACTTCTTTCCTGGACATGGTCGCACTCCATCCGACCATGGCTGGTATGATCCTTTGGGTGGCGTGCGCACATATTCACATTCAAGTGGTGACATATTTGTCCTTTCGGTTTTGGATAGAATCCAGCGTGCTGCAAAACAGGGAGGTCATTAATTGTATACCTGGGAAAGATCTTGAAGGGGAATGAGGAACGGAAAGCTGTATTAGGAAACCAAAAGGATGCATAAGATGAAACATTAAATTGGATTTTAAGGGTGGGGGACAGAATTGAGCATTAGAAACAAAAGAATTAGTGAACAGATTATGCTTACAGGGGTGCCATTCGAGGCTATTCTCACCCCAGTATCGTGGATCGGAGTGTAGTGCGTTGGTATTTGGGATAATGCGCGTGTGGGGTGGAATGATGATTGTTCGATTGCCAATGGTAAGTGGTTGTGGGATCTCGAAGGTGGTTTTGCAGATTCCGATGAGTGGATTCCAAAGTCGTACCGTTTCTAGCTATATCACACACTTACTGTCAGCACCATCTTGGCCTTTCTTCAGAAGGAAGTACTAATTACCATAATGGCAAGACATCGGTTCAACCTAGGACATAATTCCTTGAAATCCCACGTCGATGGCATATCGTTAGTTATAACGAAGTTGATTTCTTCTGATATCCAATCTTGAACTTCGGGATGAGCTGCGAGAAGATAGAGTGTCCAATTGACTAGAAGATTAGGGAGTTAGTGAGTATCTATTAGGGAAAACTCTCAAAGGAAAATGAGGAGTTGACAAAACAAAACATAAAAACAGGGGTTGGGATCTGGGAACAAGCTTACGTGTGATGGCAGTGGTATCATGTCCAGCAAAGTTGTAAACAAATATATTTCCATAGATTTCCTCTTCGGTGAGTCCCTGAAAGCTACCTGTGCCATTTGAGATTGAGCCATCCGACGATGATTGAGACTGTTCTTTGGAAGCTCGAAGTAAAGAATTTGTAAACGTTGCACTTCTGGTTTTCCCCTGCGAGATGGCACGCTTTTCATCATTGAGCATCTCTGTCATATAATACTTGAAATCAACTGTTGCTTGTCCAGTCCGCTTCCATTTAGGCGGCCATGGTATCTTGGAGAGAAGCTTGGGTCCAAGCACAAGGATAAGAAGACAATTTTCCAAGACTATAGCAAGGGAGTCTCTGTAGTTGTAAGTATGTCCGGGCTTGGGCTGCTCGGTAGATCTTTTGAACGAGTATGATTTCCCGAATCCTGCCCCAGACAGCACATGCAGTGAGAACGTACGAGTATCCCTATCTGTACGGGTGACGGGGCCTTCTAGAGACTTCCAGAATTGTAAAATCTCATCTGCTTGCCTCAGGGCCTCGATCCAAACTAAACTATTGTTTTGATCATTGAAGGGCGCACTAGTGATTTTGCGCTGTCTTTGCCAATCTTCTCCTACGGCCTGTGACATCAGGTTAACCCCAATAGTTTCGCAAATTTAGGATCATCTTTACTTACTGTCGAAATATTAGGTCCAAAGACCGCTAGCACCGCTGCTTCAGTAAGCAATTGATCGCATTATGAAAGGGCGAGGTTATTCCTACCTAGCAAATCCGGAGGTCTATCAAAATCATCCCTCCTTTTAAAGATTTCATTCACAGCTTCGGGGTTGCAGAGATATAACCAATTGCGACCCGCCGAGACATGAATGACTACATCGCCAAGCTCCTGGTGCATTTTGTACTTATCTCTGAACTCCCAGCCCGGCCGACTGTATCGAGCGATGTCGCAGTCGCCGAACACACCTCTTATGATAGGAAGCACAATACCTGATACGAGAATCCACTATCATCGATATATCAGCGATAGCCTGATACCAAGGACGTTGGAATAGAAATGTGGAAATATCAGATGAGGTGGTAGGATATCGTGACGTGGGTGATCAATGAAAATGTGTAATAAGTACTCACTACTGGGTTATCGCCGCTGGCAATGAGGATTCTAATCGGAACTCCAATCTTCAAGGCAATTCTGTAGTTTTTAACTAGGCAAAGAAGGTTCCAAATGCCAAAACTCGTAGGCAGTAGGACCAGTAAAGCAATCACCAAGTAAGCCATAATGCTCGATGCTGAAGATTGAAAGAGAAAAAGAGCAAAAGAGCAAAAGAGCAAGATGTGTGAGGTGACGAGGTTGAGCTGGGGACTGTTTTCCTGGCTGTAGGTAGGTAAAAATTGCAGTGGAGATCAAGGCTACCTACCTAGGTAGAGGGAAATCTCATGTGAGGGGAGTAGGGGGAGTCGTGCATTTCTCAAACCTCCAAGTAAGCTCTTACCAAGGTTTCAATGCAGTTGGAGATTAATATTGATTTCTTTCCCAGTAATGTAACTGTGTATGTGGCCGGGGTATTGTGACGAAATTGGAATTGGGGTAATACCGCAGCCAACCTATGGATGGATGGATGATGCCGCTGTACCATCTATAAACTCATTTTTTAGAAAACACACTAACCCATTTTCAATCCCTAACTTTGCGAAGGTGAGGCAAGGCAAAAAGTGAATAAAGTGAATAGGTGAGAAAAGGAGAAAGAAAAGTTAGGTATCCATTTAAAAGAAATTTTCTATACATTTTGATAATTCTTTTCAACCAACACACCTAACTTGCTCGGAGCTTAAGCAATCAGGCTTTTATTAGTGTGTTTTCTAACAAATGAGTTTATAGATGGCAATGCTAACCCTAACCTTCAATGTTATGTAGGTAAGGTATCTAAGGTACATATTCAAATCGATCAATCAGTTGGGTGGGGTTACAGGGTAAAATTATTAGTGTACGGAGTAGGTACTTGGGAAGTTCACACTTGCAGATGTACCCAGTCAATTTAGTCAGGCCTTTAAAGAGGGGCGAAGCCAGGGGCAATAGGCACAACCGAACTAAAATGTTCTAAAGAAAAAGATGAATTCTTAAAGTAAAGTTCTATCAATAATATGTCATTCTCTTTTTCTTCGAAATTCTGGAATTGATTTGATATTAAATTTCAGAATAGTGAGTTGTGGTTAATTTGAAAACAATTTAATTCGTCAAAATTTGAGCACTGCCCCCCTTTCAAGACTAGCCTGAGGGGGTATTATACCACTTGGAAGGTAGTTTGATGGATGAACTGACTGGCTGTAACAATTAAGTTACATATCCAAGCTGCACAATCTACCTGACAGGTAATATTCCTACATACCTATAGATAGCATATGTATAACGTAGCACCCAAGCTCGAGCATACAGTACCGTAGGTAGGTAGGTAGGTAGGTACTGCGCCGCAAGCTAAAGAGATTAATCCCAGAATCTGCTTTTGTCTCCACCTACGAACCTTCAAAAGAATATTATCTCACATAGTGTGAGGGTTGGCAATCGCACAGAATTCATTGATGTTCAGACAACCTGGAAATAGTCTCATCATTTACAACACATGTTCGTTATCTTGCTTTGCCAAAGAGCTAGACCATAACCCCAGAACTCGGAGAACAAAAAAGACCTCGGGAAGTAGAGAATATGAAGCAGAATATACCAGAACCCGAAATTCTGTCTCCCTCTGCATCTTCTCATTATGCGAACAACGCAGTCATTGAAAAATTGGACTGGAAACCCAAGCTAGATAGCGACAATGTGCACGCACCCGCCGCCACAAGTCACTATCTTCAGGGTTGGAGACTTGGTATTGTTATTACTTCACTTGCTCTAGGGATATTTCTCATTGCCCTGGACACAACCATTATTGGGGTTGCTATCCCAAAGATCACATCGGATTTTCGGAATCTAGATGATATCGCTTGGTTTGGAAGTGCCTACCTATTGACGGTAACAGCATTTCAACCATCATTTGGCATTCTATATAAATTCTTTAATGCGAAATATGTTTACTTGGTAGCGATCGTTATATTCGAAGGTACTCCATTCATTTATTTCATTGCTTTAAATGATTGTTTGCTAACCCAACGAAGTCGGGTCCATTCTTTGCGCTGCCGCTCCCAACTCACCTGTGTTCATACTCGGCCGTGCGATTTCAGGACTAGGAGCTGCAGGTATTTATCAAGGAGCTCTAGGGATAGTGGGATATACCGTTGTTCTAGAGAAACGGCCACTGTACTTTGGGATTGTTGTCAGTTCTTTTGCTATTAGCGGTTGCATTGGGCCTATACTAGGTGGTGTGCTGACTGACCACGTCTCATGGCGATGGTGCTTCTGGATGTGAGTCACAAGTGTTCTTTATACCGCTAATTCTCAGGATATATAGTTTTGCGACTGTTTCTAACCTATTTTTCTTCAGAAATGCCCCCATTGGTGCAGTAGTTCTGGTGGTTGTAATTATCTTTCTGGACCTCAGAAATGCAAACACTAAGAATGCCACGTTGCCGCTCATAACAAAAATGAAGTACGTCGATGGTGTAGGCACACTTACCTTTATAGGAGCAATAACATGTCTGCTGCTAGCCCTTCAGTGGGGCGGCCAAATCCTGCCATGGAGCTCATCCAAAATCATTGGGTTGCTTGTTGGATTCGGCAGCTTAGGTGTCGTTTTCGCCATTATACAATGGAAGCGTGGAGAATACGCTATAATACCGTTGCGGGTTATTCGTCAACGCTCCGTCGCGATGGTTATATGTTTGTTATTTTTCGTTGGACTGACGATAACTGTTGTGAGAAATCACCTTCCACTTGGGTAACAGCATGATATATTAATGGATTCCTAGCTCTCATATTACATTCCAATATATTTTCAGGCAGTTAGAGGGCTATCTGCTACTACAAGTGGTATCCGATTTATTTCATTAATAGTACCGCAGACCGTGTGCTTGATTGTTGTTGGGGCAGTCGCTTCAATATGGGGATATTATGTAAGGAGAAGAATAGCCCCATTTACATAGGGTTCTAACATTCATCAGGCTCCATATATTATAGCTGGAACGACAATTTGTACTGTCGGCTGCGGATTGTTAACGACGATAGGACTTTATACCTCTACAGTACAATGGGCAGCTTTCATAGGCATCATAGGTATAGGGTTTGGGGGAGCATTACAATTACCCTACACAGCACTTCAATTAGTTTTAAGGTAAGACAACCATCACTCTTTGAATGTTTGGTCTTACCCTCAATCTGACTTTAAATAGCGAGAATGATCTTCCGACGGGCAATGGTAATTTGAGTAGTCTCGTATTCGTTCATATGCTAACGTCACACAGCGATTGCCGTCTTTTCCTCGCAGCTAGGAGGGTAAGAACATAATCTATTACCAATTCGGTAGCCTCGCTGACTGGCATTTTCTGATAGTGCTGTGGGGCTTGCTATAGGGCAGGTCTTACTCGTTTCAAACCTTCAAACGAGTATTCTTCGTCTCGTGCCATCCGTCTCTCCTGATGCTGTAATACAAGCTGGCGCTTCGAATCTCGGTCTACTCACGACAGATCCCGAAATATTGATGTCGATACATGGTGCATGGGCAAGCGCTGTACGTGTGGTGTTTGTGCTCGCTTTAGTAGCTTCAGCGCTGTCCGTTCCCTTTTCCCTTGGAATTGAACATCTGAATGTTCACGTTGTTTCTAAGCAGAGGAAAGAAGCCCAGTAGTTCAGCCCTATATTGGAAATTTAAGAGATCGTATGGGTCTCCGTGGGGCCGAGTAGACTCCTCGAAGGGGTCGATAATCAGGTGTACAGACAATTGAAGTAGTAGCGACAAGGTTGATGAAATCGCTATGAAGTACCGTGGTGGGTTAATTGCAGTTCATATGCTTCTGGTAAGGAAGTCGTATTTTCCAGGGGAGGTACGATGTACGAATTCAATGGTTAACAAAGTATCATTATTGTCAATGAGATAGTGAACTGAGGCTGGCGTTATACATCAATTTGACATAAATGAACCCAAACTATTTTTCCGCGTTTCCTCTGATAATTCATCATTTCATGAGAACAACCACTGAAATAACATCTATTTCCAGCTTGTCCTAACAATCAAGTCCATCACAATACGACAAATGATGGCTCTGAGCTTGAATACCATATCCATAACTAAATAGAGTTAGTATGAGTTCTCTGACCCATAGTAAGTCTAGAGTTCTGGTTCATACCGCGGCGAGTAAACATGCCCCTATGAATTTGGATTAGAGAACATCGGTTTTCTTCGTGTGAGTAAGGGGCAGTATCTACCATCATCCCATTGGATTGATCCATCTCGGAGACCCTGAATTGCCAGTTTTACAGCGAGTGTCACAACGATGAAACGGATGCTGAGGGTGTTGGTGTTGTGCGGGGGTGTAAATCGGCCTGGGGAGATTGTGGCGGGAGAGGGAATCATTGTTCTGAAATGAAGATTCAATTCATAAAAGAGAAGCCAAAATAGCGAGTAGGATACAAGCTGTAAAATTCACAAGAAGGTGAATATCATCGAAGCTTGGGTTGTAGCTTGATGTGCTTGAGAAGATGATTGCGTTAAGATTCGGCAAATTAAATCAGAAGTTGTATTTAAAAGGCGGATTTACTCTATCAAGCTTTTCAAAATGAACTACTCATGTTACCTAAAGTAACAGGTGAAATACAGCCCTGAATATTCCAGCACTACTTTTCTTCTTTTATCCTCCTTCATGAAGTAAGCGATTTATTAGGAACGCCAACAACATTTGCCGCTAAGCATAGGTATTATCTCACCTAACTGAGGTTAAGCGCTAAACCCTTTATCGCCTAGCTTTCTTGAGAAACGCGAATCTCGGGGTAGGTAGCAAAGCTATCCACCTTGCTGATTCTCCCAATCATATAGTTCGTTTAGCCAGTTGATCGACCTCAGCCGGATCACGCGAGAAAAACTACACTACCTACTGAGGGTTTAGCGCTTAACCGAGGTAAGCACATCCAAATTTGGTGGGGGCTGGAAGTTTCGTGTGAGCCGTTTTTTGTATCAAGCCCCGCTCCGAGCCCACTACCAGTCAATTTTCTCTTTTCGAGCATTGCATTAGCCACCTGCAATTTTGATTATGTCCCCTTCATCGTTCCCGGTATCATTTTGCTCCGGTTGAACCCGAAGGGTGCGTGTTACGCTAATACTAGCTTCACAGAGACAATCAATACATACTAGATAGTCATCATAGAAAGCATAATGAGAAACTTCGTCCTTCTTACACACTTTCACTGTACCGCTTTTGGAGCCTGATTCTAGGAATGCGGAAGGTGTGAATGAAGCCCCCTCGATTTTTGGTACTAGGAATGATGGATGGGATACGCTTACGCACCAAAGAAGAAGGTTGCGCCGAGTCTGACCACCACCAAGTCATTTTTGAAGAAAACCTTGTTGATGAAGAAGTCTGTTGGGCAAAATCTTGGAAAGAAGAAGGTTGCGCCGAGTCTGACCACCACCAAGTCATTTTTGAAGAAAACCTTGTTGATGAAGAAGTCTGTTGGGCAAAATCTTGGAAATCCGGCAAGTGACAGACGTAATACTCAAGATAATTGCCGACGCTTGTTTCAATTCCTTCCCATCAGCGTTGTATCTTTCAAGATAATTATGCGGCTGCAAGTCTGCGGCGAACATGTTCAGGATCTTCAGTTCTGCATCGATTATCTAAATTGAGTGTATATAACCATTCGATTCTATATGCCAAGAATAGTAACATTTCTGTACTGTTCAGTATCTATTTATTTTTGACAATTTATTATCCAAGTGTGATTTTGCGACACAATCATACACTCTTGGTATATATAACTGAAGGATATGCCTGTAGAAAAACCCAGCACATCCCAACTCTGATCTGACCGTTTGACTGTTTCCGATTACATCAGCCTTGGTCTTCAAGTTTCGTTTTAATTCATCTACTACAGCTAATTGAAGCTTCATCTATTCATACGTTTGTCACTAGTGTCCTCTTTTCGTTTACTGATCTGAAATTCAACAAATGGAGTCAGCGGCGCCCACAGAAAGACCTGCGCTGGTCAAAGAATCGGTATTTAACGTGAGTAGTACAAACTAATACCTCTACTCACCAAGACAGAATATTTTTACTAACGAGTCTCAGGGAATTGTTTGGGGAGGAATGGGCGTCTCTCTCCTTTTTGTGATTGGAAGAATAGCCATTCGCCTCAGAAGCTTTGGACGTCTTTGGCTAGATGACGGCTTCGTCGTTGTAGGATGGATTTGCATCTTAATCTCAACCATTATTTGGCACTTTGAGGCACATTCTTTATTTCTTAGTGCTGCAATTGCCTCCGGCCAGATGTCTCCTTTGGATGATCCTACCTATGCAACCGACACCGAACATTACCTTCGCTCATCTGTTGCGGTTATCATTCTATTTTATACCAGTCTGATGACAATCAAACTATCCTTCATGTTATTTTTTCGAAGACTTCTCAGCGGGGTTCATGAAAAGACTCTCTTGGTCCAATGGTGGTCAATTCTTGCCGCTATCCTCGCCGCATGGCTTGTTTGTATTGGGGATATTGAGTATAGGTGCCTTGTTTCGAATATTGAAGTGATTGCTACGAAATGTGTGCAATCAGAGTCGATTGACTTTCAAAGAATCACTCTGGGTGTGAACTGTGCCTTGGATGTGATTACAGACATACTAAGTAAGTAGAATGATAGAGATCTACGACTACCACTGACATATCTAGTAATTACAATTCCAGTGGCAATTTTATGGAAAGTCAAGATCACACCACGACATCGACTGGCTTTATATGGACTGTTTAGCTTGACTATCATTACAATGGCTTTTGCAATAATACGGGTGGCCGTAGTATCCACTGCTTCCAGGCAGCCTGATTCAAGCTGGCTATACATGTGGAGCGCCATTGAACCTCCAGTTGGTATGTCTTGCATCTTTTTACCCAACCCTTCCTCTGATTTTCTAACAAATCTCAGCCGTCGTCATCTCGTGTCTTGTCTCCTTTCGAGCTCTTTTCGGCAAAAAGGAACCCATATCACGTCCAACCAATTCGTACTTTGCAAAGCGAGCAGGCGGTTATGGTAGTCCGTTCAAAAAGATCTCCAAAAATGGGGCTCAAGATAGCGCCTTGGACTACACTATGGATACTTTGGTCGAAGATCGTCACAATTTGACAGAACGAGGGGCTGAGATGTATAGCACAACTTCTAATGAGCATATGCTACATGTTGCCGCAAGCGATGAAACGAATGATACCGGTATTCACAGATGAGGGGCAGATGTGGAGAGGGGTTGATACTGGAGGAAGGGTAGGGGCAAGTTAATTGGAGAATCGGACTTTCCCTTCGTGATATGGGTCTTGTACAGGGCTCCCAACCCCCTCAAACTACCAACTACTACTGTTGTTAATAGATATCAGGTTGTGTTCAGTGCATATTAAGATTATCACCGTGAGATAATGAAAACATCTATTTCTAAATTTTCTTACCAATGAATGATAGATTTAAGTGTCCCGAAAAATGACTTGACCTTGAATGGAACAGATCTTGTTGTGTACATGCTATCTTCTAAGTATTTTCGTACTTGTAACTTATGTCTAAAACGTGATTCCTAAAGTTGATGCTATCTTGAATAAGTTACCTCTAGGTATAGTTAGAAGTTTTTAAATTAGTGGCTTTAATCAGAAGATTTATTTGTTTAGAAGAGCATGTTTTAAAACGACGTTGAATATACGGGTATAACCGTGAGGACCCTGTATCTGCTACATGTTACGCTAGTACTAGCTTCACAGAGATAATCAGTGGGTAAGGTACATAGAAATTCTAGATAGCATACCTAATATTGAGAGCTTCATTCTTCTTACACACTTTCACTGCGCACTTACCGCGCATACAACGTAGATAACGTAGTATGATAGTATGAAGAAAAGAACCAACGTTACATACCTAGTAGGCACCTCCTATACGTTGTATATGAATAGCGTAGCTCTTAAAATAGCAATACAATAGCTTTTACAATCCAAACATTCTGTGCCCCTCATTCACCTTGATAAAATTATAAACCCTGGAAGGGTCGGTACTTGGACATTCTTCAAGGTAGATCTGCACGCTGAGTTGACAGGCGTATGCATACGGGAGCTAAAATAGTATAGGCGGATGAAATATTCCTTACTTGGTATCTACTCCGCAAAGACACCCAATCCTATTCGGTTTGTGGAACGGATCGTCCATCCCGCATGCCGTTACATCGTGAATCCAACACTTCAACAACAATGCAAGTTATGCAATAGTGCCATATACACTCGCCGCTGTTGTGGAGTAATATTAAGCCGAACACATAGATTATTGGTAAGGATGTCGAGTTCATATGGCAGTCTTCCTCCTTTCAATCCTCATCTTCCGAGGACAGGTACAACGAGACACTCTTTTTGCCTGATGGGAATATGGTCGCATGAATGCGCCTCCAAACCAATCCTTGTTATATTGATTTTCAATACTTCAACAAGCCTACCGCAAAAGAGAAGATGTCGGAAAAGGTTATAAATAAGTTATTAATAATATTATAAAAATTTATTTATAATTAAGGTTTGTAGATTTGTAGATTTGTAGATTTATAGGTTTGTAGGTTCGTAGATTTGTAAAATTGAAGAAAGGAGGTAGAATTGGAAAAAAAAAATAGGTTTATAGATTCGTAGATTCGTAGATTTGTAAAATCGGAGGGAAGAGGTAAAATTGAAAAAAAAAAAAAAATTTGTAGATTTATAAATTTGTAGATTTGTAGGTTTATAAAATCGAAAGGAGGAGGTAGGATTGGAGAAAGAAGGTAAATTTGTAAATTCGTAGATTTGTAGATTCGTAGAATTGGAGGGAGAAAGTAGAATTGAAGGGAGGAAATAAATTCGTAGATTTGTAGATTTATAAATTTGTAGAATTAGAGGGAGGAGGTAAGATTGAAGGGAGGAGGTAGGTTTGTAGATTTGTAGATTCATAGATTTATAGATTCGTAGATTTGTAGATTTGTAGATTTGTAGATTTGTAGATTTGTAGATTTGTAGATTCGTAGATTTGTAGATTCGTAGATTTGTAGATTCGTAGATTTGTAGATTTATAGAATTGGAGGGAGGAGGTAAAATTGAAAAAAGAAGGTAGGTTTGTAGATTTGTAGATTTGTAGGTTTATAGGTTTATAGATTCGTAAATTCGTAGATTCGTAGGTTCGTAGATTGTAGGTTTATAAATTTGTAAATGGAGTAGATATATAAACTTTACTATTGTTATTTTTGTTATTCAATTAAATTATTTAATTATAAAAATTTTAATAATTTTTTCAAAATTGTTTATTTCGGATTGGGTTTATCAATTTTCCAATTAAAATTTATTATTTTATATATGTCACGCCAAGGCCCCTGCCTAGTATGACAGTCACGTGATTGATCATGTGACCACCATGGTCACATGATCAACGTCTATATTAGATAGTGTTCTTTCCAAGAGGATTCTTTTCTCTTTAGTATAGTTCTTTTATCAGATTGTATATCTAAGATTTCACCTTTATAATCCTATGTGACGCGTATGACAATATATATATAATATAAATTTAAAAAATTTCGAACTAAAAAATTAATGGAAAAGTATAATTTAATATATTTAATTAATTGTTATTATAGTATAGTAAATTTATAATTTATTATAATAGTATTATAATAGTTTATAAACTATTATAATTATAAACGTTTTTTATTTTTAATTGAGTTTTTTATAATAAAAATTTTTTTATATTAGGAAATATAAGCGAAATTTTTTATATAAAATTTTATGTTGAAGTTTATCTATACGGAATCTATATTACTCTATATTATTATGTTAAAAGAATGCTATATACACCAACTTCGGATTCTTCAATTTTTGGAAACCGTTACTAACTGTATCATATAGTCTCAGATTTTTCAACGGGTTTCCAACCCAATACCAACTGCATTATGTAACTTTGCATTATTCTCCAACTTTCCAAAAATAATAGTGGATCAATTACACCAACCAACCAATCTTCAATATACCAAAACCAATTGGAGCTTTCCAACTGCATAATCCAATCTCACGTTCTTCAACGGTTTTCCAACTAGGATCGACCCCAACCTACCGGTATTTTTTGAAGCTGTGCCTCCCAAATTGAAGTACCTTCAACTCATACCCTCCGGTAACTGCATACTCGGTGTAGGAATGAGAATGTGCATGTTAAGTCCAAAACGGCTGCAATGTCGGCTTGGCTACTCATTTTGTGGGCATCAACCCTCGTATCTACCTTCGTATCTCCCTGTTTCGTTATGATTGGCAGTCACTCCCATCATGCAAAGGCTCATGTGATACACAATCGAGAATTTATTTGGGGATTTCAACACACAGGCCAGGAGTTCAGATGAAGTTTCATCGAGGTGGGAGGCGGTTGTGGATTCCATTATTTTTTATCCTACTTTTGAAGCAAGGTCTCTATAAAAAATGTAGTACTCCGAAATATTAGTGGTAGTTCGTAAGGTTTTTTTTTTTTGGGATACAATCTAGACTCATGGACATTAATTGCAATTCTGGTATTTCTTCGTTTTTTTACCATCGATAATTGTTCGCATATTGCGTCGTAAGCACTGATTCTGGGCACCACTGTTTTGGGTACAATCTAAGCACATGGCATCTATCAGCTCAAATTGAGGCTGGCATACTTCGGATAGATAATACTGTACTAGTCTTACTCGCATATTGCGTTTTAAAAGTACAGTAGCTCAAAGTTGAGCTCGCAGACAGTGTGGGTACCGCTATAATGCATTGCAGCATAGTTTGTACGTCACATCATGATTTAGGACAGCAGTAATGCTTCCACTAAAATATACCCTGAATTTCTCATCCGCTTATAAATTTTTCACCCCCATAGCTCGGAAAGCACCTCCATTTGCAGAAGGTGGCGGGCTCTCTGGTCTGGCAGTGCCAACTAAAAAGTTGCCTGCTACATTCTTGGGGTGATGTCAAGATTGCCTGCATCCAGGCTTGGCTAACTCCGAGTCTATTGTTTATTCTCCAGAAATAAGACGGAAAAATACATGCCCACCTTTTCTGCTTTTGATTATTCTAATGGGACTATGTGCAGTGAGATCGCAGGCCAGCAACCTTGCGACTCTTGACCTTATGTTGTTGACGAAGCCTCTCCCAGATATCATGGCAAATGAACAAGTATAGCCACTTGCAGGTTTATAATTACAGCACCTTCGCCTCTTTCTCTCAGGGTACTCAGCTTTTTCTTGTGTCTTAATCATTAAAATATCCGTTCTTACTACTCGTTTCCCTCCCCCGCTCTCTCTTCTGCCGAAACAACTTGCGAATAACCTCGGGAGATACTCATTCTACAGCCATATTCATCATAAAATTGGTGGCCGAATTATGTTCTTAGACGCCTATTCGTTAATGAAAGATGCCCTCCACGTCTCCTTGTACGGAAGTGTGTACGTAGCGAGGTACAACCTTCTCCCCTTTTTCTATGAGCAAGGCTGTAAGCACTACCTCTTGTACATTTTCCTACTGTATGTATGCTGGGAAATTCAGCGAGTGGTTTACTCGTATTATATTATGACCCCGGTGAGAAACGGTTCCTGTGCGCCCCTGTTGACAATCAACTTACAAACCGGCAGCAAAACGTGGAGGTCGTAGGTGCTTCCACTCTGTTTCGGAACATCATGACTAGTTGGGAGAGCCTGTTCAATACAGGCGGACTTATAGCCAAAGGTTATGCATGTGTAAGTAAATGGCTCGTTTCAGTCTCTGGTAAAGTTCGAAGACTCAGCCTATTTATGTTTCTAGGCCCACGGAAAACCATTTGCAGTCCCACAACAAGATAAATTCCTCCTTGTTGTATCGTCTCCCGAACAGATCCAAGAGTTGGTTGCAGAGGCTACTCGCAAGAACAGCCGGATCTCCTCGCAAGTACTTGGGGTTGATGCAAGTATACTTTTCCAAACAAACAAGCTGCTGAATTAATATGGGAACAGCTTTTCGAACCGGAATACACCCTTTCAGCTTACAAAGGCGAATCAAAGTCACACATCGCATCTAATCATTTAAAGCATAAGATTATATCGCACCTCCCTTATATATTTCCTGAAATGCAACGGACTGTTGAAGATGCCTTTCTGAACGAAATGAAGGGCGTTAAAATGACTAATGGTGAGTTTGATATACACAGTCTGGACATATCTAATCTTATTTATATTAGGTTGGGAAAAGGTTACTCTTTATTATGTGGCAAATCGAATTGCTGGAAGAATGAATAATGTGCTCATTTTTGGTGACGACTTAGGTGAGTTTGCATTTTCTTGGGCTATAGAGATATTGACTCTAGCAGCGAGCAACGCCGGGTTCTATGAATCATGCATGAGATTTATAACTGATGCTACTATTCTTCTCGGGATACTCCGTCACATTCCCCGGGTTTTTTATAGGTGAGAGAGTGACTCGACACTGTGCACTGCTTATTGCTTAAGACTAACCGTGCGGTATTCTTTTTAAAGACCTGTATCATGGGTGATCATGAACTACAGCGGAGCCAGAACAAAGTTCCAAGCCCTTGTTGCTTCTGAGGTCGCAAAGAGGCGATCGGAAAGTCCCATGGAAAGAGAAAAGCGTGTAAGTTTACAGTGGCATAGCCTAAGATCAATTGAGTTCCAGCTGATGGCTCAGCAGAAAGACTGTTTACAATGGATCATGGACTATTCTGGCAATGCACCTGTTGATTACATCGCACGACAGATGCTTTCTATGACACTAGGTGGAGCGCACCAGCAACCCATGGTGCGTATATGGAGTTGGAATCATAGCTGAAACATGTAACCAATTCCACTGACCGCAAGAGCAGTATGCTGCTTTCCTTCTGTACAACCTTTGTCTCTATCCAGAATACACAGAAAAGTTAAGGGCCGAGATTCGAGCCATTAAGGAAATGCAATTCCGAGACCTCCAAAGCGGCACTCCATATCTTGACAGCTTTCTCCGAGAAGTGGCCCGGCTGAATCCTCTGACACATGGTAAGTTATTCTTACACGATACATGAAATAAAGCGAGAGAGAAAGCCTAATATAACCAAGTTGCCTTGCCACGCAAGGTCATGTCAAATTTCACATTCTTGGACGGAACATATGTACCAAAGGACAACTGGATCTGTGTTCCGCACGAACCGTTGATGAAACTCCCAGAAGTCTACTCCAAACCCCACGAATTCGACGGGTTCCGCTTTGTGGACGAAGGCAGTTGCGGTACCCGATCCACAACCCGATTCTGGGACATGAGCCGAGAATTTCCCTTTTGGGGAAACCCCAAGACCGGATGGTACGTAGCTACCATGTAAATTATTCTCTCAACCTGAATCTTGAGCTGATATCAAGGGCAGCCCTGCTAGATACTACGTGTCGTTGAATATGAAGATGATAGCCATCCATTTACTGGAAAACTATGATTTCAAACTGTTTGAAAATAAAGCGCCGCCAAAGCTCTCGTATCACGTTTTGGACATGCCTCATCCCAAGTTGAAGGTTCTCATCAGGAGACGCGAACATTCAGAAACATATGTGGCGTGAGAAAGTGTCAGGGTACGGGAACAACAAGCATGGTTACGTGCCTACTCTGGGCATATAGGATAAGAGCGTGGGAGGACCCACAAAGACTGAAACGCATTCTATTATTATTCAGACTTTATAAATCCTCCCACATGCCAATCCACATGTCCAACCAAATACCGAAGTACGTGAGTCGATCGTAGTAAAATTGAGAGTTCCGTTTTTTGCTCCTGCCCCGAAACCCTTCCACTTCGTTTCAGGCATAGGCAAGCTATCCAGTCCGTCCATGGATTATGAAGGTCTATATGAGGCGAGAATAGTTTCCAAAGTTATAGAGCTTCGTGATCGTACCTTTTAGCAATATCAATAATATCATTATCATTACTATTCAAGTAACGGCTTCACTTCCATGTGAAGAACTTTTGTTATTACCTTTATCGTCATACTTGCCAGCCAACGATCGTCTCTAAAGGCCAGGCCTACTGAGAGATTAGTTTAAGTTACTCCAGGATCCGTTACAGGACTATGCTCTCGTACAGTCAAAGCATCGAATAAAGCAATTAGGCATCGAATAGACCAGACTGTACCCAAAAATAGATGTCAAGTTAAAACAAGCCCAAATTCGAAGTTTGCAGGGACTAAAGTGATGAGGGTGACTCAAATTGAGGCCGGGGATCGTGAAATAGATAAAGATAATTCCGAGAGTACTATACTATAGACAGGCGATTTTATTGAAATTGGATATATAGTTGTTGACTTATTACATAATGTTTAAAGTTCATAAAAAAATTGAGGTGGGAGGGTGGTCCAAAGGTAGGTAGGTGTTAGGTAGGTGTAGTTGCTGAGAATTTCACCACTTTCGCTTTCGTGAGAATCGAAGTTGGAAACAGCTTGCTAGGTTCAGAATAATTACCATCTAGATTTCGAAGTAAAACAATCAACAAAAAGGGAATAAATACATTTGTAACGTTCAAGGAAATACAACCAATAAGGATCGCCCTGTGAAAACAGAAAATGTGAAATCGCAAATTTAATGTGTTGATATTGTATTGTAAAAGATGGATAACTTATTAAGATCCAAAATCCAAAATTCGGTCTTACGAAAGGGTTGGATGTTGAATTTTGGGAATGAGTAATGGGTAAAAGCGGCAAAATGATGGGTATATATATTTAGAAAACCGTCCCCCATACAACAAATATCTTTGATGGTCTAACGGTCATGATTTCCGCTTGTCATTCACACGACAATGCGCGGGAGACCGGGGTTCGACTCCCCGTCAGAGAGTTCTGAGTTCATGCAACATTTTTTTGCTTTTTATTTTTATTTTCATTCTATTTTCTTTATAACCAAACCTACCTTCCAACCTTGTTTTGTTGTTTGTAGAATTCATTTAGTTTTTGGTGTTGATTTGATACCCAGCCAGGATTTGAAGCGAGAGTGGTGCGTGCGCACTTCAATTCAATGTTAACAAAGTGTGTGACTGATTTGATTTAACTTGCCCCTTTTATTTTTTGCTTTTGCTTCGGGTCCATCTGAAAGTCTGGGTGGCGGGACTCTTAACCCCCTCCCCCCTAATAAATTCCACTTCCGCCCTTCTTGCTCATCAAAATCCTAGACTTTATGAAAAAGTAGCTACTCGACGTATTGGGCATCAATTTTGCCTCACCCTCACTCATCTCACTCTCATCTTATTTGAGGGATGCTCACTTATTCCAACTCTACTCTCTTCTTCATATTACACTACATCGGAACCATTCTCCGTCCGTATGCCTTCATCCTCGCCCCCAACGAGAGACCCCACGTGGGGTGGACAAGAATACAAATACCACTTGTTCATGTTTTCGGCCTGTTCCGTCTTTTGGGTCTGGACCCGAAGTCCAAGGGACAAGATCTTCAAATTATGGCAACACAATGAGCCGAAAAGTATGAACAGCTGGTGCTTGTGTTCCTTGTTTTCGGGACCTTTTACTCTATTTTCGGCCCGAGACCGTTCTACACCCGAAAGCGATACCAATATTCTCACGACTTCGAGTTTCTTAAATTCTGAGACAAAAAGTAATCAATCTAATCTATTTTATACTGCCTTATGTAGGCAATGTGCAGGTTCGACAGGTACATACGATTATAAGGCATGTCCTGCAACGCCCTTTTTCCTTGGTACCTTTGTTATTCCCTATCTACCCGCCCCTATCCGAGACAAACCTGATGCCATGTCGATACCTAATAATAAAACTAATAATGCCGGCATGGCATTTGTTCTCGAATTTCTCGAATAGCACAGAAGAGATTGGTGTGGGGCAGACATGGGGAGATGTCGATTTCTTATGTCGTGATACGTATATAAAACTTCAAACAATTTAAATTTATCCTATGGGATTGATTGCCGAAGTCATCAATGATCTAGCTAAGTTGTAGCTCTGTCCCGTTTTCACCGCCCTTCTTTTCGATGATGGTCCTAGGGCGATGATTTTGAAAGGGGGGGTAGTATTCGCCCTTTTCAGAGCCCCAAATGGTTGTTTACTCGAGTCGGGTATAGAAAGGGGCATTTTCCTTGTGTAATTCGAGGAAGTTTTTTTTGGAAAGCACACCCGTTGGGTCGATAGTCAACCATCCGGTTGGTATACAAAAGGGACATATAAACCCCTCTCTTGGCTTTTCTCATCCTTTATATTAATCAACTTCCTCCCAGAGGTTGAAAATTTCTGTTGTCATAGTTGAAATCACCTTCTACTACTACTGTATTTGCATTGCCGGACATTCATACCATCTGTCTGCATTCATTGACCACGTCAAACTCAATACCCACCACTGCTTTGATTGATCTTTTTCACTTTACTACCTCAATCCTGAAAGTCTCTTAGTTCCTCATTGCCATCTTCATTCATACCAGCTACGTACAAATCACCAATCTCACAAACAAAACACGCTCGAAAATACACCTACTCAACAATGAGCACTTCAAGCCAGAAATCCTCATCTTCCTCAAAATCCTCCAAATACCTCTCCACGCCCTCCACCACTTCAAAATCAAATTCGACCTCATCTTCCACCTCTCGAAAAGCCCACCATGGTTCACATACCTCTCACAACTCTTCATCCTCGCATGGAAAAACTTCATCATCTCGATCATCCCACACGGGCTCATCAGATCAACAGCACCAGGGTGAAGCCATCCATCGGTATGAGAATGAGCCTAGAGACTACAGGTCTTGGACTGTGGAGGAATACGATACGCATCAGGAGCAAGCGAGTGAGGAACATTGGGATGATATGGGGAGGGATGTCGAGGGTGTTGAATGGGCGAGTTAAGCAAATCTCACTGCAAAGAAGGGACTGCTGAAGCTATTCCTTTATCTCCGATAGCTAGATTTCACGGGTTTGGCGCGCTGGTATCGTGTGATATGAAAAGGAGTATTGGACAATGAAATATTGCGAGCTGGTGCTGGTACTCCAGATGGGCTTTGGGGTGATGACGGTATTTAATGACGGATTTTACGATTACGATTACGATTTTTCTACGGGTACCTATCTATGGATGAGGATCATTCTATTCAACACGGGACTTGGATGAGACAGCGAGAGAAAGAAAGAGATGTATATTAGATACATACACGATCAGCTTCTAGGCTGATCAGATTAGAAATAGAGATGGATCATCGTCCGGATCCGCTGGGTATGATACACGCATGGAATCTTTTCCCAATTCAACCTTTTCCCAATTATTCTTATTATTTGCCGCACAAAACATTCATCACACCGTGAAATTCACAATGCATCCAGCCTCTAGAATACTCGTCTGCGCGGAGGCGGGTAGGATGTTCCCATGATGATCCTTTCAAAATCGACATTGATCGACAAACAGCTTTACAATTACATCATCCCATGCCGGCATGCCAAGAAAAAACAGACAAACAAACAAGTCTCTCATTCGGATTTCTATCCTGTTCTGTTCTGATCAGTTCTCCTTGTTCTCCTACATGCCAGCCCGGTTCCGAAATGTATCACGATTACTGTAGTCCCGCCCCGCCCACCATGTAAGGTTACACCACATGCAGACATCATATACATGCACTGGTTGAAAGATGTCGTCGGTGTCGGCGGTCTCTTGCATATTGGTACTAAAATGAATACGATTGACATCTTGAGATTCATGATCAAGTGAAATAATTGGATTGTTGCTCCCCCGTGATTCCTCAGCCTCCAAAATATCCAATATACTTTGTGTGTAGTCCTATAAATGATGCCATCTGGGTACCTGCAATTGGCCGTCTTCAGGCCAATTAAGCGACTAAACTTTGTAGGACTTGACTTTCTGAAACTCGCATACTGTATAATACTACACAACAGAAAAGCATGCAGCTGAGGCTGCACAAGTGATATTGAAGGATAAGCGCCGTATGCGATGAAAATTAATTTCGGCTTGTGGTATGTCTGGTATGGATGTAAAATTGATCTTGTGGTATAAATGAAGGAGGGGGGTGGAATCTAGAATGCCCAAATAAACACCAAACGCCGCTAATGCTATCATGATCATGTGGAGACTGTAGGACTGACATCGTACATATGATCCACTATGCAAAATTGATACACTCTTGTTTAGTGTTCATACATCTTTCTGATTGTCGTTCACTGATATCCTATCCTGATCTGGATTTCAGGCCATAAATCCCCTCCTGTTCCTTCGTGACCATCCCCGGACTTCCTACCATAGCATCCTCTCCTCTATTTCCTTTCGGGAAGAATATGACATCCCTAACACTCTCTCTTCCTGTCAATACTGCTACCCATCTATCAAAGCCGATAGCAAAACCAGCATGTGGTGGGCACCCAGCTCTTAACGCTTCAAACAAATGACTAAAATCAGACATTCTTTCGTCGCTCATTTTTAATACGTTTTTCATGATGAATTTCTGAATTTCGGCCGAGTGAATACGTTTTGAGCCACCGCCAAGCTCAACGCCGTTGAGAACAAGATCGTAGTGATCAGCTTTGACTGCGAGAGGGTCAGTGAATAGGAGGTCAGCATCAACGCCCGTTTTAGGGGCGGTGAACGGGTGGTGTGTAGAAGAAAACCCTGATGTGCCTCCTTGGCCAGGATCGGTGGGGTTGGCAGTATTAGGAGTAAAAAGGGGAAAGTCTGTGACCCAGAGATAATGAAGTCCTGGGGTGGGAGCAAGAAGTTGTTCGGAGATTGCGGCTTTGTAAATTGCGAGTCGAAGTTTACCTAGAGTGGTGGAACCACCGGAATGACGAGTATCGGGTCGCGCTTGAAGAATAAGTAGATCGCCTTCGTCAAAAGTGGTTGTGGCATCAGGTCCTCGTGGGTCGACCTTACCGTAGGGAGAAAGTGGAAGAGAAGCGTATAGGTGTTTCAGGTGCTCGGTAGCTTCAAAACCAAATGCTTGGAGACCTTCCAAGGGCCTTTTGGGATCGAACACAAATATCCCTGGTGGACCATCTGGATTTTTCTGGAAGGCTTCGGCATCTGCAGAGTCCATAAACTTGCGAATAAACTGCTGTATCTTCCTAGGATTGCCACTAAGCCGGAATTTACAAGCTTCGATTATGGGATTTTCAATCGAGGTCAGCATTCCCTTGAGGTTTGGTGGAACAATAGAATCCACGCGATGAATCTGTACTAGTTAGCTTAGCTTGAGGAATGACGATATTTTGTTTACCAAGTCCATAATTCTGAGATCCGGTTTGTCAGACCCATGATGTGTCATGGCTTCCTCATATGTCATTCTTGGGAACTGTCCCTTTAGTAATTCAGGAGCATCAACAGCCTCAATCCGCTTATACAGTGTCTGTTTATGCATTTCTTTTACGAGCCCTTCCACCGTTTGCATGACGCCTTGACCGTCCGTCCATGACATTTCCATATCAATCTACTTGGTATTAGCATATATCAACTGTGCCAATTTGACAATACAGTACCTGAGTAAACTCTGGCTGCCTGTCCGCACGAAGATCTTCATCCCGAAAGCATTTAGCGAATTGAAAATATTTGGTGACGCCACTTGCCATCAAAATTTGCTTATATTGTTGCGGGCTTTGAGGTAGAGCATACGCATAACCTGGCTTTCTAGTAGGAACGAGGAATTCTCTTGCGCCTTCAGGAGTTGACTTGAATAAAATGGGGGTCTCGATCTCATCAAAATCCGCAGAATTTAGATATCCTCTAACTAATTTAGCTAGTTTTGACCGAAACAATAATCTTTGATAAAGATCTGGTTCGAAGCGAACCTCAAGATGTCTGGAATCAGGCCCAAACTTCTGGGCAGGTCCAACAATAATGTCCTTAGGAAATGAGTTGATTACGTTGATATCTTCGACATGTATCTCAAACTCTGGACGGTCCGTCGGAACATCAGACAGTGATGTGGGCGTGACTTTTCCCGTTTGGTCTGGCTTCTTTACCTTGTACTGCAGAATTCCAGTCACAGATACAGCGCTGTGTTCCTTGATGCTCTTGAAATCTTCTCCGATATTTGCTTCTTCAGAGTTCTGCTTGATTATAATCTGGATTCCAGCATCTGTCAAAGGCCCTCGACTTATTCTAGCAAACATCAGTCCTTTACTCAGCTGCTTCTTATTGCGCAGGAAACCAGTGACGGTGACCAATTTGCCAATGTTGCATGGTTGTGGATCAAGAGTCTCCTTCGGGAAACAGACTGCATAAAATAATTAGCAGTAAATAAACTGTCATGAAGTCAATACTTACAGCTGTTCCTATATTCTTCCCAGATTGTCTCATTTATGTCAGTGTTAACTTGCTCTTCTGCTACGCCTAATCGAGAACTGGTATTGGTGAAACTTCTCTGGTGAACCGCAAGTGAAGAGGAAAATCCAATTGTGGGACTCCGTGGTATGGCTTTACGCACACAGAGCAGTCCATTTCTTAGTAAATGCCTGCGATAGCACGATACGAAGGCCATGGCCCAAATCAATTCCGAATTATTAGATTCGGTTCAATTTACCTGGAAATTCCATATGAATTGATATCTCGAAGCTCTCCAGGTGTGGTTAGCGTCTCGGCAAATTCCGCCCCTCAGAATTTTTATATCATCTCGCAAACTTTTCAATTTCTCTTTTTCTTCTCCATCCTTCCAAGTTTTATACAAGTAAGACCCCAACATTAACCTCTCAACTCATGCGCAATTACTAACGTATATTCAATAGATGATGAAAAGCCAGCGTGTATTATTTGAGTACGATTCCTCCTTTTCGAGCCTGCAAACTCTCCCTTCACCGGGCTTCAGTGGTCTGCTTGCGAGAACTGGATGGAAGAGTGAAATAAGCGTTCGACACATCCTCCTTGTTTTTAACGGACGCGATAAAGGCATCTCTGAACCTTAAAGCTTGGAAGGCTTCGATTTTTACAATAATTATACAAGCAAGAGCGCGATGGAATGAAACTTGACAATGGTCATCCTCCAGAGCGTTAACCCTATCCCCCTCGTCGAAGACAAGAACACCAGTATTCCTTTCACCACTTCAATTTCACATTGTTCTCCCAAGAGTGTACTATGATTTGGGTGCTTCATTGATAAGTAAGTAAATAATTATTTGAATGTGCGGGGAGAGGAATAGTTTCGAATCTCGAGGTAGGTAGGTGAGGTGTTGACTACAGTTGAGCATACCTGTTTTGCACAATTTGCGTAAACAGACCAACTTAAATAATATTAAAGAGGCCGTCAAAGTATATGAGATGACGAGTAGGTAGATACACTGAGGTAGGTAGGTATGATCAATATAATTAGGTATTAATATATAAAGAGTTTTTTTTTCATACGTCACTATCATGCATGCCATCAGCTACATACCTTATTAGCTGGAGGTACCTGGTATAAGTTATCGATCGCAATGCAGACTTGCCATCTCCCACGTCGTACCTACCTACCTGGGTACTAATAATTTGGAAAGTCGGATATAATGATTAAACAGTAGGTACCTACCTAGGTATCTACCTAGGTAGGATTCGTACATACATTGGATACGGACATAATTAAAATAATGGAACCTTTGGAATAAGTGCCAATTAATTATCTCCAGCTATCCACTCTCACTGCGAACCGTCCTAGATTAGACTCATTAGAGCACGTGGACCTGGGCACTTATTGAACCGAACCTCGCATGCATAATGGGAATACATACTATGTAGGTTCCATTGGTACTCACTTTAAGCCTTTGGAGCATCATACCTTTAAGATTCGTAGATATCGCCAATTTGATCATTGATACCTGGTATTGATTATTGATAGTCCTTCAAATCCTTTCGCAGGGTTTCGTTTCTTCATCAAGTAAAGATATATATATATATATATATACCTATATACATATACCTACCTATTTATCTATATTCCTTGGTCATCATTTCGATTGAGCACGGCTACACCACGAATTTGCACCTACCTACATTAATGTCCACGGGTCCATTGAGGCTATCAAGAGTAAAGGTTACTACTACTACTAGGGACGACAAAGCCGAATGAATAAAACAAGCACACCCCTAGCCGACGACAACTTTCAACACTCCAAACTCCTTTAATCTCCAAGCAAACTTGCGTGTCACATAACATAACTCCAACACCAATTATATTTACTGCCCCTTTGCTCACTTATACATTCCCGAATACATCCGAACCTAAAATAGTATCTATTCAATTTCGATAAGAGGAAACCTGCCAGTTGGGAGTGAAATACTCCCCCTTGGCTATTAATTGTCGCATTGTCGCTGGCATCACCAAGGTTTAAGATGTCGAGTTCTTTTGAGAAGTCTGTGAAAGGCGCAACAAAGATTAAGGTATGGCATGTTCAACATTGTCTTATATCTCCTCGTGGTTGAAGATCATATACTGAGCATTATTGTGAACAGGCTGCCCCTCCCAAATCGAAGTACTTCATCCGAATCAGGACCTGTATCGCGGATTTCAAACTAATAACTAAACAGATACATCGAACATATCTTAATAGCCACTCATTCGGGCGAAGCGGGAGTCGCTGAAGTATTCCGAGCGTTACAAAATCGCCTTCGAGATTCGACATGGACGGTGGTGTTTAAGAGTTTGATCACAGTTCATTTAATGATCAGAGAGGGCTCCCCAGATGTGACATTGGCATATCTTGCGCGGCATAGGAACATGCTAGCAATAAGCAGCTTCACAGATGGTGTGTACCCAGACTAGTTCTGCGATTCTTTGTATATGGCTCAGCCATGATAGGCATTGATATTCAAGAGACCATGCTAATAAAGCATGGTAAAGTGCAAACCCAGGGACGGAATATTCGACATTACACAAACTATCTGACCGAGCGGGCGAGAGCATTTCGAGACACAAAATGCGATTTTGTACGCGGTGCCGAGGGAAGACTAGAGAAGCTATCGGTGGAGAAAGGGCTGTTGAGAGAGACGGAAGCCGTGCAGCATCAGATCACATCATTACTGAAATGCGACGTATGATTGATGTCCGATTTAGGGTAAACTCTGCTAAACAACAGTGTAGGTTTTGGATAACGAAACCGAGAATGAGATTACGATTACAGTCTTCCGGATGCTAGTATTGGATCTTCTGGCATTATTTCATGTTATAAATCAGGCGATGATCAACATCTTAGGTACTTGATTTCACTAGCAGACAAGGTATTTGCTAACGAGACCGCAGGCCATTTCTTCGAGATGTCAAAACCCGATGCAGAACGATCTATGGAAATATACAGGAATTTCACACGACAAACGGATTTTGTGGTTTCGTACCTCAGCGTTGCCCGACAATATGAGCATCAAACGCGAGTGGAGGTACCAAAACTCAAGCATGCGCCTGTCAACCTTGGAAAGCAGCTAGAGGACTATTTGATGGATCCGGATTTTGACATCAACAGAAGGCAATACCTTGCAGAGCAGGAGTCTAGCAAGGGAGGAAAGAGTGGATCTAATGGCTCAAGTAAGCCATTTACAGTACCCTCTAAGAGCGAGAGTGATGACAGGGCCGCAACTGGACGTTCTTTTCCTGATGCAGGACCAATGTCTTCTTCAAACGCTACCACGCAACCCCCTAAAGCACCCGCTGCAGATTTGATTGACTTTTTTGACTCCATCGATACACCGCAGCCAATGCCTACTCAGGTAGGAATTCAGCAGCTACCTCAATTCAATGGAGATCCTTACCAAATGCAGCAACAGCAATTTCAACAGAACGGATTCATTCAACAGCAATCAAGCTTTCAAGATCCAGGACAATTTGCTCAACAGCAGGGCTTCAATAGCAATAGTGCCTTCAATATTCAGCCACAAGCACCTGTACAGCAACAACAACCACAACCCATGCAACCACAATTCACGGGGGCTGGATTTGGAGGCTACACTCCTCAACAAGCCTTCCAACCATCAGGTCTCTCATCCATTCCACAAGAATCAGCCGTAAATTTCCAGCAACAGGGACAGCAACAAATGAATTTACAAACTCCTCAGCAGACAAATCCTTTCCGACAATCGATGATGACCAATACTACCGGAATGACTGGACCTTCTTTCCCAGCATCACCCCCTATTGCATCGCCGGTAAATCGCCAATCAACAAACCCTTTTGCCAAGTCAATATCACAATCACAGCCTTACACACCACCACCTGACCAACAATTCCAGCAACAACCAATCGCAGCTCCTCTTAGATCAATGCAAACGGGTACTAACCCTTTTGCTAAGAATTTGAATACTCAATTAGCTGAACGGCCTCAAACAAGTGGCGCCAGCCTCGCACCACAACCTACTGGAAATACAAATCCATTCCGACAAAGTCAATTTGTCAATACTGCTACAGGCATGGGCTGGCAAAACGCCCAGCAACCTATAGGAGGTGGTTTAGACCATCTTCAAACGGTTCCTGTATTTCCTCGACCCGGGCAACAACAAGCCTGGCAGCAGTAACTGAAGCGAAAATCCTTGAGTAACCCACAAATATTTTGGATATTATGGTTCACGTGGGTTTTTGTGCTATGATAAGCAATTATTGGTGTTTTGAAGGATCATTACAAGCATGGCGTTCTGAGGGCACTGGAATTTGAAGATGGGGGCAAGATTTGAGGGCATCAAAACTCATGATGTGATATTAAATTGCCTCTGCCTACTCAAGAGGCATCTGGCTATAAGTAACTAATTACAAAGGTCTGACCTTGAAATGTATAACTATCTCCAAATTGATTCCAGGCGCCAGTAACTACGTCATTTATCTTTGAACTCCGTGAACCCCGCAAACCCCCCATACCGCCTTTCCGTATTATATATCAGATATCCTATCAAAAAACATCATCTAATTCCATTTTATGCTCCAGCTTTATCTTTCCTTTAGATGCTTGGGCGGCTGCCGTGGTAGCAATAGAAGGAGTCCCATGCTGGGGTCGATCCCTAACCTCATCTTCGATAAAAATTTCTAGACCACTAAAGGCGTCGAGCATGGCTCTTCCGTAATAATCATGAAGGCTATAACCACCAGCCATATGCTTAGGGTCACGTTTGACACCCTCAATCCACTGGTTTTCATAATCATCCTGCAATACGTATTTCGTAGGCGTAAGATCAATACCTCCAAATGGATCGTAGGGTTTCTCTGCCACCGGAGCCTTCTTCTTCTTGAGTCCTCTGATCGTAAGACCTTCTCCGTCAGCGCTTTCGTTTACAGCACCGATCGTTGCATCCCTCTCTCCCAAGGCTCTTCTCGCCGAACTCTTCTTCAAAATGATCTTGTGAGCCTGTTGTGTAATAGCCACCGCATCTCCCTCTCCGGTAGCCAATTGATCCAAAATCTGCTTTCGGCTCTTCTCAACATCAGCCTTTTCCTCGGCCTCTTCTCTCATAGCCGCCAATCTCCTCTGTCTCGCCATCTCCCTCTCTTCCAGTTCCCTTCTCCTCCCCATCTCCACCTCCCTCAACCTCGCAATCTTATTCTCCTCAATTGCTCCCCGATTCGCCTCTCTAAACCTCCTCAGTTTCTCCTCGGCATCTTGTTTTACTCTGCCTTTCCCATTTACCAAATCAAAAATCAAGTCTTCCGTCTCCTGTAAATAATTGTTGAAGTCCAGTAATGTCTCGAAATCATCTTCACTACGGTTAAACACCTCACTAACTCGACGTCGAATATCACACTCGCGTTCGATCGCAAGATCCCCAAAGAACGCAGCCTTGAACCCCTTTTTTCGCAATGTGCGACCGCAGTGAGGAACGGGACAAGGCGCAGGTCCGGATGTGAATATGCGGTCCACGCAGGTGGCACACATTTTGTGATAGCATTCTGGGTTGATAAGGAATTGGAGAGAGGGGTTGAGATAACGGTTAGATTTGCAGATGGGACAGATATCGTCGGAGGAATTTTCGAGAGGTTTGGACGGCATTTTTGTCGGACTTACTGCCCACTCTGTGGTGTGGAGTTGTTAAAATTTAGGTGTTAGGTGATTCAATTGAAGTTGAGATGTGGATGTGAATGACGACGTAACTAGATACCCGCTACAGCCCGGGAGAAGGCTGACATTTCTAATGTGGCGACAAAGTGGCTTTGTAAGCAATCCTCAAAGCCTCGTCTACTTTTCGATAACAGAACAGTTGAACGATTGCAACGAAGCACAAATCCTGTACAATAATTGCAAAGATGGCAGACAAAGGTGTGTTCATTCTCTAATACTCACTTTCCATAGTTGTATACTTGAAAACAAGCCTTCACAACTTTTTTTGATTCTCAACTTGCACCCTCGCAGCTACCCCGCCATCCCCTCCTCGAATATCCCAACTAACCACAACTTTCAGAGCCAACTCCCCAAGAAGAAGCCGCAGCACGAGTAAAGGAAGCGGCAGAACAGGCTGCCCTCCCCTACAAATGGACCCAGACAATTTCCGATCTGGACATCACCATCGAGATACCCGGAAACCTCAAGGCTAAAGATCTAATCGTTGATATCAAACGCCAATCACTAAAAGTATCCGTCAAGGGCCAAACTCCTATCATTGACGTACGTCCTTTCTTTCCCTCCTGTCTCATTTGCCCCTTTCCTTTCTAACATATTGGCTGATAGGATGCACTTCCCCACACCATCCTCCTCGACGACAGCACCTGGACCCTTACCAGCCTCCCCTCAGGCAGCAAAGCACTCGAGATCCACCTCGATAAAGTAAACAAGATGGAATGGTGGGCACATGTCGTTGTCTCCGCGCCAAAAATAGATGTTACCAAAATCACACCCGAGAATAGTAAATTGGGAGATTTGGATGGTGAGACGAGGGGAATGGTGGAGAAGATGATGTGGGAACAGAGGGACAAGGAGATGAATGGGGGAATTAGTAGTGAGGAGAGGAAGAAGAAAGAGATCTTGGAGAAGTTTCAAAAGGAACATCCGGAGTTGGATTTTTCGAAGGCGCAGATGAATTGAGTAATTCCAACGGTTGAGGTTGGAGCAAAAGAGTGCCGCGAAAGGACTCGGGGAAAGGCCTATATTTTTTTGCGATACTCATAAAGATACCTGTTTTATTAGCGAGAACCAAAATACAAAAGCATTATTTCCCTTTTCATGGAGCATATCCAGTTGATCCATATCCATAGGTATTCATTGGTAAATTGCTCAACGCCCGGGAATTGTTCATTGCACACTGGCCCATTTTGGGACGCTTTTTGGGTATTTTACATCCCTTTTCTTCATATATCACATATTTTATTTGCAGTCCCAAATATTCTCCAAACTTTGTCCTTCAACATAATTGCAATTTTATCTCTCTCCTGCCAATCGTCGGCTTTGCACCTCGGACAATGCTTTGCTTCCGCTCAAAAACGCGACTAATCCTACAACACCTGCAGCGGGCAAGGTCTGGAATAGATTCCAGCTTGAGTAGTATAAAAAGAAGATGCCTTCCATAGCAATGATCGAGCCATAAAATAAGGCGTGTGAGATTGGCGCGGCGGAGGTGGCCTTTGAGAGATGAGAAAGATTGGCTCCGAGGTAGGCCCACTATTGAAAAGGTAATTAGTACTCCGGCTGAAGAAGTTTGCAGACAAGGAATACGCACAGCACCCAGCAGAATTGGGACAGTAGCTACAACTGCCAACACAAAGACGAGGGAGAAGACCTTGGGTCCACTCTGTGGGTCAGCGCGGAAGATATGGTTGATCTCAGGTAGTTTCCCATATCTCAATGGCTTCTCATACGCGGGAATTGGTTTGCTGGCATCGAGGGAGAGAGCAAGGTCGAACACATGGTTGCTGAATGCTTGTGCGGAACCAAAGGATGCGAGAACAAGAGTGGCACGTAAAGGTTTGGAGCTTATTAGAAGCTGGATTGGAAGATCTTGTTGAGTCTGCATGTACATTAGTATATTATCCCATAGTTTTCGCCAATTATCTGCAATTGAAAACGTACAAAGTCAACCTTTCCCTTACCAGACTCCTTCACGGAGAAGGGGAAGGTAGTTTCAAGTCCTGTGTCTTGATCTCTGAGGAGTAAGAATGCTTGATGTGGTCGTTTGCTAGTACGATCTTCAGTGGCTGTGAGGATGATTTTAAGGGTATCTGTTGCGCCGAGGGAAATTGGTTTTGCAAGAGGGACATGGTCTGATAGTCTGCAGAATAACAATCAGCAAATTATACTCTGGAAACTCCGTGTCTTCCAATTATATATCAATATCTCCCCAAAAATCACATACTTGTCCTTAAACCCTCCGGCAGCACCCTTTCCGCTCACGGAAACGATAGCTTCATCAAAGCTCCACGATGAAGCAGCATTGACGATTCCGGCACCAACTAGTACCAGTGAAGGTATTAATGAGCGTAAGAGACGCATTGTGAGAGAAAAATCGATGTGGTATTGAGGTTTGGGAATTGAGATTCACGAGGGAAGCTCTGAGCCACGTAAGAGCTCCAAGTAAGAACACATTTCGGGACAATCCTATCGCGCGGGAGCGCTTAGAGCGCCAGATACCGGGGCAACGTAATGCCGAACCGAGTGCACAGACCCTATCTACAGTGTTGGGTCATGGATGCAAAACAGCAACACAAATGTTTCCATATCTTGTTGCACCGTGTCCATTAATGATGCATTCATGGATGGTAAAATTATTACTATTTAGGGGTAAACAAACCAATACAGTGCTCGTAATCCTTCTTGTTGGTGTAATCATGTGACTACGGCACTCCAGCGCATACGCTAGCTGGCTTATATAGGTTCAACCTGGAGCATAGTACTTTTAGAAAGCAAGTTGAATAATATTGCATACTATAGTATAATCCGTCTTCACCACCCATGGTGATGCCAACACCCCCCCCCCATAATAAAATGGGTTTTGGGGGCATTCATACCATTCTCAGACTGGAGGCTAATTTTCGAAAAGCATGGGGCATTTGGCATAGTCGTGCCATAGCCAATGTGACATGCAGCGGATATTATATCAGCCTGTTTGTCATCCTTGAGGTTTATAATGGTATTTTGTGGAAAACCATCCAGGAGATTGCGAAAGGTGCCGAGTTAGGCGAGCCATGGTGAGGAGAAGTCTACTCGTTGTTTTTCCTTAGGTATCCTAAATTAGGGGCTGGTAGGCCGATCAAGTGTAATATCCGAAGTGGTTCTTGCGGTCAATGTATTAGAGCTGCTGTGGCTTGTTCCGGATACCATAATACAGAACTTCTTCGGGTCCATGACAAAAGGCAATTTGTTACGAGAAAATCCATGACGATCATAAATCGATTCAATCAACTGCTCCTATCGCTAGACTTACAAGCACGCGACTCCTTTTTCGCTTATTATGCTACTTCGAGGTGCTGGTACTTTCCGCGGTCGTACCATCACCCAATTGGCAAGCCAAAAGAATTTGCGTTGGCAATTGAAGCTGTCAGTCTAGCATGCCTCTAGTATCAAGATTACTCGGATTCTGCAGTCCAAAGAGCAAGGAAGAGCTATATTTCAGCTCTCAAAATGACTCTCAAGCTCCCCGATGGACGCGACTAGAGACACTCCGATGATGATATCTCTGCAACTCGATTTGTTCTAAAAGATCACTGGCAATGAGCCTCAAAACAATAAATCGTGGACCAGTCATGTCGATGGAGCTCTTGCCCTGGTCAAAATTCTGTGGTTTGGGCGACTTTCTTAACCGCTCGCAAAAATTGTATGCTGATCGTCTCAGCACACATTACACCGCCAATTGAGTGGCTAGTGGATCGCCAATTCATAATTTTGTCAGTGGAAGGTAATTGGGCGCTCGAGATATTGGCTTTCAATTGGCAGATATGATGCTTCAATATGCCAATTTGTGCAGCAACATTAGCAAGAGATGCCACCTATTTTGATAAGATCATTGAATGGTCAGTTGCATTGTACAGGAAGTTGGAAAGATTTCATCTCAATCTACCAACCAGTTGGCAGCACTCGGTTATCCATCTAGATCATAAAGCAGAGAGGTCATTTGATCTTCATTGTGACCTTTACCCCGGTGCGAAAACATGTCAAGCACTTAACGTTCACCGAATTATCAGAATCCTTCTCGACAAATTTTTGATACATCATTATCCGGCATCAGCCGCATCACTTACCCCCGACCAGTATTTGGGATCAATGGACAGCATCAAGATGTCAGTCACGAAATATGTGCTTGAGTACCCATTGGCAATATTCATATTGTAGAGAGAGATACAGCTCGACAAAGGTTGCCAGCATCAGACTTGAACCAATCCTCAACTTCTCATCATCATATGCCCAATCATGAATTGGATTGCTACACCCTGATTTTTACTCTCTACGTTGCGGATCAAGCAAATGTCGTTTCTGGTGCGAGATCCTGGGTCACAGCAACTATATTCATGAGCGATCATTTTCGCATCTAGAATGCGCAGATGGTTGAGCAGATCCTCAAAAAGGGACCTAGTCTTGACCCTTGGAAAGTATTCAATGTGCTTGGCAGTTACGCATTTGTATCGAAAAAGAATGTTGTTCTCCATTCCAATTACGCTCGAAAGATCAATCCGATTGCATGATGGATCATCTCGCTCTTCAAAAACGTATACATGTTCGAAATTTCTACATCTTTAGAGAATGTAAACAAATACTAGTTCTCGGCATCTAATTCAGCTTCAAACACCCAAGCACCAGAATTCAAATTCCAAATATTAAATAAAATCAAAAGAACTTTTAAATGGTGATGGGCCATATCATCAATTTGAAGTCTCTACGCTCCCTTGACAAAATGTTTCTCTCGCCGTTAAGCATAGGTAATCACAGAATAGTGCCACCTGCCACCCAAAAAGTGAATACGCTACCCATCACATATAGATAACCCCCGATAATGTCGACCCCAGTATCCGAACACATCTCCCGTGGCTCAGTGGTATAGTACCCACTTCAAGACGGGAAAAAGATGATTAGTAGGTACAGTGGTCCATATAGTACTGGATGTCATTGGGAGATTAAGCTTCGGCTGAAATTTTGCTATTTTGTTTGCTGGTTTTCTTTTCAAAGTGAGCAGAGAGGAGGAGTCAGTCAGGTGGAGGGAAAATCATCTTTCTTTTTGGGGGTAGAAATCATGAGATTAGACGAGAGTTATTTTTGAAGGTAGGTGGGTCGGTGATGGTTAGTAGATAATCGTTATGGATGGGATGATGGGATGAGAGTGGAAAACAATTTTAGAGCGAGGTGGGATGGGAACCTTGGAAGAAAGAGGAAGCTTTGTTGTCTACCTCATGAACATTATAGTAGATTATGGCCAATGCCAATAACTATATGAGATTTTTGGTGGAAGAGAATGGCTTCATTTCTGGCGTTAGGGTCATACAATCAAGCCTGCCTGAATCACATATTGATAGAGGCGCTATCTTCCTTCTCTAGTTTTACTACTACCCCCTTAACCAACCCTTTCCTCATTATCAGAGTCCGGGCGACGCTTTGGGGATCCTGGCGCGTTGCCACAAGCATCGACTTCTGAAGTGCTTAGTTGGACGGGCTGTGTATCTGATAACTTGACTAAATCGCGTGCGATCAAGGACGCGCCTTGGTGGTTTCGTTCTGGCTCTATGATTAAAACTCAATGGGACTTTGAGATGGGGTTTTCAAGCAGAGCCTGCCATTTGAAAGCTCGGGAGCTGGCTGGCCTGGAAGATTCTTTTCGTCATCATGACTTGGCTCTGGATTTGTATCTGAACCTAAATTGTGCGCAGAGTCATCACAACATTGTGAGTCGTCTTTTCATTCCTTATTGCGGCCATCTACTTTGTTCACCTTGTTCTCGTTATACCTTGTCTTCGGTATTTCTAACGGTATCTATGGTGCCTCTCATATACTTTTACCATCAATACAACAATGGCGATCACTTCGTTTACATCGTTCTAGAATGTTGCAAACACACAAAGAAGTATTATAGGTACGGAATGTGAGGTAGTATCTTCATTCTGGATACGTGACTCTCGGAGATTAGAAACTCATAGGGGAATGTCTAAACCCTCAAGACAATCTCTTATTATGTTTACTCGCATTTCAGTTCTCTATCATATTGAGAATATTCTCCCTCGCTATAACTAATCTATCCCCTTCATTCTAACGACAGAATGCCACATACTCCAAACTTGAGCCCATGAACTCCACTCAGTTCATTACCATGGAGGTTACAAGTTTCTTTTCCAAATATATCGACATCTTGACAAACATCACCACGACCTGCTGGATGATTGTTAATAATCCACTTGGGGAAGACCATTGCGATAGTCCGCTCAATGGTTTGGTGGTGCCCGTGGGTGCCACCTGGATGACTATTGGAAAGTAATATGCAAATTTCATTTACTCCTTAACGTAGCCCTATGCGATCTGTCCCTCATAGGACCTCCTCTACCCCGACCACGCGCTCTTACGCCCATTCAAGCACATGGGTGGTTGGTGGAGAGATACCCTTCCTTCGGGGTTGACATATTGGAATGCCCTGATGTAGACAATAGCTCTCATCTAGGTGTAGTGTATCTTTGTCAATACCCTATCAATATTATACACGACTCGTACACGAGAGATTTTATCCTGCGCCATTGATTTCCCTTGTTGTGGATACGTAAACTTTCAGTTTTATTAAAGGGATTGATGGTTTGACTTCATTCCCTACGCTCTAAGTTTATGAGCGATGATTAGACTAAGAATGGTCTGACTTGGTATATTCAAAGCTTGCATGGCAATGAACCTATTTGCTCACTCGAGGGGTAAGGAGGATGCGTAAGGTATAGATAGATGTTAAACCATTTGATTGTCAGGTTAAACACATCAAGCTTTCTGGGAATCTACACTCATAATTTCCAACCATTCACATATTATAGAAGGTTTCATGAATAGTAATGCTACATGATATTTATGTCGTCTTTCAACCCACATATAACGTGACCTCAACTGCTCTCGTTGAGAACGTCACTAAAGGAACCCCTTTTGCTGGTAGGTAGAGGTACCCAATCCTTCATTCATTCCAGACCAGTCGCCAATCATCACTAACATTTCTAACCAATATTAGTCAAATCATGAGCCCTCGATATCTTATTAATTACCTAACTATAAAGTACTGTACTGTATACACTCCATACAGTTCTATTGTAGAAACGTTAAAGAGTTCCTCTCACATGATACACTCATTCAGAAAAAGATTTCAAACCTAATAAATCTCAAAAGTCGGAATCAACCAATAGGAATCAACCGAGCTTAGATGACCAATAGTGATTTTCACAAAGCCTGACCAATAGTACTTTTCATAAAGCAAAGCAAAGCAAACCAAATCAATTCAGCCTTCTGAGTGGATGATGCATAGGAAATATATACCTAATATAGATATATGTAGGTAGCAGATATGTATATATTGTTACACATGATGAATTGATGAATTGAGGAATTTTGCCATCAACCCCATTGAACAAAATAAAACGCCCAAATAATATCAAATACAAAATACCAAATACCGGTTGGCATAGGGCAATTTGTCAAACCGAACAATCCAGAAGAGTCATGTCAACTGTTCTTCTAATACTCTTTTGAATACCCGAATTCTTATTGGTCAATGTAAAATGATGGTTGATAAGATGGTAATCAAGTGGGTCTACTTTTTCTCTTATCATTCTTTTTGGCATGGCATGGCGAGCCATGATGACAAATTGCGGCATGTGGTTTGAGGGGAGGGGAGAGGCTAGACAACATTTCAAAACTTACTAGCCAAATGGGGAAGTTTGATGCAGAGAACCTTGGGAACCGTTGGTGAATTTGGGATGGGCGGGCTTTGGCTTTGGGTGGAGGCCTGTGAGTACTGAGCACTGAGCGCGCGAAAGTGGAAGTGGAAGTAGAGGTGGTCAATATAAATGTTCATAAATGGAAACGTGAATTGCCCTGCCCTGCTGTTCATTTTTATAGAAATTAAATCTTACCATACCACCTTTGACACCTTTTTCTTTTTCAACTGGGAAAACATTGTCAATATTATCAGTGATAGTCAGTGAGATAGATTCATCATATTCTGTCCTTATCTTACTTCTCTTTTGTAAGTTTTCATTCCCTTTACTCTAGTTGGCCCCGAAATCCTTTGCTTTCCTTGTCTTGTCTCGCATCAGAAGACAGACTGGAAGAAGAGAAGTCCCAAAAGCTTCCTTACTTACTTTTCAAATTCAGTTTTTGACCAAATAAAATACCCATCTGCCACCCACATAATAATACAAACCATATACATTATGGCGTCCACAACTCGAACCTTTGCTCGCGCAGGCGCTGCATTTAAATCAACACCTTTCAGACCCGCCACACGTACCACTGCATTCGGTGCTCCTCGTCAAGCATTCCGTCAACAATCTCGTCGTGGTTACGCATCCCAAGGACCCGCCAAAACCTCCTTCCCTCTCTCTTACGGTGTTGCTGCTTTGGCTATTGCCGGAGGTGCTGGATACTACTTTGTGTCTCAAGGCAATGGATCACTCTTGAGTGGTTCTGCCAAGGAAACCACCGGTCTCTTCACTCCTAAGTTTGAGGATTACCAAAAGGTTTATAATGAGATTGCCGCGAGATTGGAGGAGAAGGATGATTATGACGATGGTTCTTATGGACCTGTCTTGGTTAGATTGGCGTGGCACGCTAGTGGAACTTTCGATAAGGAGACCGGTACTGGTGGCAGTAACGGTGCGACTATGAGATTTGCCCCTGAGGGTGACCATGGCGCCAACGCTGGTTTGGTTGCCGCTAGAGATTTCTTGGCTCCTGTTAAGGGTAAGTCATAAATTTCCATTTCCAATGAATGGAACAAATTGATGGAGAGAAACTTCTTGCTAACATTATTATAGCTAAGTTCCCATGGATCTCTTACTCCGATCTCTGGATCTTGTCTGGTATCTGTGCCATTCAGGAAATGCAAGGCCCAGTCATTCCTTTCCGCCCAGGTCGACAAGACAAGGAAGCTGCTGCTTGCACACCTGATGGACGTCTCCCAGATGCTACCCAAGGCAATAAGCACTTGAGAGCTATCTTTGGTCGTATGGGATTCAACGATCAAGAAATTGTTGCTTTGAGTGGTGCCCATGCTCTTGGTCGTTGCCACACTGATCGCAGTGGTTTTGAGGGTCCTTGGACTTTCTCCCCAACTGTCGTCACCAACGACTATTACAAGCTCTTGTTGAATGAGAAGTGGAGCTGGAGAAAGTGGAACGGCCCTAAGCAGGTATGCATATCTCTGACACATTCAAATTCCATCCAATCTTCCCTCGCAAAAACAATAACAAACAAAAAAACAAACTAACAATCCCTTCACCAAAATAGTACGAAGACAAGACCTCCAAATCCCTCATGATGCTCCCCACCGATATGGCCCTCGTATCTGACAAATCCTTCCGCTCTTATGTCGAGAAATACGCCAAGGATGAGTCCCTATTCATGAAAGACTTCGCAGCCGTCATCACAAAGCTCTTTGAACTCGGTGTTCCTTTCGCTGAGACTACCGAGCAAGCTCCTATGAAATTCAAGCCTACTGCCTAGATACCCCACTTCATCGTCCCCAAATAGAGTTGGCGCATAGACGGATGAGAGGATAGATACGCGGATAGATTTACTTTTTGCGTTACTGGAGTTTTTTGAGGAGATGACTCTTCTGAATGTATTGTGAATTTGAACTTAGATATTTAGATGTATTGGTGTCCTGGAATGGTACGGATCTGTGGTGTGTTTAGCTTTTACTGGACGCCCACTACTTGCGATGCGATGTAATATAGTCAAGTTGATTTGATACATAGCCGTGAGATTCAAAGCGATTACGGGTAGATCAATTGAGAGAAAGAACATTCATCCCAATCCCTTTTTTAATATGGAATTGATACATCTTGATGTGATTAGAATTATCAGACTAAGAACAGAGTGAAAATAGGAGGGGGGCGGGGGGAACAATCTTATATTGTACGCATGGTAGGAATGCACGCGCAAAAGGAAGGATGACGGACAAAGGACAAGGTTCCCCGCATCCAATCCAGGGAAGCAATGGGGTATAGGAATGCATATTCGGGACCGATCCACTCTGGGGTTGCGAGTTGGTACTGTTTATATTTAGGGGCTAGGTGGATGAGCTTTTCTTTTAATTCCGCGTCTCTCCTGTTTTGTTAGCCTTGCTTGGTTGATGTAAGGCATAGGCAATACCAGGTGTATATATATAAGTTTGCAAGTATCGGGATTATATACTAAAACCGAGATGTACCATATATGATGTTGATTGACATTGAAGGGATGGATGGAAGCACAAGCGTCATAGCAGATGTGAATCTTTCCGATCTAGCCTTGTATGTGTGCTTTTTCTTTCAATTATTGTGAAGTTGGTGGCACTGTGACTCTGTGACTCTCCAGACGTGGAGCTCCATGTCTCTGAAATGTAATGTGTTGGATGCCTTGTGTTGATCCTCCAACTTCCCGAGGTCTAGGTGATATGCGTACCAAGCTTCTTGATGGTATGGTATCTCTTCGGGGAACAATATCTTGCGCCACTTTACTATTTCCGGTAAAATGCAAATAGATTATATAAATCGTGTAATTAGGCAAGAAAGAATGCAAAATTATTTTCGGGTTTTGAATAGCTTCATTTTTGATATCATTATTAGTATAATATTAGTAACATTCAAAAATGTTCTGGCATTGCTATTGGATCCAATACTGTACGCGGGGATCATTTTACGCGATATGGTTCACAAGACATTGCAACATTTGCTTCCTCCAATTTTGAATCTTGTCGAGCTTCGTTCTTGGATCTTCATCCTTGGGTCTTCACTTGGTGGTCTTGCAAATTTAGCATGTAAAGTTACATCCATGGTAGTAGTACCTAGACTTGGGTTTGGAGGAGAGTACATTATCAGCCGTACCAGGTGTAGTGTACTTCTGGCTGTTTAATCCTCACTATCTTTTGTGTCTAAACAACTATCCTCGGCGATCTGTCTACGTGAATACTTTGTTGGCACAGATATAGAATGATTCACAGTATTACTTGTCCTTCATGCTTTACTGGTTGTACGAGTGTGACTCCGTTCCTAGAAGGGTAAACGATCAACTCCCCTCACTTGGCATAAATGCTCCTTTCTGTGTCCAGTCGGTCGTCTAATTGTATACACCGGTTTCATGCTGTTTATGTATCTCAAAAGCATTAATTCATATATCTAACTATACCATAGAAGTTATCACGGTTATACAAGCTCAGGCTAACTCCCGTTTAGTTGCTATACACGCACATATACTCTAACTTAAAAGAGACATCAAATATTGGTATTCCGTTAAGAAACAACCTACTACGGTACCAAAAGGTGCTATGTTAACTGAGTATATGAAGGGTGGCCTACTGCTGGCAATCCCCTTCTCTATTCTAAGATTTACAAATACGTAAAAGGAACACTCTAAGTTGTCTTTCATTTCGACCACACATTCATCACGTCTTCCGAAGATGAAGCCACAGCCATCGAATTCCAGATTTTATGATTGATGATCACTCTTACGTCTCGATGCATGAAACCGAGAGTCCCTTCAATCCTCTCTTGTAACATCCTCTTTTTCCAAGTGGGACGTCTCAGCGGCAGGGTTAGTGGCAAATACTTTCTTTATTTTCAATAGAGATTCCACTACTCAAATATACAGTTCCGGAAGTCTCGTTGGGGCATCCGTTTCTGTCAAGGACTCTTATGGTAAAGAAAGTACTCAATCGAGTTCTATATCGACAAGCCATTCCTCAAAAACATTGACATTGCAAGCTAATGGGGGAGATACCCTCTTATCAAATAAGTATGACTCCTTAATGTTCCAACAGTGTTAAAGTCCACAAGCGTGATGTCCCGTGGTTGGCGATCACTACTATTGGAGAATTACAAAGGGAGGAACTTTAATAGGCAAAAATATCTGAAGTTCGGCGAAGCAAGACGTGGTACTTCATATTGTGGGCTTCTTACGAAGTTTCCCGGCAATCAAACTCTCTCCCAGCAATCTATCGAGTTACAGAATGGACCTGCGCCCAGCACTTGGTCAAGAATTCTCCCTCAACGGGACTGAGTATAATTTATGGCAGATATATTACCTGTACTACTGGTGGCAAACCACGACAAACCGTAGGCAAGTTCACCATAGGTCATACCAATTAATGAAATGGCAAACTGACCACATTGTATAGCAGTGGCTGTGATAGCCTTTAACAATATATCTGGCCAAATGGTCTCTAGAGAGGATAGCTCACTGGCCAATTATACTGCCACTTTCTTAGATTCCACAAAGCATGCGCGCGCATTTTCGATCTAACCTTTGTGGTTGAGACTGCTAACGGTAACAGTGTACAACACGTATGATGCGCTCCTCTATGACCTTCTCTATTCGACGTAGCTAATTGTAAATATCTAGCTCAGCTACAACACAGGATACTACCTGAAACACTGCTCGAGTGGTTACTACGTTTCTTGCAGCAAGACCCGTTTCATAAGTATATTGCCTGATAAATCGCAATTGGTGACATTTCACGAGCTTCATTTCAAACCCAAGAATGAAACTGAGGCTAACGCAAAAAAAGAGAAGCAAACCCAAAGAATGGAAAGGTCACGCTTTATTTTCATCATCACGAAGGGAAGGACAAACATGATGACCCCATGCGCATTTTGTGCGAAACGCCGGAGATAGCTTACCTAGTAGCGGCAGGGGAAGGAATATCTTTTAAGCCTGCTATTACGGCCCTCGCACTCTAGAAAGACTCTGCGTAGACCATCGTCTTCTTGTCATAAAAAGGCCGAGACAGAGAAATGACCAAGGAATTAAATGGAAGCTTGAATAGAAGAAGTATTTGTTGATGGAGGTATGCTAGGTGGATAGGCGAGGTAATGGATATTGAAAGGGAGAAATGAGTTGTTCCGATATATTAAGGGTGGTGCTGGGTGATGAATTACATTTGATTCTTATTTAGCAACCTTATTCAAATAAAAGAATGGGGCGTGTAGTATCAAGTTATCAAAACACTCTTTGAGCACTTTATAACTTGAAAGTCGGGATATTCATAAGGATAATAACTGGAGGCGAACGATTCATTGGCTATGTTCAAATGGATTCCCATTTCACAGTCTACTGTGGCACCTAGCTGTAGGCTCAATATAGCCCCCCTCCCCCTTGGCCACCTTGAGGGAAGAGGCTCTTCCAAATAAGTTACATCTCTCAATAGTAGCGCATATAGAGCATATTGTTAATTATGTCTCAATGATTATAATGCACTTCTTCAATGGTGGTACCGTCGGATTAGGGAAACTCTTGTAGATTGAATGTGATATAAACAATCCTATTATTATAAGGTGATATAAGCCGTAGAGAGACTAGTTTAGTTGTATCAAGATGGGAAGAACTTTCATTGTGCGGGCGTGAAAGGCTAATACTGCGTTACTCGGCCAGAACAATATACCTTGTTATGCTATTATTACTCCGAGTGGAACTTAAGTGCGCTGATCATGGAAACGATATCATACATTACTAGGCCTATATAACTCGGAGAAAATCTCTAATAGACTGGCTTCTATAAGGACAACAACTGAATATTGACTGTATTTAAATAGACGAAAGTTTTTGAAAGTTAGGGGTTAAAAAGACCAACACATATCACTATGCCATACCTCCTCTGTGCAAAGATCTAGTACACCGAAATTTGAAACAACAATATATCTTAGTAGGGCGGCATTGCTTAGGGGGGAAATTCAATATACTGATTTTTGAGAAGGATGATAGTGGGATATAACCGGTATATGAGTAGATGAGAGCTCTTGTAGATTAGATAAAAGAATAGCAATAGGTACTCCTACATCGTAACTAAGCGGGATGAAGCTTCAGTGAGCTGAATATGGAAACAATACTATATAAATTGGTAGCTGATGCTACTCGGATAATACAGCCATAGAATCATCCGAAGCTGGTACATTCAAGGTATACCATCCAAAAATGTATATGGGATACTACTAAAGAGTACCGATGATGAAGGAGTAGATGGTGTATTAATCATGTGCGATAAGATTCATAAGTTAAGGAGAAAATGTTCTGGAAAAGTCATGGTATTGGAAACATCAAGTGATCTAATCTACACCCGTATCCTGCATCAAACAGACTCCGTTCCATCCTGTGACCATTGGTCTAAATCACCATCCACAGTCAAGCCAAACCGAACCAAACCAAGCATCAAGCACCAAGCTCAATGGTAGTACATTGGATACTGTACACCAATATCCCCGGCCAAAGAAGCAGTAACAACGTACGACGGACTCGCACCCCAGCCTTGCTTATAAAGGAGCAAAGGCTCCGAAGGATCAATATCCACCTCATACTGATCAGGGCAAAGGCAAGCCAGCTCGTTGCTGACCATCTCTCCACCGGGCTTATGTTCAAAATCATCTGGGTAGATGAGACAGGCGGCACGACGAGGAAAATTGTAGGTGTAGGCGTCGTCGAAGATTCTAAAGACCATCTTCAGGTCTTTTTCTGGCTTGACAGCCAATAGAGTATCGACTTGAGCTTCTTCTTTGGTGCGCACGGTGGAAAAAAAGCTTTCCACGTGCTGGCGATAGGCGACGATATTGTTGGTTCCGAGGCCAAAATCGGGGAATTGAGAGAGCAGAGCGACGAGGTCGATGAGGCTAGGAAGGTGAGACATCAAGTATGTGTCCGTTGTAGACTTGATGTTGGCGATGAGCTCGCAAAGCTGTGGGAGAATCATCTCTGAGTAAGTAGTTGCTGGCTTGGGAGGAGCGAACAAACGGGGGTCCAGGAGGTGTGCGAGAGGAAGGTTGCCCAGAGTCTGAGCAGGGTAGTAAAAATCGTAAACGGGGACGAGCTTGGTGGATATGGTGGTAGGAGAGTGGGGGGATGATCGGTGACGGCTAGCTGACTTGGAGACCCGTCTAGCGATGCTCTGCTTGGGTAGCTTGAGCTTGATGCTCTTGGTATTCATCTTCTTGGAAGGGAAGGAAGAGGGAAGGAGAGGAGCAGGTGTAGCGGCAGTGACTATAACGGCCGGAACCGCAAAACGGCGAGGAGGGGAAGCTCTGGGGACTCAAAGTTAGTAATTCAAATCTATCGAAAACCATATGGGATACATACTCGTATAAAATCGGGTCATACGGACGGGGTTCTTCAACCTTTGAAACAACCTCATCGGAGAGCATAAGCGACTCGCTTGAGGAGGAGTTGCTTGAGTAGGGTGAGATATATGAAGAGGCAATGTTGCCAAATAAGGAAGGATTGAAAGCCATTACGAAGTAAATTCTGGCTGAGTTCTTAAAAAGAAAAGTAACAAGAGCGGTCTGGACAATGGGAGATATGGCTTCGAAGAAGTGAATAATTGCTATCGAAAGAAGGGAACACACTTGGTAAAGAGTTTGTTGGAAATTCTACTTGGAGAGTAGAGCAGTTGTATCGTTCTTCGTTGCGTAAAGAAGATACCAAAAAAATATCAAAGGAGGGACTTAAATACTTCACAGAAGATTTGGGTCGAACCTCGAGATAGAATGGTAATTCTATTGTCAATTAAACAAACAATACCTTTGAGGGCTGAAAGAGCCTTCCGATTGGCTACCCCTGACAGAAATTGTCAAGTTTCCTATTGTCTATCTGTGACTTTCTATTGACACAACCAATAGTGAATTTGAGTAACAATAGGATAGGATTTGAGGACAATTGGAAGCGAGATAGCAGAAAAATCAAAATTGCGAAATTTATATTCACTTTTGCACCTAAGAAAACAACAATGGCAAAATCTTGAAAAACGGGAACAGCAGAACCGCAAAATTTCCATGGTTTCTGAATGATGTAGAACTCGCAAGAAACTAATATTCTCGTGCATCTAGATGTAGATTAGCATCAACTTTTCACCATTGTGTAAAGGCGTGTCAGTGACTATGTTTAAGAGAAACATAAGGTTTGTGGAGGTTTTTGAATCTTATAAGTTGATGCAAAATAACTTTAATCGCATTGATATTGATATTTTGGTAGGTATTGGTGTAAGACTTGTGGTTGAAGAAGGGGTTGGGACTCCTTTCGCTTCACTGGACCACATTCACAAAATGCAGTGCGGGGTGGAGCTATCTACTGAGCTCATTGGCAAGTACCATCAAGCCATAAACTAAATCCAACCCCGAGATACACACGTAATTATGCTTTGGATTTTTAGTTTCCGTGAAGAGAATGTCCTGCACATTTTCAAAACAAGTACTTATTTTGGGAAAAGCCTCGGCGAAGCCAAGGATACTGAATAATAGCAAGCATCTCTCGCAGTGTGCTTTACATAAAGAACCCAAAAAGGGGGCAATGGGTAGAGCGTAGGTGAATGGATTGAACTTCCAGAGACTGGTACTTTGATGAGTTAAACGAGGAATGCAGAGGCGAACATATAACGAGAAATTATGGCCTTCTATTCGGTACGTTGAAAGAACTTGAGAATCCTTAGTTACCTTGGAAGATATGAAGACGAGTATTTGTACATGCCTCGCATCAAACTTGTGATAGATTGACAGTATTTAATCGCGGTCCCGAGCCAATCTAATGATATTGACAGGCTGGAAGACGAGTAATTAACAGCAGTAGCAGAAGATAGAAGTAGTGAGACGAATGGAAAGCATGAAGGCAAGACAGATGTGCTGCACCAACCTCGAGAGATGTGTTTTTTTTTCAAGTGAATAAGAACTGAACTCCCAACAATAGGCAATGGATGACGAAAGCACCGTTCCAATGATGGAGCTATCACACTCTAAAAATTTACGACCAGATATACTCAAACTCTTCAAAGGGCAAGCCAATATCGTCTGACAGCGCGTTCTCAAGATGCCCAGCTTTTGTTTGATATGTGAAAAATACCTCGCCTTGTATTGAAAGCTTGCTTGCCCCCCTCCCCCGACCACCTAAATCAGTCTTCTTACACCCATAATGACTCATGAGCGAGATGCGATAGTTAGTTTGTCCAGAAGAGTACTGGTTGAAACCCCTTTCACTCCAATGCCCCGTCCGCATAACTCCGAGGTGTTTGCTACTTCATGATAGAGTTGGGATAACATTGTGAGACACAAGAGCCTTTATTCCTACATAAATCTCAATTCAATTAAAGGAGACAGCTCCATGATTAGGGATAAGCTCGAGAGCTACCGGGACCATTCCTTCATGCAGCCTGATCTCGGACAGAGGCAGAGAAAATGGAGAACCGCAAAGGGCTTCGTTGCACATGAGTATGCATACACAGAGCTGAGCTTCTAGTTGACAAAGTAAATTTCCAGATAGAACATAACGTTTGATTTCCCTGAGAAGAGATTGGTGAAGGGGGAGTGCAGTTTCCACAAAGTGAAACGTTGGGAAAGGTCATTGACGGAAATGTAGAGGAAAGTGGGGTGGACGAGGAGGGGCTGTATGTGGTGTGAAAGAAATAGGGGACTGTGAATTGGTTCGAGGGTGGTTTTAATTTGAATATGCATGTAGGTGAGAATACATACATATATACATACATATAAACGGCATGCTCGCCCCCAAAACATACAGACAAGTAAGCAAACATTCAATTCCCCTCATCGCCGATAACATTGTATATTATAATATACCACAGATACATGAAACTCCAAGGCGGCTAAATTCCCTTGTGCTTGCATACGACATCTCATCTCATCACATCTCATAATTCCAAGCCTGAGATCAGAGTGAACATAGAGACCCATGGAGATGAAGCACAAGAGATGACGATACCCTGAAATAGATAGTTACAGTATAGATCATACGGGGAATACCGTACCATCTTACCGTAAGCGGGGATGTCAAAAACCCTTGGAACTGGAAAATCAGTGATCACCGAGAAGGGAAGGTAACTTTTTGACCGAACGAGCGAATGAGTTCTCTGGGCTGAAGGATAAATGTATGGGATTTTGGATTGCCTTATAATTGATTTGTGATTCTTGATTGATGGTTCAAATTTGAAGTTGAATACAAATATTGAATGAAGGTGCTTTGGGACAAAATATATGAGATGGGATGGAGAGAAAGTGAACAATAAGAAATGAAAATGATTCTTATGTAATGGGTTTGTCGTGAGTTTATGTAGTAATCAGTGTACTGTAAATTTATCGGCGCTCTACTATCGTTATTTGTCAGTCTAGCTTTTTATGGCCTAATATTACTAAGGGGACACCCCACTAAGTATAAATTCAGACCTCTCAAGCCAAGATCTCCGCCTGCCCTGCGCCATGCATTTCAAACACAGTGGCAATGGACATCCTTTATGAGTTTGACCAGGTTGCAATCATACCATGCTGCCAGTACTTCTTTTATTCTGCTGCCTGACTTCTCCCGGATCAACAGCGATGACGCTCTGGTTTTCCGATAGTCCCGCTGTCTTTCAATGTTGTTGAAAGCACAAAACCTTCAGGACATGGCTTCTTGTGTTGACATTGCTTGCGAATGGACGAGTCAAAGTGACGTGTCTCTTATTGTTATACTTAGATTTGTGCTTGTTGCTTCTTGACTTTGGTGTTCTTGAGATGTGGCTGGAGATGGAATGGATATCTACCTATCTGTGTTTGAATTGTAGTGACAATACAAAATCGATAGACAAAATGTATCGCTGCATTTTGGATGAAAATTAGATCAAGTGATTCTGAATCTTTCCACACCATCGCCGTCAGCGTTGCCAAAAATTGGAGCTTTGTCAATCCTTAATTTCTTGAATTTCACATTACATGTGTAAGAAATCGTTGATGGAGTGAAGTGGAGTGGATAGAGCTGCTGGTGCGTTCACCCACTGTCGGTAGTAGTACTAAGAGCTTTTTGGCCTATAGATGGTAATCTTTTGCCTGTACAAATCTTTTATTTCCTTTCCTGCTGCATTCTCGACTCTTCCATTGCCCCTCATTCTATGAACGTCGACCACACCGGCCTGTATACTCACTTATTTATTCCAGCAATCGATGGTTCCAGGAATTATTATGCCCCCCGCCCTTCACTCTTCTGTACCATTCTTCAAATTGCGCCGATAAAACTTGTTTCAATTTGAACATCTCTATGCATCTTTTGCGGTATGCCTTCGGTTCGGTCTTATTTATAATCGTGTCGGATAGCTTAACATGACAAGCCAATGCGATATCTTTGCATTTGGTAGCGGTAGAAAAGCTGCTTCCCCCGAAACTCGTCGATACGCTGCTCTTGTTGGTTGAGGGTTCTAATATGCTTGAATGTTAAATATATGTAGTACCGGAGAAGGTACCACCAATGCTATGCAAGGAGTTCTGGACTGCCTTTGAGGAGCTAACACGTGCGATCGCCTCAGACTCGGCCGGATACGACGACCTGAGACCTGCCAGCTCCACCTGCGTATGATAGCGTTTCTGCTCTTAGAGACCCCTAGATAATCTCCGAGTCAACCGCCTTACGATTTCTATATTGTAGAATGCGGTAATCGGTATCGGCCCTACTACATTGCTATTATTGATGATTATCGTTTCCCTGAGAGCTTTTTTGTATTTGCTGTTCATAGGGAGACCACTTCTTGTCTGTTTTCATATTGATACATTCAAGTGGTAGTTTGGCTTGTTTCAGGTCATTCCTCTTCTGTGGTTTTGTTCTATGATTAGCTATGACTAGGGAAGAGCTTCCAGGATTTGATAATACTGAAACCGTCTATGCCGTCAATTGAGCTTCTCTCAGCCCCTAACGCGGTCTACAAGTGGTGGCTGATGGCTTGGGATACATGTTTCTCGGCCTCTTTTTCGTCGTCGCACATATTCTATTTGAATACATTGACTAAGCATGGCCAAGAAAAGCTACAAAGTACCGAGTAAGAGACATGGTGAGTTATTTCTTCTCTACTCATTTCATGTAATGCTTACATTTCACATGCGGGAATCGCGATTCATAATTCAGACGGATTTTGGTACCGAGACACGGCCATTTCCCGGCCTTACGTCGGTGCCGGGATGTCCAAGTAATACCAGATGACCATGCGAGTCCATCTTCCTGGAATGCGGGGTGCAGATTGGATAAATATAAATTATGAGCCATGTGGCTTCGGTAGCTTATCCATCTCGTTGGTTTGTGGAGAAGGAGTAGAAATGTAAAAGTAGAAGTTCGAGGTCAGTTATGTTACCTAGGTAATTTAACCTACAGTTGTACGGGTTTGAGATTTCGGAAGCGACCAATCATGTCCTTTAGAATATATACCTTTCGCTGCTGGCAAGATATTAAATCGGCATATGAATTAGGCTGTTTTATATAACTAACAGAATTGCATTGAATCTTATATGAAACCGATGAAAGCCCGTCTGCGTCATTATCTTGCGTCGTGGTCACGGTTGCTGATGTTGGACTTTGGTAACACATACCCCACGATGCTCCGTTTGGCACCACAGATGAGCTCCTATTGTGTTCGTCTGACCACCTCAACCCTTAAATTGGAAATTTCATGTCATTGCACGAAGATGTCATTTCTTATTTCTTACCCACGGCTCATGTCTGAATGAAGGAAGTTTTAGCTCCGAAATATCGTTGATTTGACAGCTCGTGCTGCCCAGAATCTAGGAAGAAAATGCCGTGGTTCCTGATTCAGTTCAACATGGAGTGTTCGCTCCGATTAGATTTGTGCTTGTATGTTATCCCGGCAATCCAGGGTAGAAAGACCCAGGGGATCTTTCTACTTAAAATGAAGGTGAAATCCGGGGAAATTTGTTGAAACTGAGAGAAACTTTCTCACTTCTTGATCTCTGACACAAGAGAAAAGAGTTAAATCTTCAGCCTTGTAATAATCCTGACAAACAATTCTCACATACAATCCTGACAACAAACTGTCAATTCGTATCTTCAACATGCGTCTCTTTCACACAATACTCGCCGTTGCATTTGCCCTCACAGCAACCTGCAGGACAATAAGCCTTCAAGATGCAGCAACCAATATCGAAAAGAGAGCTAGCTGGTCGTCACTTGGCTGCTATACTGACAATGTTTCCGGTCGTGCTCTCACTACCACCGGAACAATACCTGGAGGATCTAGCGCCATGACAAATGAAGCTTGTCAAACCGCATGTTCGGCAGCTGGTTTCTCGTACGCTGGTACAGAGTACGCAGGAGAATGTTGTATGATACTTTCTTTTTTCTGTAAAGCACCACATCATATGTCTATACTAATTTATCTATGAACAGGGTGTGGCAATTCAATCGTCAATGGAAATGGACCCGCCGCAGATGGCAACGCTGGTTGCAATATGGCCTGCAATGGTAATAGCGGAGAAACATGTGGTGGTCCAAACCGTCTTACTGCCTTTCAAAGTGGTGGAACTGGCACGACTCCCAGCCCCAGCAAATCTGGAAAACGTGGTTTAGCATACAATGACAATAACGCATATAAAGATGCCACGCTTGCGAATCTTCTCAAGGGATATAGTAAGATTACTTGGGGTTATGATTGGGGATTCCCAAGCCACAGTTTGGATTCGAGTATTGAATTGTAAGTTATCTCAGCTTACTTACTTTCGTTTCTGTTTCTTTCGCCCTTCACAGTTCCAAATTCAACACATAACTGATCGATCTTCAGTGTCCCAATGCTTTGGGGTCTCCCGAGTTCCCTTGACCAGAATTGGGTCGCAGCCGTCCAAGCCGCGAAAAATATCCTCGGCTTCAACGAACCAGATCTCACTTACCCCGAATCTTCAAACATGCTTCCTGCAGCAGCAGCCACTGGTTATAAATCGTATATTGAGCAGTTTGCCAGTCAGGTTCGCATTGGTACTCCCAATGTTTTGTGGAATAATTGGAATAGTGTAAGTAAACTGCATTCTTTTGTCATTTCCAATGTCTCACCTCATACAACTTCTCTTGGTATCCCATCTTTTTTTACCCATGAGTGTAGTACTTACTAACTCCCTACAAGTGGACCTCTGGAGGAAACTACAATTCCCGTGTCTGGACCCAATATTTCTTAGGAAATTGCACCGGCTGTCATTTCGACTTCGCCGCAATCCATTACTATCAAGACTGTTTCCCCGCCTCCGGACAATCGGGTTCAGATTGGTTTATCTCAAATGTAACGAATGCACACGATACACTCAATCTCCCTATTTGGATCACGGAGTTCCAATGTTATGGCACGGATGCACAACAAGCACAGTTTTTGAACGCCGTGTTGCCGTGGTTGGATGCTCAGAGCTGGGTGGAGAGATATGCATATTTTGGAGTTTTTCCGGGTTTCTTGTTGGATGCGGCGGGTACGGGCTTGAGTTCGAGTGGCCAGGCGTATGTTAGTTAGGTGGGTGAGCATTGGGTGAAATAGGGAATCGGATGGGATGGGATGGGAGGCTGGAATACGTCCTGGTGGATTATATATACTGGTCGCTGGTCATTGGTCTCACGACTCGCAAGGTTGCAGGAACCTTGATTAAAATAAGATGACTGACTGAATGAATGAACAATCAAAAGTAAATCAAATTGAACAGGGTCATTCCAGATTCAAAGTGAATGATGCAAAATCTTATATGCATATCTTACTCGACAATTGCGTTGATCATTTCATTGGGTGTTTCATACTCATGAATCGGTATTGATAATTTGGATTTGAATGTACCGGACTGTAGTGATGGTATTGGGGAAGGGAAGAGGGGAAAGAAGGTAGGCATGCATAAATCCATAAAGACGTAGTGAAATAGAGTGTCCAGCCTCAATCTAGACTACATTAACCCTCTGATTCAGGATTGCTCCTGCCCGCTCATCAACAGAGGATGTATCATGGCTGCTACTTTCAGACTCCAAACCCTACCTCGCTGCGCCCCTTCGCCATAATCACAAGTGTCTGAGTATTGTACCTGTCTCATCCACATCCCAAAAAATGTCAAGGAAAAAAATTCGTGTCTAGTCGTAAATGCAATCATACTTGCGCTTGTGATATATTCAGCCAATCTTCACCCAATCTTCTCTCCTCTTGCGCAACATCCCCCGACTTTCTTGTCAAGCAGAACAAGCAAGAAGTAAACTGCACAGCTCACACCCCATCCACAAAAATCCACAGCCGATAATGGTTTTACAAATTCACACCTCCGTCTCCCTTCCAATCAAAAACATCCACTAATACCCGCTATCCCAAAGGTCTTCCTCACTCTTAATCAACTCCACGACCGGTGTCTTCGTCATCGACTTCTTCATCTTCTTCCTATCCTCCTTGGTAACCAATCTTGGCGTAATCGGCATCATAGGCGTAAACGGCTGATACGGACTATACGGTACTGTACCCCCACTGAAAGGGGTCCTCAGACCACCAGTTCTGAGTCCTCCTCCAGTTTTCTGCCCATTATCCCGAGGGACTCGCTCAAGGACGGTAGTTTTCGTCGCGGGGAGAGTGGGGGAGAGCATATTTTGTTGAAATTGTTCGCGGAAGGGGAGGGAGCGGGTTGGGGCTGAGGTGGGGTTGCTAAGGGTTTGAGCATTGGAGCTTGAGCCGATGGCTGTAGATGAGGAAGGAGAATCGGGAGAAGCAGAGGATCCGTTTGAAATTTTGGGTTTGTGGGGGAGAGAGGGTTTTGAAGGGGAGGCTCGCAGGGGTCGGGAAAACATTGTCTTGGTGCGATCTTCCATCACGGACTGGGGAGAGGCGGTATTCATTTCGGATTTGAGAGAAATTTGGAGGTTGCGGGTATTTATGGAAGGCAGATCTTTGGAGGTTTGATTTGGCAAGTTTAGTTGAGGAGAAACAGGAGTTATTGTTTCCAGGGTTTCTGCGATACTGCGAGTGGGTGATTCACCATTCTCGTACATTGAGCTATAGGGGGCTTGATTTCTCGGAATGGGCGGCGGGGCTCGGTGCACGTATCCTCGTGGGGTTAGAGGTTCTTCGTCCGATGCAGCGTGCGAGAATGTGGTTGAGTGTGGTGTTGCTATCGGAGATGAGATCCGTAAACCCCGAATTCCCTTTCTTCGTGGGGATATAGGTGATCTGGGGACTGATCTAGGAGAGGTAAGAGCTGAAATGATGGAGGATGCTCGAGAGTGGGTTTTGGTTGATTTGTTGTCATTGATGTTGATTTCCAAAGGTTTATGTTTTCCAAGCTTCTTTGAAGGTGGTTGTGTCTGTTGTGGTGCTGCCGCTGACATTCCACCAGGCACCTTAGGAGGTGGCATGCTTCTTATATCCATTCCTGCAGCCTTTGCTTCCTCTTGCTCCATGACATGAGCGTATAGATCCTCAAGATCTCGATTCATCATTTCTCGATCAGCGTCAACAACCTTATTATTGATACTAGGGTTACTTTGATGTGAATATACACTTTGGTGTATACTATGCTGTCTTTGTGTAGGGTAAACGTAAGGGGTTGTGTATGATTCGTGTATTGGGGGGAAAACGAAAGCGCTTGGGTCGGGATTGATTGCTGGCGCAAAGCACTTCTTATCTGGCGATGGCCACGAAAAGTTTCGAAGGTTTGCCGGAGAAACTGGTGTTGGACCTGAAGACCCGGTATAAACACCAGCAAATGCTGAGTCGACTAATTCTACCTCCAAAGCCCTGGCCTCCAACTCAACTTGTCTTCGTAATCTTCTTCCAAGAGTGATTATGAGGATTCCGACCACGCAAAGGGAAAGCAGATATGCCCCAACAATACCACCAATCTGAGCTGGTAAAAGTGCTTTATTTCGTGAAGCTCCTGCTGAGAGTGGGGGACCGTCTTCCGGTGGTGGCGCTGGTGACCAATCTATACCTAACGGATTACTTCGAGGGACTTTTATCGTTGTGATTGGATTCGCGAGTACCTGAATGAAGCCCAAGCAGATCAAAAGAAGAGCCGGTAGTATACTGGTGCGATCTGATTCACTTCGAAGCATCTTGTGTATGTGATGATACGGCTGGCCTCTTTTATAGCCTCAACATTTCATATGGACCGTATCATAATCTTCCATTGAAACAGCTTATTTTCGGACGATGAGTTACATGAAGTGTTCCAGCTTTCACTTCAAGGGGGCGTGAATTGATGTATATACGGGAGTGAAATCCCCCAACGCTGGGAATGCTGCATACTATTATGCACGAGCTGCATGGTATCAAGTATAGATGCGAGAATGTAAGGCTATCTAGCAATTGGATTGGTTGGGGGATAAAACGTGAAGGTCAAGGTCAAGGAATAAGAATAAAAAGACGGGACTGGACTTTCAAATGTGTTTGGTTACTTTGGTACTCGTGAGTTGTATGTGTGTATCCAATGTGTATGTGTATTTTATTAATAGCGCCCGGGAAATATAGATTGACCAATAGAAGAATGGATGATTGAGAATTTAATGTGATGATCAGTAGATTTAATCAATACAAATACTTAAATAGGAAATAACCATTCCCTAGATACTTTATCGAGGGTGATAAATGTTGTGATTGGTTGGTTAAAGAGAATTGAAAGTGCCAAAAACGAGAAAATGTTACCGTTCTCGTTCTCGTCACCTCCATTAAATGTTTTCATTGGATGGGGTTCAATGCCATTATGGATACTAGCATGGTAGCGATGTTTCTAAGCGCCGGGAAAGAGAAGTGGGCTGGCAGATGGATTTATCACCTACCGTAAAGGCAGCTGGAGGACCGAGTCCCGACTCCCGACAGATCACGGGTTCTTACTTCCATTGCTCACCTGACTCCAACTCCAACTCCAACTTCTATTTGCTTACTAATTAATTCCTGCTGCCATGACTTTTCATCTTCAAGTCAACTGTCATTACTACCTACCTAGTTAATAATTACCTACATATTTCCACTCTCAGAAGGCTTAATTGTGCAGGTTTCTGACCAGAATTACGAATTTCATTGAATTTGAATTATGCAACAGCGATATTAGTTCATCCTGCTCTTGATATCTTCCAAAGCATATTCCTCTCTGCTAACTTCTCTGGTGAATGATTTGAATTTAGTACTAATTAATTGACAACCTTCAAATCCCCCTTGGCGAGCTAGGACTTGCCTGTAGATTTCACAGCGAGTGCAGTGGCTTCAACATCCTCAACAACGACATCAACATGAATATGCATGTGGAAATGCGTGGATTTGGCAGCCCTTTCTATCGCTTGTAAATTTAGATTTGTCTATTGTGCCTTGAAGTAATGGGGACAACGTTTCGAACCTGAAGGTGGTGGGTGGAAAATCGAAACCATAGGTCAGAATCGAGTTGATGACAGCTGGAAGACCGAAGAATCCCACCATTTCCCTGGATAAATAGAGATTTGCGAGGATTCCCTTCTTTACCTTGCAATCGCAGTTCTTGACATCGGGTGGGGGAGTTCGTTTGAGGTCCATGTTGATTATGAGTGCCTAGAAATAGATAATGAGGTATTCTTATTATGTTGATGCAAAGGAGTGTTTGGATCAAGTATATCTTAGAGCAGCGAGGCTTTCAAGGATTTTGTATTACAGCCATCCGGCTATCCTGATTCCTAAATCAAGATCCTCATCAAAGCCTCTTGCGGCAATTATTCAAAACAAATGAATTTTAGGGTGCTGCTCTAGCTCGTGTGCAATTTTGCTCACCATTCATTCCAACAATTCGGTTGCAATTGCAATAATTATCGTGAATTCATAGACTGTCAACCAGTAATATCACAACTGCTGCGAATCACGTTGCCGCTCCCTCTATTATCAACAGCACCACCATTCTCGCAATGAAGACTCGCGATCTTTCGAAATTGGGTATAGTTGATACCTCTTGCCGAGAGAGAAAAGCACGCATTACCCTAATACTTGAAAGTAACCCGCCATGGCCAATTGTTTTGCATATCTTTCCGCATATAAAAGAAAGAAATTGGCATTAAACATTCACATTTCCAACTTTCGAGAAAAAACCATGATGGGCATTCAAAGACGGCAATAATTTCAGATCCAAAGGAAAACAGCCTCCAACCGTAACTATACGACTTTTGGAAACACTTTGTTTGAACAATATGATCGTTCCCTACAAAGAAGAATGGTATAATACAGGGCAATTGAATTCACAATATATCCAATTGAGTATTAGCGTCTAATCTACAGTTGTGCTCTATTGGCTTGGCCTCACTTCACGAATTAATCACAACGACCCTCAAGTACATTACGTAGAAGTTATGTTCTTTGGGTTCTATGTATACAATTATTACTAACAACACATTATCTTCATAATCTCATAGCTCGTCATTTTTTCTCGTCCGCTGTTCATTCGGCAATGATACCTTCAAGCTCGTATCAGCAAAAGCTGTAATTAATTCGACACAGCGGTCATATTCACCTTGGAAATCTTGAAACCGCCCGGTACCATTGTCTGGAAAACTCCTTCGGGGTCGTACTTGGCTGCTGCAGCTCGGATCTTTTCGATATTGGCGGCCCCGTACCCTTCTAATGGCTTCTGCGTCTTGTATGCATAATCCAGATAGACGAATGGATTGGATTGGCCAATGCTAATAGCGTAGTCGCTGAGTTGACTAATAAGCAAGTCACCTTGACTTTGGAAGAAATCATCTTGCTCTTCGCCATTCCATGCCAAGTAGCATTGGAATACTGAGTATAATTCATTAGTATATTCGTGGGAGAGGCGGTATGGTTTTACGTACAGACGAGTGTCTCGCTGAATCTATCGAATCCAAGCATGTTGCCACCCCTTTGAACACCAATTTGGCCAAACGCGGTTGGGATAGGCTGGAACATATTCTGCATGGTCCAGTTACCAGTTGAACCGCTGTTTATAATGGGAATAAAAGCCTCATGAAGCTCGATCGCCTTGGTGAGAACCCTCAAGTCGTTCTTGAAAGTAAGTGTTATGAATGAATCCCTAATAATAGATAATCAATAAAACTGTATCAACTGTATGATAGGCTCCGACAGACCTGTATCCGCCTGCTTGCTCGAGCTCAATTGTAAGATCGGTCATGTTGGTAATTCTCATGGAATCGGATGTGTTGCCAGGGATGGCGAGAAATTCCGTGAACGCCGGTGGGGCCACGACGGGGTGTGTGTACTCATACGCGTTAATAATTATAGTTTGCTTTGTCAGAGTTGAGTATTGCCAAATCCCTATGGCAGAGCCGTATGGATCATTGTTGATATTGTTGCCAAAGTTCACCATAGCTTGGAGTTGCTGAGCTGTAGTACTGTCTGGATATGTAACAACACCGCCCCAAATATTGTTGGGTGCATTGTCACCACCAACAAAAGTCTCCAAGTCCAGTCGAGTGACGATTCCAAAATTTCCCGAACCTCCTTTCAATGTTTGAAAGAGATCTGGGTTGGTTCCGTTGTTGGCATTGACGATTGTGCCATTCGCAAGAACAATCTGAGAATTTATGTTAGACATTCGGGTCTGTGTAAGAGTGTTCTGAATGTTAAACTGACCTCGAAATTTTCAACTCCGTCACAGACCATCCCCTTGCGACCTGCATAGAATGAGTTTCCTCCACCAAGGGTAAGACCTGCAACTCCGACTGTTGCTGCGCGACCTCCAGCGACAGCAACGCCGTACTGATCCGTCTTCTCGTAAACTGATAGCCAACGAGCTCCAGGAAGTACTGCTACAGTGTTGTTTTCAGCATGATAAGTGGTCGAGTTCATCAAACCCAAGTCAATGGTAACTCCATCCACGATGCTGGCGGCACCTGCCCACTACAGTACAATACGCGTCAATAATTGTACGATTTGATTCCTGAGCCGAACCTAGCAGCGCGATGGGACTAGGTAATATCGGGATGACTATTGTACTCACGGTTGTATGACCACCACTTCTGACAGCAAATTGACACGGTTGCGTCTTGTTTGCCTGCACGAGTGCGACTACGGCTTGTGAGACTTCCGCCGCGTTCCGTGGTTGAATGATACAGTAGGGGTCCAATTGAGCTGCCAATGACCAGTATGATTCTACTCGAGCCGTATAGACATCTTGTCCGGGGTACGTAAGTCTATCTGCGAGACCGGCTAATGCCAAAGCATTGCACTTGCAGGAGAATGTTAGTTTACATTAATCCTGGGTTCCACGTGGGTGTGGAGTAGTTCATACACAGTATTGAGTTGTGACATTGCCGTTGGTGCTTGAAGCAGTTGCACCGGCGATGGCAGCAAAAAGGAGGGCTGTTTTTTCGTGTCTCATCTTGAATCACTGAATGCTTGGGATGTGGGAAAGCAGTTGGGACGCCAATGTGAGGAAAGATGTTTTAATATTGTCGTAGCTGTGGCAAAGACCTGCCGGTAATCTACTGAAAACAAATTAATAACCGCCTCTTCCTCATCATGTCTGAGAGAGCTACGAACGCCAAGATTCTGAATAATACGCTCTAAACCTAATTCAATCAATGAAGAATTAGGTACACATTTTAAGATTCTCCCAATCATATATATACCTTGTGTTGCACAGTTGACTATTCTATTAAAGGGGTAGTGTGTATTCTTGTAGGCGAATTTAGACAGTTTGGCGTGCGAAACTTGAAAGAGATAATGTCAACCCCTGTACCGGGCCCGGAGCGGTGAAGTTTACCAAGTATACTTCGGCTCTCCATTATTAGTAACTTCTGTCAAGCATGGTACTTTAGTTGACGAGTGCCGATGTTAAACCCTCTTTTGACGGCTAGAACGGTGATTGGTAAACACGTGGGCAGTGTGACTATTTGGTATTCTTTCCCACCCAAAGATTCATCTAAATAAATGGGTCGACTTCTCCTTCACCAAAGCAGAAAACCCCGCCTTTAATAATATTGCGACACCTTACGAGCAGCGTAGCGAGCTGCAGTCTGCAAGGTCTGCTACATGCAGAGTCAACCCCCCTGCTGAGGACCCTGTAGGATCCGCTAAGCAATAATACTCAAAAGGGGGGATATCGGTTCTTGAGTTAGAATTGACGAGGAAGGGATTTTGACAGTCGCCCGGGAGAAAACAAGGAAATATTGATACGCCATTCCCGATATTTTCAAATCTCGTGTTGCAAGTCTGACTATAAAGATGTGACTTGTTTTTGTTGGAAATTAGAAGTTAGAGCTCCCGATGTCATCAATGAACAAGGTCATTTTCCTTTATGTACAAGTTAAGGATAAGGTTTAACTATATGCCATGAGGTACCTTGCATATCAAGAATCAAGATAAGACCACTATGCGTCCCGCTTCACTCTGTCTCCACTGTTCAGAAAGTCTAAACTTCGAATAAAATGCAAAAAACCGTGACATTTTATTACATTCGTAATTTATCATGTTGTGGCAAGCAGCTTTATATTTTCCGGTGGAGGCTTGGAATTATTAGAAAGGTCGCATTTTTATATACTAGGAACATTTGTCTTTTTCAATAATTATCTACTAGTATTTCAAAATTTCATAAAAATTCCACCAATCAATTTTTTTAATTCTATATTTCATATCAAAGTATAGTTTGATATTGGTATTAGATATTGATAATGGAATTCGTTTGATTTCTACCCTAGCATATAAATAATACGAGTCTGAGTAAAAAGGGGGGCATCGAATTGAACCTCTACAAGGGGATTATACAATTGTATGGATTATGAACGAATAAAATTTTGAGGATTTAAAAGAATTTTGTTACAGATATAAAGGCAATAAAAACAAAAAAAATGCCTGGGCATAGAATTCAGGCTTAAAGCCGATACATTAACGATCGCTAACGTTCGATGTTGATCGATAGTAAATCTTCAACGCAATATTTAATTTATAAAATATTGATATATACAAAACAGATTTATATAATTAAACAAAAAAGCTTTAAAAATTTGCAAAACCCTATATTGAATAAAGCATTATCGTTTAAATAATAATTGATAATGTATTGCTGATTATTTAAAAAATAATAAAAATTTTATTTAAAAAACAATAAAAAGTTTTGAAGTTATTATTGATTTAATTGATTTTTTGTATTTTTTATTTTAATAATTTTTTTTATTTTATTTAAAAAGTAATTTATTAATTAAATTAATAGTATTTAAAATAATATTAGAAATAAAAAATACTCTTGTATTCGTTTGATAAAGTATTAAAACCAATAGTATATAAAACAATATTATTGGTAAATCCTATATATATTAGTAAAGCGCAAATCTTTTTTTAAGATTCGAAAAATCTTTAAGGAAAAGCTTTTATGGTATTTTAAAACAATAAATATAAAATATAAAAAATAATATAAAAATTATAAACAAAATTATAATTTGATTTATTCAAACACAAAAAATCGTTGGGATACTAATAATTTTTAACAATACATTATTCGCCTGTTTTGAATTAAATATTAGGCTTTTAAAACTTTAAAAATTATTTTGATATAAAAAAGCAAATATTTTTTAGATAAAGGATTTTTTTTTTTAAATTGAAATGATATTTTGAAATAATAACGAATATTATTTTTTTATTGATATTTAGAAAATAAATTATGTAATATAATATTTCAAAAAATGCTTTTTAACGATATAATATTGATTTGCTAATACAATTTAGTTGAATAATATTATATAAACAAAATTTAAAAAATATATATATAATATGATTTTGGATAAAAGAAATCAATAATATATAATAATTATTTAAATGTTAGAAGTTAAATAATATCTAAAATAAAATATAAATGATTTTGTTTTTTATTTGGATAATTTGAAAAAAAATATAGAATATAAAGTAGATAATATATGTTATAAACAACTATTCACTGGTTTTTGTTTTAATATAGGTAAAAGGATATTTGAATCTTTTTGATAATTCAAAATATAAAAAAAATTTATAAGATAAATATATAGATTAAAAAAATATTAATTAAATGTATTGCTTTATTAATATTATAAATTATTGTTTTAAAAAAATGTATAATACTTTATTATATTACTTAAATTTTGTTTAGTTTTTTTATAAATTATAAAAAAACAATAAAGATATTATATTAATAGGATTTATTAAAATTAAAATAAAATTAAATTAAAAAATTATATAGGAAAATTAATTAATAAAAGAAATTTAATATTAAAAATATTAAAAAAAATTAATAAAATATTATTAATACCAATAAATAAATTATTATATTATTATTTATAAAAATTTATTTAAATGTTAATATTATTAAAAAAAATATTTTGGGAGAGATTATTTTAAAAAAAAAACAAATTTATATTAACAAAAAATATCAAAATTTTTTTAACAAAAAAATAATAAAGTATATTGATAAAGAAACAATAAGATTTAATAATTATTCTAAATGTTTTTATAATTTTAGATTCAAATAAAAAAAAATATATTATTATTATTATTATTGTTATATTTAAATTAAAATATTGATTAATAGTATTTTGTTGTTTTATTAACTTAAATATTTAAATTAATATAATTTAATAAAATAAATATATCAAATAAAATTAGGAATTTATGTTAAAAAAAGATATATCTCTAATATTTGTATTAAAGATTTATATTTTTATTTATAAAGATTATTAATTTGTTATAAAAGCGATGGATATATTAAAAAATAAAAAAATATATATTTATTAGTTTATTTTAGTTATTTTGGATTTTTTTTATATAAATGCAATTTTGGGTTTTTTATAATTAAAAACGGTAAATTTTAAAATCAATTAACGATTAACAAAACTTTGTTTTTAATCCAATCTAGGATTTATTAAGATTATCTCAACGCAAAAAGCCCACCAAAAAATAAACAAAAAAACACCAGTTTTAATCCTACAACTAAGTTAAATATTTAATCCCAAAAAGATACAGACGGGACGTAGGATCCTCACCCTAAAAATCCCTAACATCCCAAATAAATACAAAAATTTGAAACAAGCTTTCTCAAAAAAAAAGAGTAGATTATTATCCAATCATTATTTAATGAAACATTAAATTAAACTAAAATTAGGTATTATCCCTTTGTAAAACCCAATATATATTCTTTCAAAAAAGAAATTATCAGTTTTAAAAAAATATTTAAAAGAATATTAATCGAAGGGGTGGATTTATCGTTTAATAAATTTCGCTAAAATCCCAATTATATTTATCCCAAAAAAGAATAGGGGCTATTAATTATACATTGATTATAGGGGATTAAACCGAATAATTAAAAAGGATCGAATATTTTTATTTTTGATTAATAAATCTTTTAATTAATTATAAAAAAATATTATTTTTACCAAATTAAATCTAAAAAATATATATTATCAAATTCGAATTCAAACAAAAAACAAATGAAAGATGGTATTTCGTATTTGTTATAAATAATTTGAATATTTAGTTATATTATTTGGTTTTACAAATATTTTTATTATTTTTTAAATTTATATTAATTAAGCTTTTATAAAATTAACAAATACTATATATATAATATACCTTAACGATATATTAATTTATTTAATAAATGCCTAACAATATATCAATAATATTTACCAAATATTTAAAAAGCTAATTATTTATAAACTTTATATAAAATTTAAGAAATATATATTTAACAATAAAGAAGTTAAATTTTTAAAATTTATAATATTAAACAATAATATTATTATGGAATTTAATAGAATTAAGATTATTATTAAATGACTTATTTTTAACATTTTAAAAAAGATTTAAGTTTTTTTAAACTTTGTAAATTTTTATTAATGGTTTATTGAAAAGTATTTGAAAATAATCAACAAAATAATGATATTACTTAAAAAAAATCGAAAAAAAAAGATTATAAATATTTTTATATAAAATACAAAAATATAAACATTTTTTGAAATATTAAAAACAATATTTATTATTACACTAATACTGCAATACTTTTAGTTAAATTTCAAAATAATAATTAAAACAAATATATCAAAATTTACTTTAAAATATATATTTTCCTAATTATTTAAAAAAAAACCTAATTTAAAAGAATTATTATAATAATACCCCATAATATTTTATTTCAAAAAATTGAATTTTATAGAGTAATATTATATAATTTATAATTAGAAATTATTAATAATATATATTATATTTTATAAGTGATAGTATTATATTATAAATAGTTGTTATATTATTATTATAAAAACAAATTATAATAGTTTTTAATATTTTATAATTAAAAAAAAATTAAATGATAAATAAATTAAATGGATCGAAATATTTGTTATATATAATTTCGAAATTAAATATAAAATTAAGAAATTAAATTTAATAGATAGGTTATTGAAACGATTAAATTATTTTGATAATTTAAAGAATAATAACAAAATACTTTTAATATTAAAAAATAAATTAAAAAATATAATGATTTTAATTAAAATATATTATCATTTAAATATAAAATAATTATTTTTATAAAATATTATAAATTTTTTTTAAAAAAAGGGAAATTGCTTATCCTTTTATAATTTAAAAAGATTATTAACAAAAATTAATTACAAATAATCGATGTTTTATTAAATAACCAATGTTATGGTTGAAGATAAAACAATATTAAATATTATATTGAAACTTATAAAGAATATTTTATTATAATTATAAAAGTATAACAAATTTATAAAGAATAGAGAGTATATCAAATAGAGATAAAAGTTTATTAAAGATGTTTTATTATAATAGATAAACATTAAAGAAATAATTATTTATAATAAAGTTACTTTCATATTATTGGACTTCATTATAAGGGTAAAGATTCTAAAAGTTTATTATGATAATTTAATAGAAAAATATTAAAATATAAAAAAAATGTTAGAAATATTAAAAAAAAAATATTTTTAATAAAATATAAAAAAAAATATTAAAGAATATATTAAAACTTATATAATATATTAATATTTGATAATAAAATATTATTGATTATATAATGAATTAAAAATATTTTTTTTTTTTATAAAATTTTAAAAAAAGATAATTATAGATTTTATTATAAATTTATTTTTTTCAAAAATTGGAAAATATATTTATAATATAATCCTTATAATAATTGATAGATTTATAAAGCTAACAAAATATATACTTATTATAAAAATTATTAATTTATTTAAATTAACAAAAATACTATTTATACATATATTTAAAAATTTTAATATATTGGAAAATATCATTTCAAATAAAAAATTGTAATTTGCAAACTATTTTTAAAGAAATTTAATATTTTATTTTTGTATCCACTAAAAGCTATTAATAATATTTTATTTTTAAATTAATAAATAAATTAAATAATAAAACCAAAATCTTATATATTATATTATATATTATTCAAATTAAAAACAAAATAATTAAATATTGTTATTATCCTTAACAAAATTTATATATAATATTAATTAATATAATATAATAAAAAAGACTTTATTTAAAATAATATATAATTTCTAATTTACATTTAATTATATTAATAAAAATGTTGATATAAAAGAAAAAGCATTAATAATCTGTAAGAGAATTAAAACTTTAATAAAAAAACAAAAAAAGTTTAAAAAATTTTAACAAAAAACAATTACAAAAAAAACCCAAGGGAATATTCCAATAGAATATTAATAATTTAATATTGATAATTTAATAATATTTAGTATAAAGAATATTAAATAATTAAAACCCAAAAAGAAATTCTTAGAATAATTTATAGGATTATTTATAATTATTAATATTATTTTAAATAAATAATTATATAAATTAAAATTATTTTTTATTTATAAAATATATAATATATTTTATATTTTTCTATTAAAATTATAATATAAAAAAAAAAATATTATTAATTTATTATTATTTAAAAAAATAAAAAAAAAATTAAAATACAAAATAAAAAAAATTTTAGTATATTAAAAAAAAAAAAAAGGAATATAATATTTAGTTTAATAAAAAGATTATACCCTATTGGAAAATATATAGGAATTAGGGAAAAATCTTTAAAATTTGAATATAATTTTAAATAATTATTTTAACAAAAAAATATTATTAATATAATATTAGTAAAAACAAATAAAATATTATAAATAAAAACAATTTCGAATAATTTATATATTATTATAAAAATATTATAAATAAAAACAATTTCAAATAATTTGTATATTATTATAAAAATATTATAAATAAAAATAATTTTAAATAATTTGTATATTATTATAAAAATATTATAAATTAAAACAATTACAAAAATTTGTATATTATCACAAAGTTTAATAATTAAAAACCAAAAATTACTAATTAATCAATAATAAAATTATATTTATAAAAAAAAAAATATAAAAAAAGGATTTATCTATTTTCATTATTAAATTATTAAAAGATTTTATATTTCTCTTATTATTATTCAATAATCTTAAACAAAAAAAAACTATTTTTATTAATAACATTTAAATTATTATTAAAAAAAAATTTCAAAAATTAATAAAACAAATTATATATATATTAATTTTCTTTAATAATATATTATTAAAATTTATAAAAAATATAAGATTTAAACAAAAAATTATTATTAATTAATAACAAAAAATAAATATCTAATAATAAGTTTTTATTAAAAAACAAAACAAAATTGAAAAATTAAAATTTTAAAAAAAAATAATTAATTTTTAATATATATCAAAAACCAATTATTTATTAAATAATAATATTTTTATTTATGTTTATGTTTGTATTATTAAAAAAAGTTAAAATTAAAAAACAAAAAAGAATTAAAAATAATATTTTAAAAAAATTTGTAAATTTTATATTTCAAAAAAAAAAAAGTATATATTGATTGCTTAATATTTAAAGAATTATAAAAAGTCAAAGTAAAACAAATAATTTAAAAATTAAAAAGTTTTAAAAATAATTAAAAGAGTTTAAAAGATTTAATTTTTAAAAATTTTAG
>JANPYM010000001.1:2030852-2057907 GCA_025890175.1 Ciborinia camelliae
AAAACAAAAAAGAATTAAAAATAATATTTTAAAAAAATTTGTAAATTTTATATTTCAAAAAAAAAAAAGTATATATTGATTGCTTAATATTTAAAGAATTATAAAAAGTCAAAGTAAAACAAATAATTTAAAAATTAAAAAGTTTTAAAAATAATTAAAAGAGTTTAAAAGATTTAATTTTTAAAAATTTTAGTTTGGAAGAATTATTTTTCTATTAATTTTTATTATAGAATAATTTAAAATTTAATTTTTTGAAAACTTAAATTTTTTTTAAAAAACAAAAAAAAATGTTTTAAATAAAAATATTATTTTTTAGAATAATTTTTTTTTTATTTTTTATAATAATCTTTTTTTTTTTTTCTTTTATAAAAACAAAAAAAATAAAAAAAATAATTAAAATAAAAGTTTTTGTTTTTTTTTTTAATAAATTTTTATTATTTAAATTAAAATTTAATATATTTTTAATTTTTATATTTTTAGTTTTTTTAATTAAAAACGAAAAATATATTTATATATATTAATTAATGATTAACAAATAAATAAAAAATAATTTATAAAATATTAATAAATATTTAATAAATTTATTAAAATTATATTTATATTAAAAAAAATAAACATTATAATTATAATAATTTTTTTAATATTATAAAGTTTGTATATTAAATTAATATATTTTGTTTTGTAAATTATAATAAAAACAATTAAGATATATTTTTTTTAATAAAAAACGAGGCAATTTTATATTTTTTGTTTTTCAACAAATTTCGATTTTATATTATTATATTTTTATTAATAACAAAATAATTAATTAATATTAAAATAAAATTATTTAGACAATAAATTATAAAGTTTTTTTTTATAAATATATTTATTATATAATAATAAAAAATTATTAAAAAATAAATATTTTTAATTTATAATATTATTTTTTTTTAATATTTTTTTAATTTTATAAAAATTAATCAATTTTATATAATAAAAATAAATGGGTTTAATAAAAACTATAAAAATACCTATAGAATGTTAAGTAATTATTATAGAGAAAATAAAAAAAGTTATAATATTAATAAAAAGATTAATTGAAAAAAAAGTGTAAAAAAATATAAAAAATAGTATTAATAAAAATTAAGAATTTGAATTTTAAATTATAAAAACAAAAAAAAATATAAATATTTTAAGTAATAAAAAATATAAAACTTAATTACCCGATAAAAAAATTAATAAAACCTTTATTTTTTTTATATTAAAAAAAAATTTTAGATATAAAAACTTTAAAAATAAGATTGTTAAAATAATTTTCGGTATTTAACTAATATTTACTAAATATTTGTAAAATCTTTGATAAATTAAGAAAAATAGAGTAATATGAGTGTATAATATCAAAATGCGCCCTATTTAAAATCAATATTTTATTAATAGTATAGACTTTGGATTAATAAAAATAAGTTATTACCTAAAAATTGCTATTTGTACAAAAGGATAATTATAGAAAATATAAATCGAAAAAATGTTTTAATGTATATAAACAATAGGTTTTAGTAAATAAGATTTTTTGGGTGAAATGTTTTAAAAGAAAAAGCTTTGTTATAAATATAAAAATAATAAAAACAAAAAAGATATTTAAATATAAAATTTAGACTTAAAGTTAATATATTAATAATTATTAATGTTTGATATCGATTAATAGCAAATCTTTAATATAATATTTAATTTATAAAATATTGATATATATAAAATGGGTTTATATAATTAAATGAAAAGGTTTTAAAAGTTTATAAAACTTTATATTAAATAAAACATTATTGTTTAAACAATAATCGATAATGTACTATTGGTTATTTAAAAGATAATAGAAATTTTATTTAAAAAGTAATAAAAAGTCTTAAAGCCATTATTGACCTAGTTGATTCCTTGTATTTTCTATCTTAACAAATTTTACTTAATTGAGTAATTCCGATATAAAACCCTACTACAGGGGCTAAATCCGATGCATCCACCCCCTTTACCTTTCTATTCACTTTTGCTTCGTCTCCGCAAAGTTAAGGATTGAAAGGGATTTATTGTGAGTTCTTGTATATGAGTTTAGAGTCTAGACTCTAGACGGTAGGTTTTCGATACGAAAGTAACGAAACCGTTCTTATCGACGTTTTTTGACATGGATGAAACTTCTCATTTGCAGGAATTGACTTTTCGTCCCTTACTCCAGGGGTGGAAACTCTATTCATAGCTTTATTTAGAATCTCGATAGGAGTATGCTTTTATAACAATGGGTGACCCGTAGATACCAAGCAGCATGTCCAAAGTATGCTCTGCGACCAACTTAGTGACTACGCTTCCTGTCGAGTCTTCATCTGAATATTCCTCGGCGCCATTCCAGTATGGCTTCACACCTAGCGGCGATACCTGCGCCCGAAGGCTATATCGTGAACTTTGATAATCCGGCACGAAAGGGGGAAATAACTGGTTACTGGGTGTTCGGCGTTGGAATTGTGCTGAGTTTCTTATTTTTGAGTATGAGAACTTATACCAAGGTGGTTGTTGCTAGGAATTTTGCGGTCGAAGATGGCGAGTTATACTTTGCTGCTGGAACATGGGAAATTTGCTAATTCTTGTTCTGATTTTAGCTTGTTTGATCGTAGCTTGGGTGAGTAATATAGCTCATCAAGATGTTGGAGTTTGGTTGTATTGATAGATATAATAGATTTGCGGGGTTACTGTGCAAGCCCTTCTCATGTGTAAGTGAAATCATGAGACAGCCGTGGAAAAGTCAAGCTGACGGAAGAAAGTCTTGTGGCTTGACAAGGCGATGGGAGTACATGCGTGGGAGATGCCAATCGCGAGATACAACTTGTACAGTAAAGTGAGTGCAAACTATTTACCAATCGTCTCCTTCCAGAGTTAAACTTCATCTAACGTAGTTGATGCAGATGATTATGAGCGCCTCGGTTGTGTACGTGCCTTGTCTAGGCCTATCCAAATTCTCCCTCTTGATCTTCTATAATCGGCTATCACCAGTAACATGGTTCCGAACAGCTGTTTACTTCCTCATGTTCATTGTATTGGGCTATAGTTTCGCCATCATTTTTGCACTCATATTTCCTTGCAGGCCGGTGGCTATGAATTGGGATGTGTCGATTACAGATGGCAAATGCATTAATCGCGCTGCTACTTACACCGCTACTGCTGCGGTAAACATTGCTACCGATATAGCCCTTCTCACATTGCCAATTCCGATGATAGTCAATTTACGCATGCCGCGTGTGCAGAAAGTAGGCTTAATTGTTATTTTTGTTGTGGGTTCAATGTATGTGGAAAATTTAATTTCTCGTGCTTCTAGCTGCGCAGGTTTCAGTGCTAATATGAGGGTTGTAGGACCTGTATAACGAGTATGATTCGTCTTAATGTCATGTTACCTCTTCTCGTAGCCCTAGATCAGACATGGGCAGTTTCTATTCCTTGCGTATGGATGTAAGTCTCTTCCCCCGGCGCCTTATGACCCCTCTCCTCGCTTGATCCACCACACCCCCAAACTCTATAACAACATATACTAATCCTAATCCCCATCCATACAGTATCGTAGAAGCCAATTTAGTAATAATCTGCGGCTCCTTCCCCATCATCCGCCAATTCTTCAAACACATCGCACCGCGCTGGATTGGCGAAAACTCTTCCGCCGGAGCCAACTCCAGCGCAAACCCATACAATCTCGAAACCATTGGACAAAAATCATCGAAGAAGAAACGGCCTTCCCGTTATGGATTGGAGTCGCTTGATGATGGCGAGGATGATTTGGAGCTGGATGGAAGGTACGCAGAACATAAGGTTGAGATTACGGCGGATAGCAAAGCCGATACGGGGGGTAGAACTAGTGATTGTGAAGCCGTTGATGCGGACGCCGGGAGCGAAACGCATATTGTGCAGACGAATGTTACAAATGTACAATTCTCGAGGAGAGAATAATAGGAGGGCACGCATTGGATTATAATAAACAGAGAAATATTTATTCCATGAGAACTAGTCGACCCTCATTTACTCATTTTGAGCAAGCTCACGCTTCAGACTTGAATATGGCTCACCTTAACACCATGATAAAATGGAACGGTGGCTGGAGATCTGTTTCAGCAGTCTAGCAGTTTTGAATATATATTGAGATCGGAGATCTATCCGATTGGTTCAATAGCGAAGCATATTCAAGTGAATCAAGTCATTATACAAGTTTGCTTTTACAATTTTGCCTTGATCCCATTAGCGATTTTAATTTCCCTCTCTAGTAGGCAGTACGATACAAATAGCTCGGCTCCTCAGGCCCTGACTCAGCTAATTGCGGTAGGCCATGATAGTCAGACTGTAGAATCTCATAACCAACTAGTCGAAAACAGTTCAGGTAAGGCGGCGAGGTCTTATATATTCACTCTACCTTCTCAAGCACTTCTCTCGCTCCCTTCACCTCTAACTTCCATCCACCTCCCCCATTTACTATTTGTTCATCCAATCTTCACCCCATCCTTCCATTCACGTACGCACCATACCGCATTCATTATTGTATCAAATCGTTTGTTCCATATCTGCTATAGGGTATCAAATCCTATAGATACCTAGGTATGCCATTACATTCCTCTTGTCCTTTTATTAACCTCCATCACCAACCTTCCATCACATCTTCTCACTACCTTGTATCCCCATCCGCAATCACTTTGATCACCCAATCAGTGCACTCCATTCACCTTCTCCAATACACAGAATTCACCCAACCAACCAGGATCCACACTCCACAAAGGCCTTTATAATGGTCCTGAAATCAGTATATGCTGTATGGATATGTGAGTAGTCCGCTTTCATCTCTCATCTCTCATTGTATATTATCAACCTCGTCTCATATCTCCTTAAACTTTATTCACTCCCTCATAATCATTCAGCCAACCCACTTCATCAGTCCCCAACCCCCTATCCGCACCCCTCTGACTCTTTATTGCATATTTACTACAAGATGTCAAGCTATGCTAATGATCCCCTTCACCCCCATAACTAGTGATGAATTCACTCCAACTCAATTGATAAACACGAGATGAGAGACAAGATGATGTCGATACACATACAGATCGCCAGCCCAAATATCAACACCGCACAAGTTGGTGGTGAATTCAAGAGAATTCTTTTTGGATTTGATTGTATTGTATGGGTATTGATCGCTAAATTTCGCTTCGGTATGAATTATTTCATTCCCGTCTCCTTTTTAATGTATGTATTTCTGTACAACAGTAATATAAAAATGTATGCCTTCCAGTCCTTGGCTACAGCCAGATCAGACGATTCCTGTAAGCAATATTAACACCCTCCAAAACCAAAGTAACCCCCCCATCGTGTGAGCAAAATTTCCGCGCCCCAATGATTTTAAATCCTATGCACCCAAGGCCCTATGCTCCAATCCCTTATTCAATACTCATCTTCATCAACCCATCATTCGTATCTACCATACCCTGAAGCCCCACTCTCCTCCCTCCAATCCACACCCCACCATTACCCAACCCACTCTTCCCATTTCCAGGTTCCCCATTACTACTAGGTCTCGCACCCCACGGCGCCGTATCCCTCTGCATTGGACTTTGCATTACCGGACTGTTATGTACGCTCATCCCGGGACTAACAGCTCTCCTTTTAAAACTCGTAGGATCTAGATCATCGTCTCGACGACGTTTGTGTGTAATTTTGCGTATGGGTTCCGAGGTTTGAGGGGTGGAGGAGCGGGAGGGAGAGGAGTCGGAGTTGCTGCGGTGGAGATGGAGGGGTGTGGAGAGGTGAGATTCCAGTGATATATCTTCGCTCATGCCAGAAGAGGAGCCGCGAGGGTTGGAATTGGGTGGGGGTGGTGTGCGACTGCTTTCATCGGTGAATGATTCCCAGAATTCTTTGCCTTTGGAGTTGCGGATGACTTGTTGCTTGAAGCTACTGGATAGTTGGGAACTGGATGAATCGGCCATTATATCATCTTCTGGTATGCCTTCTAGAGAATCCTGTGTTGGGCAAAGTATTGGTGATGAGCGTGTAGTATCTGTTGTTGATATTGAGGGATGACGGGAAGGTTCAAGATCCATATCACTTTCGCGGGTTTGGCGGACGACTTCTGCTTCTCGACGAACTTCGGTTTCGACTGGGGCGCTTTCTTCTGCTAGAGCTGCTCGGATACGTGCAAATCCTTTAGTTTTAGGCTGATTAATGTTAGCCATGCTCAATCTTCAAACAATGGAATGCATACCAGCATATTTCCCCTCCTGGTCACCGCCCTGCGAATGACCCCTCGTTGTCCATCTTTTCCAGGTGTACTAGGCATACCATCCACATTCTCTAGAGTAGACTTCAATGCACCATCATCACTCTCACTTCCTGATATATGTAATTGGTTTGCAGCCCAACTTATACTTTCTCTTCTCGAATGAAGATTGTCAACCGCCATTTCTCTGCCAAAATAGCCAGTTTCGATATTGCGCATCGCAGAAGGTGATTTGGGGGTTGGATTGGCCATTGATCCACTTCTTGATCCTTTGCGACTCTTCCCGTTTCTTAATCTTGCGTGCTGAAAGTTCATAAGACTATTAATTGCAGGTGATTGGCCAGACCAGGCGCCACCAGGGCTCGGGTTGGGATTGCCGCCAAAAGGTGCTGTCATTTTGATAATCTGAGGTGTTGTAATAATAGAGTCATCGATATCATCCGCGTCCATCAAATCATCGTCATCGGAACTACTCCCGGAAGATTCGGAGGCCATCATATTCACACTACCAAGCGAGTTTGATACGGTCATCCTTTCTGAATTCGCCATGGAAGACCACAAGGAACCTTCCCCAACGCTCGTGAAGTGTAATCCATTTTTTCTGTTCGGAATATTCATAGCTCTGCCGGTTATTGTAGGTGACGAATCGGGTGATGACTGCTCTGCGAGAGTGGAGTGGTGAAGATTCGTTGCAGCTCTTGAAAAATCCAGACCTCGAGATCGTCTAGGCAACACGCTTGTAGGCGACCCATATGTCTGTGATTGATCCAATTTTGGTGATAAAGGCACTAGATTGATATGTGCCGGTGACCCTAGTGGCATAAAATCCTTTGGTGGCATTTGCAGTGAAAGACCTCGGGGAAAGGCAGGTCGCCTTGGAGTGGTCGGACTGTCGGAAAGGGAACTATCATCTTTGGAGACTTGCTTTCCTGGTTCGCAAAATTTGGGAGACGGTGAAAGAGTTGGTTGACCGCCATCTGATAGTGACCGAGCTTTTGAAGGCGATCGTGATGTATTTCTCATATCGGCTTCTGCGCGTTTGTCGTTCACTTCAGCTCCGGATTCAGTTTCGGGTTCAACGATATCCATACTTGACGACATATTCTCTGTCAATTTATTATGGAACATAACGACATAAAAAAGATCATGAAATAATATAAAGAGTGAGAAGAGGCTAAATCGATGTCTTTACAGCATTTTTCAGTTGTTTAGATTGTAGAATCAGAATCAGAATCAGCGGGCGTAATCGACTGCTGTATACCTAATCAATGTAGTACGTAGGCGGCAAGAAATGTCTGTCCAATGGTATTGGGTTAATAAAGTGAATGGATATATCACTGTATCCCGAGGTCACCAATGATGGGAACGGGAACCTTTAGATTCAATACAAATTTATGGGATAGAATGAGGGGCGATGATATGAATATATACCTTATATACCTATTCATATAAAATATGAAATTAGATTTGATTAATTCAAATCAATACTGTAATGATGCTAATTTACAATTTGCAATATTAATAATTTATCCATCACCTATTCTGAGTTCTCGTTTTGAGTACGTTTCGAGTCTGCCCAGGTGTTTTGAGTGGGTGTCTCTCGGTACTGTGGCCCATATAAAGACTTGAAGCCCCTCTTTTTTTGATATTATTTTTTTGTGTCCACGGGTATTACTGGTAGGTATTGGAAAATTACACGCTTGTCGGCTTATAGTTAGAACTCTAGATGACTGACTAATCATCTATTGGATCTAGCGGTTAGGTTGTACTCTACAAGCTTATTCCAACCTGCCACGCAATGTCAAGACTGAAGGGACAAGTAAATCCTCACATCTCTATCATGATTATATGAACAATGTGGCACTTTGGTTGGGAATAAATCAATTTTTCATGATACTGAAAATCGTTTCTGTTATATCAATAATAAATAGGTATATATTGTCATTATTCATTGCGGTTTTTGGGTATCTAAACCCTCACCCAGTTAGTCTCGCACCAATTTTCTTAATTATTCATACAGCAGAATCATTCTTTCTCCCATTATCCCATTCTTCGCTGTCTACACTCCTTCCCGAGTTGCTGGTACTTCTACCAAGCGCACCATTCTTCGACAAATGCCGTATGACGCCTTCTTCTCCCTTCTCATGCACGTTATGACCTTGGGCGATAACTCCAAAGCTATCTCGTTGAATCATCTCATACAATGCTGTTCCAAAAAGCATGGCAGGTATACTTGTGAGAATGGGTATCAGCGAATAAATCGAGAAAGCATCTCCTCCGAAGAATATGGCTGCAACGATACGAGCTCCCAAATCGCGAGATGAATTAAGCTCTATCGTCACATCCGCAAAACCCCAGATCATCGTCGCTTAGAGAGTTTAGCAAGTGTTCAACCAAAACTTAGCGAGGTATGAGATGAGGAGAAGAAGAAAGCAAGCAATAGGTGTGCCTTCAATGCTTACCATAACCTAGTCCAATAACCCATGGTACGGCAGCTGCAGATACAAACGGGTTCGTAGGGTCGAGGCAAGCCCAAATCACAATTCCCTAAAACATTTTAGCAGACATCAGTGTTTAGAATAGCTTTTGGCACATACCACGAAGACGTCGGCAAAGAATTCAATGAAGAACAGATATCCATATGACTGTGTTGCTCCAGGAAAGGAGCAGAGAATACTTCCTGGTCCGCCCGGTGAATTGAGACTTAAGCCCTTAGCACGATACTCAGCAGCAAGTGCTGTCAATTGTGGGTAGTATTGTCCAACAAGCAGCATAGCTGCCAAAAAGGAACCGAAAACTTGGGCGAAGATATATTGAGGAACCTTTTTCCAAGGAAACTAGAATGAATTAGCGACTGTCGACACATAACTTGAGACCACGGGAACTTACCCCCAACCATACCGCACATGATATCGTTACTGCTGCGTTAAAATGTCCTCCCGATGTACTTCCACAAGTTCTAATGATTATCAGCGAATGAAATAATGAGTCGACGATATCCGATGATATCCAAGTTGGAAAACACACATGATAGCGAAAGCGATACCAATTGCGAAGGCCCAACCAATTTGGAAAACTGATCCTAGCCCTGGGTCACCTGGGTTGAGAAAAAATGATGCACACGACGAGATCCCCGGGTAACTACAAACGACTGTCAGTGACTGATGCATCTTTTGTCCTCTCTTAACTTACACAAAGAAGAAGACACCCATAGCTTCCGCAGCCATTTCTCGCATCCACCTTGGCCTTGCATCCTCGAAGTCTAGTTTGCGTTGCGATACTGGTTTGGGTGCCACGACATGTCTGTTGGTATGGCGCTCTACTGCTTCCGTGTATCCGATTTCCAATTCCCCGGCACGAAGACGACTCGGATCATTTTGAGACATTATGTAACGAATGAAGAACAGCGATTTTTCCAAGCTGTAGTGGTGAAAGTGGCAACGAATCAGATATATGGAGTTGTGAAGCAACCTGGGAGATGCTTGAAGTGCGGGGTATAGGTTGAATTATGTACTGCACAATGCCATGAAACCTGCAGGATGTTGTCTAATGATTGAATGAGGAAGGTGGCAGCTAAAGATAATTCAGACAGATGATATCGTGCTTAAATATGGATTTGCCATACTGGGAAGGGGTAGAAAAAGTTCTACACAATTTGATATAGCCTTGTTATGGCTAGAAGGTAAGAGACGTTATGGTAGGATCAAGGAGATCAGCAAATCCTACCATCTAGCATCGAAGCTCAGCTCTCATTGGTCCAATCAAGGCCAAAAACTTCCCCGTACGGCCAATCAAATTAACTCCTGGCCGAATTTCCTAAAGGAGTCCGGAGCGATTGCGACTTTTTCGCTTGTACGCATGCTTACATTAGGAGCGGAGATTCTTATCTTACACGGACAACATAATATCTTGACATTGCCCAAGCTTCTGTACTGTTCTCGGGTTGTACTGTGTCAAGTTTAAGCATATCATCAAAAATCCCAAGGAATTGTTGGAGGCCTTGCTTCCGAATTTGGACGACCTGTTTCATGTCCGGGTGGCTTGCATACACGCCACAGACGCCACACTTGTACCTCAATATATCTCGTACCTGCTCCAGCTTGAAGATCAATATGCTAGAAAGCGGAGTTCATAACAAGACTTTTGATTTTTTTAGTAAATATATTGTTAGGACAAGAAAATTAATGACCGTTATTCCTGTTCTCCTTCCTTGTTGGTATAGTAGTTCCTTCTTTTTCCCATTTTCAGGTACACAACAATGACTAATTTTCTCGAATTTTCTTTCAACCCAAACTTATCTCCATTTTGTCGACACGTCAATTTACATTCTTCACAAGGGAAAAAGAAAGAAATTAAATCTCCAAAAGAAAAACATATCTTCCCAGAGCGCAACTCCCTTAAGAATGCATTTGTATCTCAATCATTCTTCTGTTGCAAGAGGCTTACTTTTTTGTCTTCCAGGTCGGACTGGTGATTCCTGACTACTAGCCATCCCCGTTTCGGCTCGCCCATCTGGAGATTTAGTAGATCTTCTTCTTTGTGTGCGCTTCACTTTCACCATCTCGGAAGGAGAGAGCATGTCGTCTGCATCTGAGTCCTCTGCTTCTCTACGGGGCGTTTTCTTGTAACGAGGTTTACCATCTTTGAGATTGTTACTTATCGCATAAAAAGAGAAATGGACTGGAATGAGGAAAATACTTACTTTTATCGAGACACTGGGCGCTATTCGATGTCGGAGTTCTTATATCGTTTGAACTCGCCGTTGTATCAATCTTTTTAGGAGAAGTTGGTGGAGTTTGTGGTTCAGGTATTGGTTTTGTAGCTTTTAGATCCTCTTCCACAAGCTTGCGCTCAGTACACTGGTGGGAACGTTTTTCTTCGAGATTCGCGAATTTTCTTTGGCAATCCCTACACCCGAGGGAGCAGACAGCTGGTGTTTCATATCAACAACATGGACATCAAACTTATTTGATGGGAGACTCACTTCTCATATGGCGCCGTAAATTGACCCCGTTCGAAAATGGTCTTCCACAAATATCGCACTTTGGCCTGGCATCCACGACTCCACATTCAGGAGTCTTCTGCTTGGGTTTATAATGGTGGACTTGTGCGGATGTAGTCTGGGGCGCAACCACCGAGGCTGCTTTTGTCACTTTCACCAATTGGCTCTTTGAATGTTCGTTGTGTTGATATCTCGGACTGGAATCCCTGGTTACAGCAACCTCACCTTCGTCGTGTTGACTCTTTTGCTGGCTCACTATGGCGCTCGGTTGAGGCCGTGTCGGTCCAAGCTCGGTGATGTCTTCCTCACGTCTTGGCTGGCGATATTCGCTATGTTCGGCTTTGTGGTGATTAGCAAGGGTCTGGGCTCGAGCGAATCTTCTGCCACACTCTGAGCACTCCGTACAACTTCCTGTTTGGTAATCTTAATAAGCCTGCAATGAATCTCGAAAGGGTAACTAACTATTCTTTTGATGTCTACGAAGCAGAGCTACAGCGGGAAAGTCTTTACCACAATTTTCGCATTTTGGAAGAGGCGGATCTCCACTTCCTTCAGAATTTGGAACATCTTCCGTTCCAGCAGAATTCTTTGCTTTCACACTTTCAACATGATTTCCAGCGACTGCGGGTATTTGAGGAGGATCAGCTTCTGTGCCATTGTTTAGTTGACCCGCACTTTTATATTCGGGACTCGGGCTTGCTGAAATCTCAGTGATACGACCGGAGGCGGCTTCAGATGATCTCTTGGGGAATACCAAATCCTTGATGTACTTTGCACCGTCCCTTCCCCCAGAAGTCTTCCTGACGAAGTTTTCCGTTTGTACCAACGCGTCCTCTTTAGTATTGACAATGGTTTTAGCATCGTATATGTGAAATGATGCATGAATCCAACCATCACCACTTTTGAGTCCACTGGAGCCTTTCCCAGCGGTGGATTTCTCCACGAACGTTGTCCCGATTGGATAGATTTCAAATTCATATCGACATTTTGTGACAACAGAATCGGCTTTCAAAGCCAAAGCTGTTTGGAAAATTTCTTGCAGATGTGCTCGCCTATCTTTCCAACTTTCTAGAGGCTCTCCCCAAGTATGGAACACTCCATCTTCCATACCGTCTGATGAGTTTGCGAATAAGGGGGCAAGTGCTTTGGATAACCTCGCCGCTAATTGGGTGGCTTTTCTGGGTAACAACTCTTCCTTGAAACCTTTTCCTTCGATAATTCCGCGATAGGCTGCCAGGTCCAAGTCGCAAAGCCGATCTTTACCGTCTGCTATATTTAGTTTTCTATCCAACTATCGATAACAAGACACTCACCTTTACTGAATATGATCTGCCTATAGTTTGACAGGATCCGGGTATCAGAAGGTGCAAGGTTGGGAAATCTCGACATGAACACCCAATCTCTTAGGGCAGCTAATATGAGAATTCTAATGCAGATATGTGCGTCAAATTTTCTCATAATAGTCTCCACCTCATTTCTCCCAACATGAGTTTCAATATCACTGCCAAAAGCCGAAAAGATCAGGAAGCGCAGGTCCCCTGATATTTCAAATACTTGAGGAAAAAGTCGCGGGTTATTTTGGCGACGGTAAGAAATCGATAAAAGTTCGAATTGTATTTGGTCCATTGCATCGTCGATCGTATCGTGGCCGAGATGGGAGCTTCCCGGTAAATTCAAATTGGCGAATGTTGCAAATTTGCGCATTTCTCTATTCTCCTTTCTCAATTGGTATATTGCCTCAAGATCTTCGAAGAGCCGGGCTTCCAGTGTATCGTTCACGTCTTCTTGACGCGCCTTCCGGGCTTCGTTCAGATGTGTTATCTGTGCCTTCAGATCCCTGATCGTTCTTTCACTCTCTACCTCCTTTATACCGAACCTTTCTACCTCTTTCTGCCAGAGCTCTTGGATTAGAGCTATTTCTCGGTCGTGTTTGTCTTCCAATGATCTCAGGCGGGCCCTCCAGTTCTCTTCATTGGTTTCATCATCTGGTAAATTAGAAGGCAGGGTTTGAGGCTTGATACGCGCGACTATTTTGCCATTACTGGACACTCCACTCGTAGTATCAGTCAAAGTATATGTTGATGTTTTGGCAGACAATTGTACATCTCTTGCCCTGTTGGCCGCACTTTTTTCAATGGTGGGAGTTGATGGTTCATCCTGTGAACTGGTTTCAGTAATCGATTGAGTTGTCGACAAGTTGAATTTACACTTACTATGCACTGTCGTGGTCTCTTTGAAGGAGAAAGGGTTTCGCTTGCCATTTCTTTGGATTCATTAGAACGCTTCAATCCTTGAGTTTTCCCGGCTAGCTTGGCTGAATCTCCCAAATGACCCCCAACAGTTTGCCGCTCTCCATCATAAGTTAACACTTTGAGAGCGGTGTTACTAATAAAGGCTGTCGTATGCTTGTGAACTCGTATTGCAATACCTTCGTGCATATCATCTGGGAGTTTAGACATATAAGAGGAGCCTTTGTCCATCATATTAGCAAGCAGCTGTGACTGGTTTATATACCTATCGTGGCCTCCATACTTTCGCCATAGTTCAGTAAGATGTTGCTTCACTGAATCACGATCAGAAGCGCCACGGAACAGAACCATGAAGTCGAGCGTATTCTCTTTAGGCCTCACATTCCGCTTCTTGCAAAAGTCAATCCAAGCAAGCAATTCGATATCCTCGTTCGTGGACCAGTTACTCTTGGCCATGCCTTGTACACTGATTGCTAAATCGACAAAAGAATTTATATGGGGTTGCATGAAGAATCGAGAAATGTTTGGATACATAAATCCGAGATTGGACGGATCCCCAGCCATTCATTATCAGCATCTCTGTTTGCGATTTCCCCCAAAAGTAACAAATTTTATGATAGAATAAGTACTGAAAGTTTTCGTCATACCTGAAAGATGTGGCGTCTCTCCTGCAGCAACCCATTTTGCGCCTGAGCGTCGTCGTCCTATCAGATCGTCTCCCATTCTAGACGTGAGAGTCCCACGATTTGGTTTTAAGTGAGAGTTCTCCAATTCAAATCGAGTTTGGATACTGAAAAGTAGAGTTTATTTTAAGTTGAATGGATATTCATCGATTTTTTGATTTTATATTAAAAGTTCGGCGCTCACAGTCAGAAGAGCAAAATCCTAGAGCAATGTAGAAATCGGTTTGCCCCTGCCAATTCACACCCCGCCCCCACGTCTTGTTCCTTCCGGGATAAAATCTTAATTGCTTGTTTTGAGCTTGTGAGATTTATTTCTTTTCTTCCCGCGCAAGGTAGCTACCCATTACCCTGGAGATAACACCTTGTCAAGTATTTGCTACGAATCTTTCTTCTGCAAGATTCTATCCCCAACAAGGGCAAAAGCGCAGCTGATCTTGCATTACTTCTGTTTTCGAAGTCGCAATGAGGCCCAAGAGCTTGAATAGTCAAGCCGGCAGCGGGCTTCCGCTTTATAAGCTCGAGTTATGGTGTGTTTATATTGCGCCCATAAATCGCATATGAGGCATATATTTCTCTTCCTCCCTGCCCAACCTTGAAAAAAGTCTTTCACGACCCAAAGGTTTATTGTGTTGCCATTACTCATCGAACCGACAAATCTTTAAAGCTTATGGGAAGGATAACATGGCAACAAGAGGAGGACCTTTTGGATCGAAAAATCGCAGTGCCTCCAGGCAGACTGGGTCAGCTCGGAATGCTAGCACTGCCCAAAACCATGGTAACGGAACGATGCAGTCTCCGAACTCAAATGCTGGTTCCCCTACTCAGCGGAACTCAAATTTGCGAATAAACACTATCGCTGCCACAGAGAAAGTTGTCGTTGGCCTAGACTACGGAACAACATTCACATCAGTTTCATACAGCATTGTTCCAATTGACAATGGTAATATGAAAGGCTCCGCCAATGATGTCATGAGTGTGATTAACTGGCCAGGCGATGGGGAGGACGGCGAAAGGAAGCAAGTTCCGACAGAAAGTTGGTACTCGCCAGATCCAATCGAGCGGCATCAGAATGATGACGATGAGATATTTGATGAAAATTTATTCGATTTGTCCCAAGGGCAACACCCCTTGGTACTCAGTGGAACGAAGGAAGACACCGTCAATGATCCCGAGGACTCGGAAATGGAAGATGAGCTTTCCGTCGACTTTCTTTGGGGATATGGCGTGCCATATCAAATGTACAAGGCGAACTCAACACGAAGTCAGAGACGTCTTGTGAAAAGAGCCAAACTGATGTTAGTGGAAACGGAGTACACCAATGAGGATCGAAAGGGACTCAGAGGCACATTTACTGGTCTTCTCAAAGAAGGCATCATACGCAGACATGGGAAGCGATCCAAAACTGAGCCTGATATGTGGGATGCAGTTGACCCGATATCGGATTATCTTGTGAAAGTTTTGCAACACACGAAAGAGCAACTAAAACTCCATGGATTCACTGATAAGACGCCTGTGGATTTCGTCATGACTGTGCCGACCGTTTGGTCTCCAGAAGCGTCGCGGGTACTTCAGGCTTCTGTCAAAGCAGCCATTCAAGCGACTACCTTTGGAAAGCCTGGCGGTACTACTGCGGATAATGTTTTCCTTATCTCTGAGCCGGAGGCTGCCGCCACATTTCTCTTGGAAAGTTCAGAGGATATATCTGTGAGTTCATTCTGTCAATGCACTCAAGTCTTTAACTGACAATCGTGTGGCTTGGCGAAACGTTTATAATTGCCGACTGCGGTGGTGGCACGGTCGATGTCGTCACGTACGGAGTTAGCAACCGCTATCCTCTACGTTTGAAGGGAGAAAAGATTCAACCCATTGGTAAGTTCAGACACTTCTTCAGACGATTCCGTAAAGCTGACATGTACACCCAGGAGACAACTGCGGATCTAGCTATCTTAACGATCGCTACAAAGATATGTTGCTCAATCGACTTCAGGATGAGAATTACCTTCTCAAGAATGGTGAAACACTTGAAGCAATTGTTAATCGATTGATCCCGGACTTTGAAAATGAATACAAGAGACGGGTGAACGTCATGAAGCGGATTGGTCATAGGGTGTATATTGCAGGTTTACGCAGTGACGAACAGATGAATCGTGTTGGTCCAGCGGAAAAGCGTTTCGAGACAAACAATTTGCTTATGAATAAGTAAATGTGTTTATTTTCCGGTTTATAAGAGTCCTTCGCTAATATCTTTTCAGGAGTGATTATGAAGATATATTCAGGCCCCTCCTAAAGCGAATCTCTGCATTGCTGGAAAACCAGATTGAACAAGCTTTGTCAAAAAAACTTGTGGTCAAGGTATGCGCTGACACTTAACCATTCAATACCTTGCTGAGTATTTAAAGAAGGTGTTTCTTGTCGGTGGCTTTGGTGGTTCGCCTTCGTTGAGGAGTTATCTCAAGCAATGGCTTCAAGAAAAATCCCAGCAAGTTAATTTCAACATCGAATTGGTAGCAGATAGGCACAAATGGTGAGATTAGCACAGTATCATTCTTATTTACCTAGTAAACTCACGAGTCTGAAGCATTACAGCTGTGGCATCCGGTGCCGTTCTTCGTGCTCTCGATAAGAAAAATGGACCAGAAAGAATATCTCAATCAAGTTACGGCTTCCTCCGCCATGAGCCATGGCAACCTGAAATTTATCCTGGGCATGAAAGAGCCAAACCTGAAGAAAGTGAATTGGAAGGAGAGAAATATGTGGCCACGATTGATTATTTTATGATCAAGGTAATACCCTGACAGGAACGTAACGCCCTCTGCCCATGCTAACACTCGGTAGGGCAACCCAATTCGTCCAGATCATCAATTTCCACCATTTCCTACCTATCACACATTTGCAATTGACGAAAAGCAATTCCTCTGTGAAGAACTACTTTACGTTTCCGATACCGCTACAGAATCCCACTATAGCCGCAGGAATATCAGGAATTCTGGTGAGTGACCATACCTTCCCGCTTGTATCACGCCATCCTAATATCATACTAACACAACACTAGATGCACAAATAGCCGGCCGCATCATCGTAGACATGACATTTCTCCGCGACAAAGGTATCATCAAGCCTGTGTATCCAGAAGAGGGTAACAATGGGATGAAACATTATAGGGTGGAATATGAACTGGTGGCGATAGTCGAGGGGAGAGCTCTCAGATATGAGGCGAGGTATCCAGCTGGAGAGGATGGAAGAGTCTTGGGCGAGGGACAATTCAGTATTGCGGCGGCTTTTAAGGAGGGAACTGCTTAATTCGATCTCATTTTCGAGCTGGGGCTTGGGGATTTGCGGATAGTGTTACTCTATTCCTATCGTACTTTTATCCTTCAAACATATATTAACTGATATATAAACTTAATTAAGATTGTAATATAGTTTTACAATCATTTAGCCTCCTTGTACCTTCATCTATGTCCCTTCATCTCGCTCCGAGTCCTCTGTCTCTTGCTTCGCTGCCTCTGCATCTCACTCCTTAGCGGAGAGAAAAGAGTCTTCAGAAGAGGAGCATGCAGACGAGGCAGAAGTGGGGTGGGGCGGTGCTGGAGAAGGAAGGCGTTTAGTAGAGGAACTTTCTGGAGAAATAGAAGCAGAGGAAAGAGGGGCAGTGAAGAAAGTAGGAGAGGTAGAGTTAGAAGGGGTGGAGGAAGAGAAAGGGAGAGCGGAGCGGGTTGCCTCGTCAGCCTCATCAGAAGTAGAAGCTACGCGACAGGATGCTTCATCCCCTGTACTATTTGACTCTTCTATCTTCGATTTAAATCTGTTATTCTCACACGCGAAGATTCGACGCTGAAGTTCAGCACTTTCGAGCAGCAATCTGCAATTCTCCGATGACATCGCTCTAGCCTTTTCCTTCTCCTTCTCGAGTTCCTTCTCCAAATACTCGATCCGAGCCCTCAATTTTTGGGCATCTCTTCTTTGCACCCCTACCTCTTTTCTATGTACAGGCAACTCTCTTTTCTGCATCTCCCGAAGCGAGGATGGAAGGGGTGATGCGGAGGTAGTTGTGGATCTTGGGATTGAAGTAGTGACAGATGTGGATGAGACATCGGGAGCATCGTTTAACGACCGAGGAACAGAGAGACGAGTTGAAGTGCCGAAATCGTTGGAGTTGATGATGTCATAGTCGGAGTCGGAGTGGTGGGACGCATTGTCGTCGCCGGCATCGGTAGGGTCGTCGTTGAGAGGAATATCATAAAAGGTTTCAGAGTTCTCCATCTTGGCGGATTCTCGAAAACCGGATTTGTTTGTGGAGGGGGAGGGGGGATGGGAGTACGATCACAAGTTCCGATGGGAGTAACGAGTAAGTGTGGAAGTACGAAGTCTGGATGATAAGCAGGAAATATAAGCAATGAAGGAGATGATAGTAAAAGTATAAGTGAAAGAATTGTAGAATAAATTATTGTAGCTATCAACTTTAAAGCGAAAAGGATCTGACAAGTATAAATAGATAAATTTTGGACCAGCCAAGCTGTATTGATAGTTAGAAACAAGAAGAAACCAAGGGGAAAGAAGAGAGCGAAGTAAAAAAAATTGGGAGGAAGATGCAAGGTTTAAATATCTACGATGGGTATGAGGTAAAGCTATAATAGTCTGTAATGGGGCACTATCAGATTTGGACATCATGACTCGGACTATCATTCAATAAAACTCATGATTATCTAGGAATACTAGTTAGATACTAATGAGTTTGTTTCGTGTCCAAACCACAAAATGATCATCCCAAGCTTCCTTAAGAAAGCGCGAAGGCTACCAAAGAAGTAGTCTAGCGCCGGTAATGTTGCCGAGTAGACCTGACATACTAAGATCTATTTGTACGGCAGTCCATCATGAGTCTCTGAACCATCATTTTCTTCTAGCTCCCGCACATTAATCGAAAGTTTTTTATACTTTCTGCTCTCATTGGAGAGTTATAAATTGATAGTACAACAATAAGAGGCGACAATAGTCCGAACAACGGTCCGACAATGAAAAGCGATTTATTCTTGAATCTATTTCATGTACTCGGCTTGTTTAGTACAATGAAAGGGTTTAGAACATTGAACTTCGATGATAGGATTATTCGATTTGGCATATCAAATTCATTTGAAACATTGGACCAATCCCTTCAAATCATTTTGCTATCCGAAGATTCACAACTTTTCAAGAATTGGACGCATCTAGACAACAGTCAAATACTGTTGGAACCTTGTTCCTAAAATGCGGGGAGCGCCAGTACTTCCCACTACTTCGGACTACGGGGGCGACTTGAGTCATTTGCCAGTGGTTTAGAGACGATAGCTCTAACGTGGTTAGGATTTAATCCCTCGACGGATTGTACTTCGAATTCGACAAGATTGAATTTTTAGGCGTTGGATTTGTTGTATGTCTAATCCCAAATTATAATATATCAGACTGGCGATTTCCAGTGATTTTTGGTGTTGTGGAACTCGAAGAATAGTTGGAACAGTGAAGGTTTGTTCTAAGATGAATGCTTGACTTGTGCTTATAGACACACAGCGTGAGTATATATCAAGCGTCGAAAGCCTTTGAAATTGCATCTCGCTGGATCGTATTGGATATTCGATACTGGTCCTGTTTATATACGTATAAGTGAGGAAGAATTGTATATAAATATTCAGTTGATGTCGGTGCCAAGTAAAATCCGATACCTTTGTCCGATGATCCGCTTCTGATCCCCACATTCCATCCACAAAAAGTAGCTTAAGTCCAATCATATACAGCAACGTCAAAGATTAGTATATATTCTTAAGTAAGTCTCTACTAACATCAAAACAAGCAAACATCTAGTTTCGATACTAAGCTTCTGTGGTCCAATGGTTAGGATTCCACCCTTCCACAACCGTCAACTGGTTGCAAGCAAGGTGGAGGTTCGTGTTCGATTCACGGCAGTTGCATAATCTTTTGCATCCTCTTATATTTTTATATCATTGGGGTTGATTGATTAATCATGCATTTTTTATTTTGATCGAGGAGGTTCGATTTTGCGGCTGGTGGTTGACGACTTTTAAGCGACAGGGGGGGGTTCGACTCAAGTCCGGCCAACTCCGGGTCATTTCTCTCGTACAGTTCATACAGTTCATACAGTTCATACAGTTCATACAGTTCATACAGTTCATACAGTTCATACAGTTCATACAGTTTCAAAATCGATATCTCTTGTGGCTTTCTAATATACTCTTTAACTCTGACTATTAGCTGCCTTTAATTATCGGGAAAAGGTTCGAAAGATTTTCTTCTTCTATTGCTTTTGCGAGTGGTGGGGTTCGGCCAAGCTTTTCAGTTGAGTGGAGTATCTACCTACTTAGTGGAGTAAAGGAGGTAGCCACACGGTTTGTGGCTAGTGAATATCAGCTTGAGATCATTTTATCATTGGTTTTGAGAACCGGAACCATTTCGACAATAATAATAATAATATGAGCTTGCAGTAATAAGACCAGATCTTTAACTCCTCAGGACATCTCGTCTCCTCGAATCCGAGATGGTTCCAGTCTCATCTACCTTTTAAACAAAAGCCCAAAGGAGCCACACCATGAGATATAGGTAATTAAACAAGGATTCAAGCATACAACGACGGTCTAGATGTAATCTCCCGTCTAGCCAGCTTTCGGGACAGTAATCCAGTCTGCATAGCTGTTAAAGCAAGCCTTAGGACAGGACTCGATGGTGGGGGAAACGAATGAGACGGACGTATTCGTCTTCATCCCCATGGTGAACCCGATAATTTCAAGTTCAATATGGCCATGTGGGTAAGATAAAATAAATAGATATATAATCAATCATAAAGCTTCAACTACCAAAATATCGTATCGCTAACTGTTCTTGTATCTTGAGATAACATCTCTCAAACAATTATGTTGCTGTAATATCTCTACAATGTTTTATCATTAATCAAGTTCATCTTGAGGCTTGTGATGAATATTCATCCAAGTGGATTCTACTAGTCTTCTATATATTGATAGAACGTTTACATCACTGTTCGTTCGTTTTACTCATAGTATTCATATGAAGAGCATTGGATATGATCGTTTCTTTTAGCATTATTGCAGTTTCCAAGCATTTGTTTAGTATTCTTTTTGAATGACAGGGGGGAATTAGGGATGGTTATGGTTTGATGTTTAGGTTATTGTATTGATGGTTTAGCATAAGTTTTATGGATGGGAGAAGTGGATGGAAAATCCACGAGATATTTAGTCTTGTTCTTCATTAAATCTACGGTACGTTGCCCTTCATTTCCTTCCGCATCCCCATCTCTTCCCCAACCCAATCTAATCTAGGCCCCGGCCTCTAACCCCCTCAACGCCTCCGTAACAATTCCCACCACCTCCAGCACCTTTTCATCCTCCAGCCTCCTCCCCACACACTGCAATGCCACCGGCGTCCCATGATAAAACTCCTCATCATAATCCGCCTGCAACTTCTCATCTTTCTCATTCAACGGCTTCCAATCCGTTCCCCTCTTTGCATCCAGCCCCTTATCCGCAAACGTCACCGGGAAGGTGCACGCCGGATAATCCAAAAGATTCCACACCCCTGTAAAATTCACACAGAAAACATCTGTCTGCGTGACCCCCAACCTGGGCGCCGTCCATGGACTTGCAGGCATGATAATTGCGTCCATGACCCTTTTTCCCGGTTCCTCCCCGGTGCGCGTCCATCGATCCAGATACTCTTTCTGGTACGCATTTCTCCGCGTGATCATCTCTCTCAACTTCGTCGGTCCCAATGTTTCATGTTCCCCCTGGTCGTAGGAAAATTCATACGCCTTCATGCTTTCAAACACCGGCTCGTCGTGTTTGCGCGTCAATTCGAGAATGGCGGCGCCACCGAGAGTGTAGAAGGAATTATTCATCTCCCGTGCCATTTCGGGATGGTTGAGGGGTTCCCATTCGAAGACCTCATGGCCAGCTGCTTCTAGCGCTCGCTTTGTAAGTGCGAGACCTCGGGCAATGGGTGGGTGAACGCTAATCTCGCCGTCGTTGTCGGAAATCATACCGATGCGGAGTTTGCGGCCTGGGGGCTGGATTGTGTTTTCTCGCCAGGGGACGGGGAGACATTTGGGGTCGTATAGCCAGGGTGAAAGTTCGGGGGAGAGAACGGCTTTGCTGTATACTTGGAGGGTAGAAAGGGATTTGGACATTGGGCCATTGTTTGAGTAGATGAAATCTTGTCCTGAGATACCGGATTTGGTGCCATAGATGGGAAATCTGCCGAAACTATTGGTGTTTTGTCAATATTGCACAATGCTGATAGAGGACGTATGGACGTACGAAGGTTTCAATCCAAAGAGTCCATTAAAAGCACTCGGAATCCTGATACTTCCTCCAATATCCGTTCCAATTCCCAAGGGACTACCACTCATAGCCAAAAGCACACCTTCACCCCCCGAACTTCCTCCCGAAGTCGTACCTGTATGATATGCACCATTAGTTTCGCCCCACACATTGGAAATTGTCTCCATCATCATCATCGCAACAGGTACTGCAGTCTTGACATAGAAAACAGCTCCCAGTTTGGCCAGTAAAGACACTAGAACCGTTTCCTCTTCTTGTTTGCTGGGGACATTGGCATAACATGCCATTCCGATAGAAGAAGGATGGGGTGGTGTTATGAAGCAGTCTTTGAGAGAGATTGGAAGACCATGGAGTGGACCTATTACGTTTCCGGTTTTGGAGAGATAATCATCGAGAAATTCTGCTCGTTTGAGAGCTTCCGGAATGAGAATTTCTGTTAGACAGTTTGTCTGTAATGTTGATTAGCAGTGAATTCTTGTTTCTAGAGCTACGAGAGAACAGACCAATTGATGAGCGACAACAGCAGCTTTAGAAAATGCCTTGGTAACTTCTACCGATGTCCATACCCCCTCTCTAATTTTTTGAAGTATATCTTCCGCATTTGTTTCAATGACTTCTAATTCTTCGTAGGTGAAATGTCCAGATGATCTTGGAACATTAGTAACGTTTCGAGGAAGATTCTTTAAAGCTTCCTCGGGAAGAAGATATTCTTTGGGCAAAGCATCAGTTCGACGTTTCTGAGCAATTGTGGCTATTTCCTTGTAGTGCTGATCCGTTAATATGTGTTGAGATTCGCCCATTGTTGTGGAAAATGGGAGGGGATAGTTGGTGATTCTAACTAGGTAGATATTAATGTATTTAAGAGTGTAAACAACGGAGAAGAAAAGTTAAAGGAAGTTGTTTAGTGAACGAAGGTACTGAATTGTAGAAGTGAATTATATTTCACATCTTAATTGCATCTCTTATCTCACCCAGGTTGCGGGTAGTTTTGAGATACTGTACCCCGCCGGCGCTCGACAGTGGGGTTTCCCGATCTCGGCAAAAAGTCCCAGCCACTGATATCATCTACAACACCAGAATAATCGAAGGACAAAGGAGCACACAATTCTTATTCATAAAATGGCTCTGAATTATACGTTGAGAATTTAGTATATCAAGTAGTGCCAGCCAATGTTAATGTTAAGTCAACATGATTCCTGCAAGATATAGAATATCCTAACCAGTAAACGCCACCGCACGCTTCGAAGTAATTCCCGCAGCCTTAGTATTCACATTCAAAACCCCCACATTTGATATCAGAAGATTAACATCTGTATCGCTCGCTGCTGTTCCTGATGTCACAAGTGCTATTTGCTGGCCAGCAGTTTCGCATGCATGGGTCGTGACTTTATTTGTTACGCTGTACTGGCGTTAGCATCGTGTTTTTGGTAATTTCTTCGGAACCGATCGGGAAAGATGACGAGAAGCCGCAAACTTACAAGGCAATAGCCCCTGCACTTCCAGTTCCGTCACTAAGGTTGGCCTTGGAAGCTGTATTGTTCGCTCGACCAGCATTCGTGCATGCGGTGATTGCTGCGGTTTCGGCAGCGGTTAATTTAGCAGCGTTTGCACCACCAATGCCTAGTTTAGAGATGGCAACCATGGCATCGGCGGGTATGGTGAGAGAGGATGGGGCTGACACCCCAGCGAGAACGGTAGCGACATTCGTGGTGCTGAGGACGGAAGCAGATGCTGCGCCGAGGAAGGCAAGAAAGAGGGTAGCTGATGTCTTCATAGCTGTAGAATTTATGAAAGTATATGGAATAACCGTATGGAATCTAATGAGTAAATAAGAGAGAAAATTGCTGGGTATCAAGATTTACAAGTTTGAATTGAAAAGAAAAGGATCGGCCAGCGCTCATAAAAAGAATGAAGAAATGAAAGTTTGAAGATATCGTAGAAATCATCCCAACTTATAAGGATGGATACAATGTAACATCAGACGACAGGGTGGTTGTTATTACCAGTGAAACGAGGATGGCCTTCGCCTAATGATACACCCGTGGTCTCTTATTTATCTCAAGCGAAGGGGTTGTCATTCAACTTCGTCTGATCTTCACGATGGTGAGGATAATCATGAAGTGAAACCGATTGATTTTTTACCCTCAGGGTAAATTCTCAAATGTGGGATGTAAAATGAACATTGTCTCCTCTCTGGATGTACCTTCGACAATGTAACATTGAGGAATAATGATACTAACCACAAATGAATCACATGTTAAAACGTATGCTGTGCACAATGCAGTCAAGTCAAGTGATAAATTTCTAAAATTGAAAGCTATTGAAGTCTCAAATCTCAACCTTGTGAGATACATTTGGACCTTGGCAGAATATGCGCAAGATGACTGATTTGTTTCCATCATCTAAATCTACATTCCTTTGAGAAAAGCGGAGGTAGGAGTTATATTGAGGAAGTAAAGATTTGATCTGCCATCATCTATAGGCGTTGAACCCAGGGTGTAGTAGGGAAAAACGTATATGCTCAAATGGGGTGCACGGAGACACGTATTCACATGTATTCATAAAGAAAAAGAGGTCGAATAATTCATTTCGCAGCAACTCCATATCCTCTCCAACGAATGTCATGTTTCCTATCCCAGATAATCACAAACGCCGTCGTAGCAATTAATTCGTCTTGACGTGAAGTGTATTATGCTGTGGAAAGGACAATCGTTAGCAAGAATGTTGTGATTGAGAGATAATAATTGGATACTAACTGTCCAGGTAATCGGCTGCCATCAATAACTCCAAGCACAACTCTGCAGGAATTTCCATGTCTGGCACATTCTCGGAGTTCCGATATTTGTAATTGTAGTAGAAATATTCGGCGACCTTCTCAAGGACAATACCACTGTTCAGGATGCAGTTAGTTATTTGAAGAAGTGTAGCAATGCCATCTTAAACACAAGACGATGCTGCCCGTGAGGGTTAGCTGATCCTGAATCGCCATTCTCCTGGTTTTTGGATAGTTGATGATGGATGGTGGATGGTTGGATTGTTGGATGGTTGGAGTGTACCAAAGTTCTCAAGAAAGAAAAAAATCGAGCAAAAAATTTAAATAAGCATAAAAGCGGGTCTCAGATCAAGTGTAAAAAACGACCATCCAGACCGCGGCAATCCCAAATGGGAAAGAGGGTCTGTATCGCAATAGCTTCTATCATCACCGACGCCTATGTGTGTTCTGCAAGGCAGTACAGTATTCTCGAGTTTGGTTTGTTCGTCGAAGAAATGGGCAATCGTATTTTATAGAGTGAGAGAATAAAAGCAAGGAAAGAAAAGAGGCATACTTTATCTCTTCGAAACGGCAGATTCCTGTCTGAGACTCTTCCCAACCACCTGTACACGAATGAAATGAGCATTGGTCCAATTGCAACTATTCGTAAGGATAAGATTTATTAGTGTAGTGAAGGTAGGGATGAAACGAACTTGTGGTATCCAACATCTTCTTAATCGCACCACTTGTACAAGCAGCCTCTCTTAAAACGACGAACTCAAATCCATCGCAGGATACGAGTGTTACATACTTGCTTTCACTTGGTGCTGCCATGATTAGAGAGGTTTGGTAAATGTTGAACGGTATAGCAATTTTGGGGGGGGGGGGGGAGAAGAGGGGGATTTCTTTGATATAGAGACGCGATGGTCTTTGAGGCGACGTGAACTTTTAGGCTGCTAATAAGCGGGAAGGCGAAGGCGCGAACCTTCAACCTTGAAAGGCGGGATGGCACGCGAGGCTGCGAGCCCGAATCTGCTATAACCTAGAACCTATTATACCTATGGTAGAGTACAGTCAGTATAGTAAACCTTTATTTAATAAATATAAATGCTTAATTAGTTATTATACTATTATCGAGGGAGATATCTATTAGGTAGGTAGGTACAGTACTATTTATTATCAACCGGTACCTACCTACCTCCAGCTACCTAGATAAATAAATACCTACCTTGATAGTTTATTTCCCCCCCCTTGACAGCCACAATACATTATTATTGTTTTTATACTACTGTAGTTGAACAAGAATGTCTACATTGTAGGTGCAGGACAGTACATTAAAACTTTATATTAAGCCAAGATCTCCCAGCCATGAACTATCGAAGGCGCCAATTTTTGATAGAACAAGCTACCTACCCATCTGCAAGGTAGTATCTGATCCTTGTACAGTAAGTAAGTAGTACAGTGCAGTACAGACTGTCAGTACAGTAGTAGTACCGGTATCTTGCTTCCATTATTCCTTAGAATATATATATACCTACCTATCTATATATAGGTAATATATACATACACTCCTATATATCTATACTACCTACCTCCTGTTGGAGATCATGAAAGATAGGAACTGTTAATTCGTGAGTGCACCAGTGCTCAGAATCATGGGTTGGTAAGATTGCATTTACATAATGTTATAGTCTTCAAAACCAATTGACGGCTCTAATTGACGGCTCTAATTGACGGCTCTATCCATCGATAGACAGACAGC
>JANPYM010000001.1:2057917-2089015 GCA_025890175.1 Ciborinia camelliae
GGTAATCGGCTGCCATCAATAACTCCAAGCACAACTCTGCAGGAATTTCCATGTCTGGCACATTCTCGGAGTTCCGATATTTGTAATTGTAGTAGAAATATTCGGCGACCTTCTCAAGGACAATACCACTGTTCAGGATGCAGTTAGTTATTTGAAGAAGTGTAGCAATGCCATCTTAAACACAAGACGATGCTGCCCGTGAGGGTTAGCTGATCCTGAATCGCCATTCTCCTGGTTTTTGGATAGTTGATGATGGATGGTGGATGGTTGGATTGTTGGATGGTTGGAGTGTACCAAAGTTCTCAAGAAAGAAAAAAATCGAGCAAAAAATTTAAATAAGCATAAAAGCGGGTCTCAGATCAAGTGTAAAAAACGACCATCCAGACCGCGGCAATCCCAAATGGGAAAGAGGGTCTGTATCGCAATAGCTTCTATCATCACCGACGCCTATGTGTGTTCTGCAAGGCAGTACAGTATTCTCGAGTTTGGTTTGTTCGTCGAAGAAATGGGCAATCGTATTTTATAGAGTGAGAGAATAAAAGCAAGGAAAGAAAAGAGGCATACTTTATCTCTTCGAAACGGCAGATTCCTGTCTGAGACTCTTCCCAACCACCTGTACACGAATGAAATGAGCATTGGTCCAATTGCAACTATTCGTAAGGATAAGATTTATTAGTGTAGTGAAGGTAGGGATGAAACGAACTTGTGGTATCCAACATCTTCTTAATCGCACCACTTGTACAAGCAGCCTCTCTTAAAACGACGAACTCAAATCCATCGCAGGATACGAGTGTTACATACTTGCTTTCACTTGGTGCTGCCATGATTAGAGAGGTTTGGTAAATGTTGAACGGTATAGCAATTTTGGGGGGGGGGAGAAGAGGGGGATTTCTTTGATATAGAGACGCGATGGTCTTTGAGGCGACGTGAACTTTTAGGCTGCTAATAAGCGGGAAGGCGAAGGCGCGAACCTTCAACCTTGAAAGGCGGGATGGCACGCGAGGCTGCGAGCCCGAATCTGCTATAACCTAGAACCTATTATACCTATGGTAGAGTACAGTCAGTATAGTAAACCTTTATTTAATAAATATAAATGCTTAATTAGTTATTATACTATTATCGAGGGAGATATCTATTAGGTAGGTAGGTACAGTACTATTTATTATCAACCGGTACCTACCTACCTCCAGCTACCTAGATAAATAAATACCTACCTTGATAGTTTATTTCCCCCCCCTTGACAGCCACAATACATTATTATTGTTTTTATACTACTGTAGTTGAACAAGAATGTCTACATTGTAGGTGCAGGACAGTACATTAAAACTTTATATTAAGCCAAGATCTCCCAGCCATGAACTATCGAAGGCGCCAATTTTTGATAGAACAAGCTACCTACCCATCTGCAAGGTAGTATCTGATCCTTGTACAGTAAGTAAGTAGTACAGTGCAGTACAGACTGTCAGTACAGTAGTAGTACCGGTATCTTGCTTCCATTATTCCTTAGAATATATATATACCTACCTATCTATATATAGGTAATATATACATACACTCCTATATATCTATACTACCTACCTCCTGTTGGAGATCATGAAAGATAGGAACTGTTAATTCGTGAGTGCACCAGTGCTCAGAATCATGGGTTGGTAAGATTGCATTTACATAATGTTATAGTCTTCAAAACCAATTGACGGCTCTAATTGACGGCTCTAATTGACGGCTCTATCCATCGATAGACAGACAGCATGTCAGCATCTCATCTCAACTCAACCCGTCTATCTCTGGATTACCTAACCGACTCTACCTGACCGCCAATAATGGAACAGACTACAGTCAATTTTCAGTAATGCTCCGAGATAGCATAAATGGCAATCCAATCTCCCGCGAGTCCCACTCATAGGTACGGTATGCACCTAGGACTCTAGAGACTAGGAGTCTCCCTCGGGCCTTGGTAGTTGGTCTCCTGCACACCGATACTTATCAATGGAGTCCATTGAATAATTTGAATCATGGGCTGATTTGGACCCTCAAAATTGGATTGGATTCCTACCACTTGACAAGTTAACAGTACTACTATACCGGTACCTTGATTTAACTTTTCCATACCGGTACTTGCTCTCCTGTATCCTTTTCCTCGGCTTTCAAGTTGAAAGTCCAGTGTCCAGTGTTCGTTCACCCAGGGCACGCCGCACGCGACTCACGAGTCGGGCGGGGACTTGAGGAAGTCGTTATGTGTGCTGGGAATAATACGGGGAATACGATCTAGCTCCAAAGCTAGCATGCCATTGCCTTCCATCAACCCACTCACCCGTCGGATGTAGACAAGCAGCACCACCCAAGAACAGGGAAATACCATAAAACAGACAAGTACCGGTACTCCATACCTAAGTTTGCGTGTAAATGCGTATAAAAATGACTGAATGGTCCAATGAGCAAGATTGCCATGCATTTGCACAGTACCGGTATAACTGTATCAGGATTCAGCATTTATTTAATATCGGTCTAACCCGTCTTTTGGTATATTTGTGGCTCAACGTCATCCATAGTTCAGTATATTTGACTACCTATCATGTCCTAGTCCTCCTTTTAGGGCTCAATCGTCCGCGATCTAAAGTATATCCCTATTTGCATTCCTTTTTATCTTTAACCTCTTTAATAATATCTTTCTTTTCTTTCCAATCTTTCTGGATTTCCCTTTCAACATATGCGTTCTGCTAATCATGGGGGGTGTTCTATGCGCTATTAGGCGCTTCTTCCTTCACATATATAGGACTCTACTCAATAAGTAGGTGGATGCATTTCTGGAAAATCTGTGGCTCTTGGTGCCAAAAAATACTGATACGCGTCCAGACATTCGTTTTTTGGCTTGCTTAGACACATTTTAATCAACATGATCTTCATTCTCATGTGGATAACAACTTTTAAAAATGGTGAATTCTGATGTACCCTCATCAATTCATACATTTTCATGCTGACCATATTTTCAAAAGCATGGCGAATCGACTCCTCAATCCGTCCATTAATTGACGTCAACTACCTCGAAACATTGGATAAAAGAGTATTTGGATCTTCTCTTTTCGGACTCGTATCACAACTTACCTGTTCGGTGATCGGAATACTGTGGATGTATACACTCACACGAAAAAAGATATCGATAATAGCTGGACTACCTCCCCTCCTCCTCAACATTCTCTTTGCCCTCTCCCACAACCTCTCGGAGCCCCTCGATGTTTTTGCCTGGCTGTCATACGGCGTTATCCATTTCATCTCGCCCTTCTTCGCCGCATTCTGGCTCTGGCTTTTTGCACCTCCGGGCGTTGTGTCCGTATTCGCCTGGTCCTTCGGTATTCAAAATTGTCTAGGAGTAATAACCCATCTTTCCTTCCCAACCGCAGCACCCTGGTACGGCGATCAATACGGTTATCCCCTCCCACCCGGAACCTACAGCATGCCCGGTTCAGCCGCCGGACTCGTGCGCGTCGACAAAGTCCTAGGAACTCATATCTACGCCAACGCATTTAAAGCATCCCCCCTAGTCTTTGGCGCATTCCCTTCTTTGCACGGAGCATTCAGCTGTTGCTGTTTCTTCTTCATCGGGCGCTACTCCAAAAAAGGAATTTTCATCCTCGGGTTCTACGTTCTTTGGCAATGGTTCTCAACCATGTATTTGCGTCATCATTGGCGCATCGACCTTCTAGGAGGTCTGGCATACAGCGCATTTGCATTCTCGCTCTTCTACCGCAGTCTCCAGAAAATCGATCGCGCGTATGCGACGGGTGTTAGTGGGGGGAATGGATGGCAGCGTCTTTGGGAAGGTACGGGATTGCAGTATTGGTTTGATAGGAGACCTGGACAACAGGGGTACGAGGTGTTGATGGAGGAACATGAGTATGATAAAGAGGCGAGTGGCTACCCTCGGGAGCTAGGAGAAGGGAGTCCGGGGTTGCAGGGGGATCTGGAGGGCGCGTGGGTCAGGGATGAGGGGCTTACTTGGACGGTTAGGGATACGGAGAAGAGGTTGAGCTAGATCTGAGTCATCAGATGTCCTAGCGGAGTAATTTGGATAGAAGAGGGAGTGTTGAATTAATTGGGAGCTTTGGATTGGATTGGATTGAATGGAAGAATAACAGCATCTCCAGCGTTTGGTATTCTGGATTAATACCTGCGGGCTCTGAGTAGAAAGATACAGATAGATAGACCAGACCAGTACATAAAATAAATGACTATGAGTATATACGATAACATGCATATAGAACACAACAGCGAACAAACCTTTTCAAGCCACTACTTTAAGTATACTCCCGTATCTCTTGTCGTTCACAGTGCAGCGAGTACCCAAGTAAACGCTCATGCCATTACATTACAGTGCATCAGACTCGTATACTCACTTCGTTGAAGGTATCAAATATTCTATGCCAGTAGAATCTATGTACACAGTATAAAAGTCCAGAAATCCAAATGTTTTCCCAGGTCATATGAGAAAACAAAATACGAATATTCATCCCATCCACTTTAAACCTACCCACTGCGAATGAAGTATATATGTACAGACAACAGCGAGATTATCGTCTTAATGTTTACAGATGGATAGTCTGCTTTCATAGGGAATTAGCCAATGTCTTTGCGGTATATATATTGGGGATGGAAGATGATACCACCAAGTAACAAATGGAGGGTTTGAGTGAGGGCCAGACTGTATTGTAGGTACCTAGGTAGTTGGATTCTATTACTTTTTCAAGACCCAAAGGATTAGCTTCATTTACTGAGTCCCTTTCTTCATTCTATCTAGAATCCAAATCAACTTTGAAGAGATGTCTATCACCATGAAGCATATTATAGGCATGCCTGAAGTAATAGACCAGGAAGAGTTTCTGAGCAACACCTCTGTATAATTGATCGATCCATGCCAGGAGAAAATGCCTCTAAACATATAAAACCTCAACCAGAACTCCGACACCCAGACTCCAAACAAGATATACAAAATCCATTCCCTATATTGTTCCCGAATCATACCTAGCTCTTCAACGCCTCCAGCCTTCCCCTCATCTGATCCAACATGGCCTCGGCATCCTCGTCTTCCTCTTCCGCAGCCACCTCCTGCTGTACAGGTGCCGCCGGCAAATTCGGCGTCGCTCCCACCTTCCCCATCCTATCCTGCAATATCTCCCCAAGTACCTTATCCACCTCTTCCTCTGCCTCTTCCTCTTCCTCCTCCAACTGATCCGGCATCATATCCCCCACCATCTCCTCAATAATCCCCGCCTTCATCAATTCCTGACTCAATTCCCTCATCGTACCCATCAGCTCGGGTAATCGTACCAAACTATTAACATCCTTCATAATACCCACGCTCGCCTTAATGCTGCCCTCGATTTTCCTCACGGCAAACGCTTCATTAACCTGCATATTCACACTCTGCAGTTGCGCTTTCGAGGTAATGAGTCTACGGGAGGTATTCCGTGTGCGGATCAGTTCGCGGGCGAAAATGCGGGTCTCTTGTGCGGCTTGTTTGGCTTGTGAGGGGTTACGTTGGGCACGTTTGTTGGCGGCGATGATGAGGTTGCGGGTTTTGTTTTCGACGGCTTTGAGGGAGGCGATGTCGCGGTCTAGTTTGCGTGTGTTTTGTCGGATTAGGGTGTTGCATTTGCGGATCTAGACAGAGGAGAAGAGGTTAGATGGGAGGGTGGAGGGATGGGGAATGGGAATGGGAATGGGGGAGTACGCACTTGGACTTGGGGATCGGGTTTGAAGAATACGGCTTTTATGGATTCCATGATAGAGCTTTGGACTACGATATACTCGCAGATTTGGTGGTTTAATATGGGATTTTGGAGAGATGGGTTCTTTGACAATTCGATAATATTGGATTAATTTTTCTTGTCTTGGTTGAGGGATCAATAATCAATAATCAATTGTGTATTGTCAAGTGGTAAGTGATGAATCGATGATATTATTACCTAGTAGGTACTTAGGTCCAAGCTCAATCAGATGTCAGTTCTTTTACTTCTTAGTAGTGGCTTAGTAGTGGCTTAGTAGTGGCATGGATTTTATTGGTGATATTATTGAATTGATTGGTTTTTATGGGAGCCGCACCAGGCCGCACCAGACCACACAATACCGCAACATGGGGCCGAGTTCTTGGGATAGGAAAGGAACTTCAGAATGTTCAACTTTGAATCATTATCATGTTTACTACCGTACTGGAATTCTTGAGGGACTTTACCTAATTTGAGTTAAAAAAAAGGATGTATATATATAACAATAAATAAGCAAAAAGGGAAAATATAACTATATAATTCATCCAAATGTCTATTTTTTGGTGTAAATCAAGAAGTTCAAACTTCAAAGGTTCCGAGTGCACTTTCCCCAATGTTCTCGCAGGTTCCATACATTCAACGCCAGCCTCGTTTGTCTGCTGCACACGAAGTACCTATAGAAAGTTCGCCAATCCTTTCATCATCTCCTCTTAATAATTATTTCTGACTTCTACAACAAGAACAACGTTACCAATACCAACTTTTTGCTTGATACCCCCCCAATTCAATTTCCCGCACGAAAAAACAATTCACACCAAGCTTTCATACCAACCTTTAATTCAATTCACAATGTCTACAACTCCAGAAGGTAAGCTCTTTTTCTTACTGAATCCGGCTACAGAGAAGTGACAAAGCTTCTCTACTCTGCTCCTATCACCTCAACTCGTACTTCTTTAAGTTTGTGCCACTTCAAACAAGAACCGCCCTGCGGTGGTTTATGTGGCTAGATTTGTTCGGAGATCGACCAGCTACATCCCACATTACTCTTTCCACGAGGGGCACTGTGCGCCCGAATCCGACAAATTCATACGCAAGGGCCATCAAGTGCTCTACATATTCCATATTCCATATCACACTACATACTCAATATTCCTACATGTCACTGATCATTTGAAAATTACAGTTCTTTGGGCTCAACGATCCAACAAGACCGAGGCCGAAAAGAATGTTATCTACCTAACCATTAGCGTTCCCGATGTCAAAGAACCAAAGATCGAAGTCAAGTCTCAATCCCTCACATTCTCAGGTCACTCCGAGTCTCTCAAGCGTGACTATGCCATTACATTGGATTTCTACGCCGAGATCGATGAGAGTGCTTCAAAGTACCACCATACTTTGAAGAGCACTAAATTCGTTTTAAGAAAGAAGGAGTTGAAGGAGGAGTTCTGGCCAAGATTATTGAAGGATTCCAAGAAGGTTCACTACTTGAAGACCGACTTCGATAAGTGGGTTGATGAGGATGAGCAGGACGAGGCACCTGAGGAAGATATGAGCCAGATGGGCGGTATGGGTAAGTTTTTCTCTTTTTCCAATTCTAAGACTTTACAGGAAGCTAATGAATGATACTTTAGGTGGAATGCCAGGTATGGGTGACATGATGGGAGGTGCAGGTGGAGATTTCAATGGCATCGATTTCTCGAAACTTGGAGCCGGAATGGGAGGATTCGGCGGCGAGGAAGAAGAGGGAGAGGACGATGAGGATGAGGATGAGTTGATGCCAGCACTTGAAGGAGAGGAGGAAGCTGCAGAGGAAGCTGCAGAGGAACCCAAGGCTAAGATCACCGAGGTCGCTTAGATGGCTCTATTTACGAGACGCGACTTCCTACATTTTATTTCAAGAAAGCAGAGATGCTAGGGGTTCTCAGATGATACGAGAGGGCGTATATGGATATCTTTTGCATTCTACACCAGAGATGTTTGGTGAGAGTTAAGGTATGCAGATAAGTTACCTCTTGGTTCGTGGGACGGCGTAATATCTGCTTGCTGGATGCGATATGGAGGGATGAGTACGAAATAAAAGTAACGATTTATCTCATTTTGATGTGGATTTTTGAATGCTTGTGATACTGTGGCATGAGGTTATTACCTTGAGCACATTGCTCCTACGTTGAGAATCTATACGATACCCAATGTATATCAAACCAAAACACTCCAGCTCCTGAAGATTGCAGCTTTACCCTTTTTCGGTCTCTACCCTCCCCTTGAAATTCTCCAAATTCTCCACGACCTACCAGTAACATAGCATCCATATTCTCGCCGCACGGCATTCATGAATATTGTAACGCATATATTGCTAGGCTACTCCGGATACTTACTCTACTCCCTTACAATCAATCTACAATCTATTTGTGTAACGTCTACTCAAGTAGGTATACAGAAGTCAAAGTACTTCTCAGATCTTACATCCTCGATTACTTGCTAGGTAGGTAGTTACCTAGTAGGCATCGCTGCGTTTATAGGATGTACCTATATACTTGTACTGAGTTACTTGTAGTGGATTATTATACTGTACTTTACTGTACTTGTACTTATTTGTGATTTATATATTTTGATTTGTTAGGCAGATAAATTTGAACGAGTAGGTAGGTACCTATGGGTAACTTCTGGTGAGCACATGCTTCCCCGTGAGCTTTTCGGTCGTCCCGCCCCCGGTGAGCTTGGGGCTGGCTTGGTTCCACGAATGTCGTCGAGGAGGAAGCCTGGAAGAAAAGAAAAGAAAAGAAAAGAAAAGAAAGAGGCCCTAGCTACGTGGACCTATCTGCCGGTATTCCAAAACATTTGTATAGTAGTACTCTCTGTACGGTGTATCAATGTATGTATGTAACAATACCACCCTAGGGAGGCTCGAGCGCAAGCTCAGCTCTTTTTCATAGGTGTTGGTACAGTGATTTTTTTCACTTGGTAGGTATACGAAACTAGGTACTTCTGATTCAATCTTGCTCCGTGCATGACAAAAGGCTATAGCTACCTAGGTATCCAGATGACATTGTCTCGGTCGTAAGAAGATATCGAAGGGTTTGCATATCCATGTTCCTGTTTCTGTTTGGCTCTTCTCTGAAGGAAAGGAAAGGAAATGAAGTATAATTTATCAGTACCTATTCTCAGATCTCAGGCACAGCTTCTGAAGGTTAGGTTGCATTCATGATGGGACTCCTGATGAGGGGTCAGCGTGAAAATCACTGACCCGAAGTCGGGCATGTTAAAGATGACATTTGTTGGTTTGCCTGCACATTGATGCACATATGGGTATCTAAGTAGGTACCTTGCCATGAGCTTGAGCGACAGTGCGTCTATCGCCTCTACAGACAAATGTTGCGTTTGAGAATTGCGCTAATCACGACAACTTTGGGCACCAATATCACCAAAGCAGCCTCTTCAAGTCAATGCGTAAATTGAACTTCGCCGATTGCTATGGCTAAGCTTGATAACATATCAGCAGGATTGAAATGGGGACAAATTTATGAGTATCTGGAATCCAATGGCATGATGGTTTCTGGTGGCCGGGCTTCTCTAGTTGGCATCGGCGGATTGGTCGTTGGAGGTAGGTCATCCTTCGAGCGACGAAACACCAAACGTGGCCTGTAACTTACATGAAATCAGGTGGTAACTCGCCGTTTGCACCTAAAAAGGGTTTCGTAGTGGATGCTGTTACCAACTTCGAGCTTGTAGCTGGCAATGGCTCAATTATTAATGTGAATGCCACTTCGAACTCAGACCTTTTTGGTTGGACTGAAGGGCGGAGTTAATAACCTTGGCATTGTCACTCACTACCTATGACCTGGAAGCATTTCCTTTCCACAATATGTGCGGAGGGTTCATGGTCTATCCAACAAGCACAGCAAAACCCCAAATCGCGTTCTTCACTAATTTTACTAATCATATAGCAGATGACCCAAAAGCCAATTTCTTCGATATATGGAACACAGAGCATCCTAGAGGCAATCTAATATGTTGCACCGTTGAGGCTCCAGGTGTTTACTCGGACGGATTTGCAATCCCGGATTTGATATTTAGCACCATGCGAATCACAAATGTGAGCTCGTTGATTAATGAGCTTGTCAGTGGCATTGGCGGGAGGCTATGGAGAGGAGAATGTTGGGAAAATGAGAATTCTGAGCAGAAAGTATGATCCTCAAGGGGTCTTTCAGAAGCTGGTCAAAGGGGGATTCCAAATTTCATGTATGGAAACCGGTATGGAATTGTAAGGACCTCCGCGGGGTGCAAGGATGGAAGAGTCGAAATGTTCGCCGCTGTAGCCTGTGAATTGATGACGACTTTAGGGAAAAGAATGGTGCAATTTTTAATTTATGGAGAAGGAGAGGGCCCCTACGGGATCTATATAGCAGGCAATATCTCGCAGTTCTTCGTGTGTGAAATGCAAAGTTATCAGACAAATCTTTCGTCCAATTATCTTCAAACCTTCGACCAGCTGCCAACTTCTGGATAGTATTGCCCGAAATAGCCCGATTCCGCCGTTGCCCACCGTTGGGTAGGCCAAGATAAATGGCTGGTCGGCGAGATTACATACCATTCATCTAACTGCCGGTACGACTCACGAGGAACGTTGTGGTTGCAGGAAATCTGTATCATATGCATCCCGATCTTCAGATCTTCCGCCACTATAAACAGTTGTGATCATCTAGACCTGGATGATTGTATAAAGATCGTAAAGAGTGGGAGGAGAATCGAACTGACTTTACAACCTAGTTAATATTTGTTGGAGAATTTCATTATTCGGGGTTCAATATATTCGAGCTAGGGGACCTTTTTTAACATTTCTTTCCTATAGATCCGTTCGTATATCGTTGTCTTTTCATGTCCCTATACTCCATTTCTCCACGTGGGGACCGTACATTCGTCAAACATTTTACTAATATATATATGCCAAATCGGCGAAGTATCTCAGTAGTCAATAGTATAGGGAGTAGCTTGTCTGCTTACTACATTTTAGTTCTTCTCGGGGACCTCGCTAAGCCTTAGCAAGATCTTCAGAAGATTGAGGAACCAGTAAAGGCGTGGAGATGAATGCACAATCGTTATTTTTGCCCCCACCTTTAGCCGCCTTACTGCACGTGTTCGTCTGGCCAGGTGTAATTCCCAGCAAAATATTTATTAACCTTGGAAGTTTGGGCCTCGCGCTTACATCGCTCTCAGTCTCAGAGTCCCATAGGAATATAGGAATCGGGCATTGCAGATTAATGCTCCAGCCAACTCAACTGCTGCCTGGCTTCATATAAATTTTAGTATACCTCCCTAGCTAATAAACTTAAGGTTTGTATTCTCCGATCGGCGAATTCTCGAGGTCCATAGTATTATTCATACTAAGTTCGCTTTGTATTTCCGACGTTTCCTGGTGTTGCGATATCATACGGTATCACCGTGTCAGAGCTGGAATGCTTCGGCTTACGTTGTAAGACAGGCTGAATGACATCTACCTAGCTAAGTTTGGACTTGTAAGTTTTGTCTGACACACAACTCACTGTTAGGTGACTAGCATCGGAAGAGGAAATATGTAATATAAAGGTTGTGCTCCCTACGTTTGAAGCAAGGTCTCAATATGCTTCAAATACAGGGTCGAATCAACCTCAGTGACAAAAATCCAAGTATCACAACACAGTTTCAAACATTCCTCTGAGTCAATTTCATAATCAGTTCCGAGATACGGAATACCCTTTTACTTCTTCATTCTATTCTCCTCGACTACAAGAACTTCAAGATCGACGAAATCTTTAAGAAACAGGTTCCAGCAAGGCTCGGAACAATTATTCAACTAAAACTCGGGGATTCCAGATTTTAACGTTGGAGAATACTGAGCCACTCGAGACCAAGATACCACGTCAGAGACTTGCAGGTGATTTTGAGGTTTGGTCGGATTGCACCATGACAGACACGGCGACCAGCACTCTTTCACAAGTTTCGGGGAAAGCTGAGCAAGATTATGATATGGAACTTCGTACTCCATTCAGAACCGATGTTGAAGGGTCAGCTGTCGATGATACACATTTAAAGAATACCACTGTTCAAAATTTTATTTGGAAAGATGTGACGGTCACTGTCAAAGACAACGAAACGAAACAACCAAAAGCAATTCTAGATGATGTCAGTGGTGTGGTTGCAGCTGGTGAGTATTTTTATTCCAATGATTTAGCCCAGATCAAGAGTAAATTGCTAATAGGCTTGTAGGAGAGATATGTGCTTTGATGGGACCTAGCGGTTGCGGAAAGACCACGCTGTTGAATGTTCTTGCGCAGAGGAATGCAGCTTCGAAAGCAACTGTAGCTGGGAAAACACTAGTCAATGGCTCAAATCCATCAAAGAGAGACTTTCGAGATATGAGTTCATATGTTGAACAAGAGGATGCTCTCATTGGTTCTCTGACTGTGCGCGAAACACTGAATTTTGCAGCTCGACTTGCTCATAAGAAGTATGATCATTGACCCCCAGCATATATCATTACGAGCTGATTTCTCCTTAGTTCATTGACAAAAACCGAGCGAAAAAGACGAATTGTCGGATTGCTGGAGTCGTTCGGTCTTCGTAATCAGGCTCATACTGTTATTGGAACCCCAATTCAGAAGGGTATCAGTGGTGGCCAGAAACGACGAGTGAGTGTTGCAAGCCAACTCATTACTGGTCCTAAACTTCTCTTCTTGGATGAGCCTACGTCCGGTTTGGATTCTGCAGCGAGTTGGGAAGTCATGTCTTTCGTGAAAGAGGTTGCAAAACGAAACAATGTTAGTCATCACCTCCTCTATTACCCGTAATTGATATTGACTTTATTCTCTAGTTAATTGTTATAGCAAGCATACATCAGCCTTCCACTTCCACTTTCCAATTGTTCGATAAATTACTACTATTGTCTGGAGGAAAATCGCACTACTTTGGCCCAGTCTCAGAAGTCAACCGTCATTTCGAGTCCATAGGATATCCAATCCCACTTCACATGAACGCCTCCGAATATCTTCTCGATCTCATGAATACTGATTTTGCAGCCAACCAAACAGAAGCACAAACAAGGCTCCTACAAATTCGGGAATCTTGGTTGATATCACTCTCGTGCCGACAAATGCACGATAAGATTCAGCATACATTAGAGAATGTCAAGCCTCTACCCGTGAACCATTCTTCACGTGGCGGCTTTTTCAATATATTGATGACATTGGTGCATAGAGCATTCATTAAGAGTTATCGAGATGTGGTCGCATATGGTATCCGTATTGCGATGTATATGGGACTTGCTATCATGATGGGTACAGTTTGGCTGCGTCTCAAGACAGATCAAAGTGATATTCAACCTTTCATCAACGCTATCGTGAGTATTCCAAATTCCTGGAATGGATGAGTTCATAGGACTAACGAACTTTAGTTCTTCGGCTCGGCATTCATGTCTTTTATGGCTGTCGCTTATGTTCCTTCTTTTCTCGAAGATCGCTCTACGTTTATCAAGGAGCGAGCAAATGGTCTCTATGGACCTACGGCATTCATGCTCTCGAACTTCATCATCGGCTTACCATATCTATGTTTGTCCCCCACTGTATGCCCCCCATACTAAACTAACACTGCATCCCCAGTCTTGATAGCCTTCCTTTTCTCGATAACAACTTATTTCCTGAACAATTTCCGACCCACGGCCCCTGCCTTCTTCACTTGGATAATGTGGCTCTTCCTCGATCTTCTCGCCGCCGAATCCCTCGTCGTTCTTATGTCTTCTCTCTTTCCCTCCTTTGTGATATCCCTTGCCCTCATTGCTTTTGCAAATGGGCTCTGGATGAGCGTGGGTGGTTTCTTGGTGCCTCCGCAAACTCTTAATGTGTTTTGGAGATATGTTTTTCATTACATTGATTATCAGGTATGTTATTTATTTTTATTTTCCTACCCACATAACTTTTGTACCATTCCTGGTCATGAGACGATAGCAATGTTAATGTATGTGAAGACATACGTATTCCAAGGAATGATGGTCAACGAATTTTCGGAAAGAGATTATACATGTGGAAGTTCCTGTCACTGCATGTACATCACCGATCTCGCAGCGGAATGTAAGATTAGCGGCAAAGGAGTTTTGGATCAATAGTAAGTCGATTCTCTTGCCATTACGGTCTAGACCTCACTAATAACCCGCAGTGGGTACAAGACCGGCAAGACCGGTGAATGGGTAGGCATTTTGATTGCGATTATTGTAGTATACAGGATTTTAGGCTTGGTTGCTATGTACTTTAGACGGTAAGAAATACTGTTTGGTGGATGGAGAAAGAGTTCTGGTCGGGGAGGCATCTGGCGTGGCTTGGGTATGTTTCTTGTTTAGGAATGAGTATTGGAATGCGGCACGGAAGGTGGCAGCTTTGTAAAGTGTGGTGGTCAGGCGTGGAGCGTACACAGTGTTGTACATATGCACATACATAAGTGGGAGGGATTGTTTATATGGGGTATTCTTACCTAGGCTTAAAAACTCGCGGATCATATTTATTTATACTAATTTTATTCTGTGTATATTTCCAGAGTTCAGAAATATTTTGCACCTACTCGAATATCTGTGTCTATTTGACATTCCAAACAAAATCGAAATTCTGAAGGATTTCAGTATACAAGTACAAGATGAATTCAGTGTATCAAACCGTGTCATCGTTGGATTGCATTCCTGATGATGGAAAAGCATGAATAGCCTGAGTTGAGCCGCCTGAGCTTACATACACCAACTTGGAACTCAATACATATATACTGCAGTCAGTATAATCGTCATATATTCATCCATTCATCCACAAACATTCAACCAGACGTTACAGTACACTGAAGCCCCCACCATCACATCTCCCCATCCATCTCCACCTAAACCTCAACCTCAACCCCAGCACAATAAATATGCATGCCATCCCATCCCATCCCATGCCCTCACTCACTCCACGGTCCCATTACACACATGTCCCAAACATTCAGGCAATACATACTTGAACACAGCATCTAGGAATTTTACCCGGATTCACCCGGCTCGAGTACAGTTACACAAGTTACACAAGTCACACAAATCACAGGTCACACGAGTACCATGATATCTCATTTTGACTGCGCCTACAGTGTTGCATCATAGAGTATACATATTTGCATACATATTTACATACATACATACATACATACTAGGTACACACTTAAGTGTATGCATGGTGTGAATAGAATGAATGCGCATGCCATCGGATAGGGAACACTACATGTCAGAATTTCCTGAATATGCGTTTTCTTCCGAGGGTCGTACAGGACACAGGATGCTGGGTTGTGCGAGGAGATTCGTTGGAAAATTCGATGCATGGGAGATCAAGTTTAGGATCTCGGTTTGGTTCGAATAGAGAGCTGGCTGCAAGTATGGGATTTCACTATTCAATAGAAGGGTTAAGGCTGAGAAGGTACTTGCTTATTGGAATTCAGATATATGAACATAATACGTATGTATATGCGTATCTGCAACATCCATCATCCATGCCGTGCCACCTCAAATCATACGATGATCTGACCCCCCCTGACTCCTTGGGGCCAGTCAGCCAGGACAGGCACGAAATCTCATGTTGTGTTTCCTCGTTTGCTCTGTTTACACCGTGCATGCCCAAATACGTAAAGCTTACATGCCACCGTGTCTATAAGTGAGATGATGTTAAGTAGGGAGTATAGATGGTGGATGTTGTGTATGTTCGTGCATCTTAGTGGCGCAATGACTAGCTGTGATAGCGGGTTGAACTTACCGATCTACGTATGTGATATATTAAAATATTAAGCTGATCATCAATTCACCACTGCAAGCACCCCGTATCAATGATGAGCCGTGCGTGCATAATGCTATGCACACCTAGCGACGAAGATCCTCACCGCAGCTGCTCGGGCTGGATATACACTTTTAGCCTTTGTATGCATTTCGGCTGAACGTTAAAGAACTACCCTTTTTCCTCTAACGTGAAAGCAGAAAATTCCCAGTTTGTCCAAACTTTGTATAACACCAAGGCTGACATACATATTGCCTTGGTGGTAATATAGGGTTGTAGTATTTGCAATATAGACGGGTCGATTTATGGGTATGGGTATGGCGTCTATGACTGTGATATTCTACTAATCTTGTGACCAGGAAATGGATCTTGGGATTGGTGATGTTTGGGACCTTCGGGTTGCAGATATATTTACCAGATAAATGGATTTATGTCCTTGGAAGCTGCAGCCGACAACATTAGATGAATGTGGGCTTGTGAGCACGACATGTGCTGTTTCGAAATGTTTCATCAATTTGGGACCGAGGCTTGAAGTTATGGGATATCTTGTTGATTTTGGGGCTTCATATGTATCTATACTCCAAGGTACATACGTGTTTTAGACTTTGACATCGCCCAGCTTTTTGACTACGCTTTCGAAGAACCTCATCCCAAGTCTCGAGGCAACTCCCTCATCACCCATTTCATCTTCCCCATCTTCCACTCCTAACTCTTTGCCGCCCACTATACATCTTTTTACAACTCCTTCCACTACTTCGCCCATCTCTCCTCCTATCATCGATAACATGTCCTCGCTCATAAGGATTTCTCGCACATTCTTTGCTCTCTTCGAGGGCCGATCGCTGGGAGACTTCTTTTCAATCTCGGTCATGATATCAGTAATTGATTTCCAGAAACACAATTCGACTAGGACAACACCAAAACTATATATGTCGAAACTTTTTCTGTAGCCTGTGGATGTTATCAGTATATTCAACCACCTCCGTCTCGGAAAGATAACTTACTCTCTCTTGGACCCCATCCGATATTTTGGGTACCAGGGTGTCTATACATATTATACTCCTCACCGTCTCCCGGAATTTCCGTCGTTTCATCCTTCCTCGCTGGTCGGGCAAAGTCAAAGCCACTTAGATATACCTGATCCCAATTCACCATTTGACGTTTACCATCCTCCTCCGCAACTGGAAAGAAAACTATATTGTGGGATCGAAATCCTTTGTGTAGCCAATTTACGGAATGTAAATATAGTAAACAATTTGATAGTGCGTGAGCTAGTTTTATACGATCAGTGATGCGCGGTTTGGAGTAAACCAAAAACAATTGGATAAGAGAAACAGGCGATGTATTGATTGAAGGTGGTTTCTGGAAGACGAGTCCAATGCGTGTCTCTGGAGGCTCATCTTCTGATTCAGAGTCGGTAGAGAGTGGAGAATTGGGTTCCGGTGCGAGATTATCGAAATAGCCGAGACAATGAGGGACTCGGAAAGCTTCTGGTTTCGGCTCATGATGAAGAAGTGCGGCAAGTTTCTGGACACGGTCCACTATAAGGGGAGGCGGAGAGGTAGCACCAGGGCTATAATCGTATTCTTTCCATTCGATCCATACTGGTTCTTCAATACCGTCGTGGGAATATGTAGCCTCACATCTAATAACGCTTTCGTCCATTGAATCCTCCCCAGGAACAAATTTGATCCTTGACTTGGCGATCTCGAGACCCATTCTCCCATCGTTGGGTCTTCCCAATGAGAGAGCCTCACTTGTTGCCTCATCCCACGTTGAAATTTCCGTCGTGGGGTTTATAGACTCATTAAATGCTTTGAATTTGGCAAGCTGAGATAAGAGTTTCAAGCCCGAGCTATTGTCCTCCGCGTACTCATGGGAACTTGACGGAGTGTAGTACGTCCGAGAATCCATTTTGATATTCAGAGCCATCACTAATTGGCGCAGAGAGAATAGGTCTCTATGGAGTTGTAATACTCCCCGGTTTGTGTCTTGAGTCGTCCGATGAATCTCGGTTTGTAAACGTGTATCAAGGATATCCGTCATATTATCATTGAGAGTGGAAAATCGTTGAAGAAGTATCTCAAATGCGACCTTGTCGAAAGACGCCCACCAAAGACGCCGCGCCCCCTCGATAACTTGTTCCGTGGCATTCGTTTTGAGAGATTTCATAGCTTTTATTATGAATTTCCTTCTCGATTCGGACAATGGTACATGAGCACTAGAAGCATCTTTGGCCGGGTCGTCGATGGAGTTTTCATCTGACACGGAGTCAGGGATAACCTTGAGATGCTTGTTTTTCCTCTGAGCATTCTCAAACTCTTTGAACAAGCATTGGATCTGAACAAGAAGGTCCAGGATGGTGGTTCGATGAATGACAAATGTATTGGACTCGTGAATTCTTCGACTATTCAAATTATCAAGGTCTAGGAGACCGGAAGTCTCACTCCATGCAAACAATCTCTGCTGTTCCATCCGCAATCTCAAATTGTAGTACTTTGACTCCTCAGGGACATTCTTTGCAGTGATAATAAATTGAATCCCTGAAAATAACAACATCAATATCCAATAGGTTGATTCGAAAGATCAAGGAAATCGGGTACCTTGAATGCATCCTGTAAACACTTGACCAGCTAAGGATGCTACGCTCAGAGCTATACCGACGGCGCTGATTGGGTCCATATTGTACAAGAAGTGAGATGGTGTGGCGGGAAATTCGACTGTACTACAGAAATATGCGAGTCAAACCAAACCACGGCACGGGTGACCTTAAAATTGGAACCGATTGAACAAAAAGGGCCGCGTCGTCTAATAACAACGGCAAGTATGAAAGAGTTGCGGTAGAGGCACTTCGGGCAAAGAAAAATTGGGGTGAAGTCCGGAGATAGCGCGAGAAAATACTACTGCTTAGCTTTTTCGTTTCCGTGCGTGGATGTGAAGTTTTTCAAAAGTTATCGAAGAATAGAATCTAAACAAAATGATTGAATGCGACTGCAACACCGTTGTCTTTGTGTATTATTCAGATAGACATTAACCCCATCGTATCATAAAATGATCAAGTTTTTATATGCCGGCCGGCAGCTTCAAGAGTCGCAATACCCAGCCTCATTGTGGCCATGCTTGTATGCCTTGCCCAATCGTCTGGGTATTTTCTCCACAACGATGCAGGTGTCAAAAGGCAGAAGTTTGCACTGCAACCCTCTTTTCCTCTGGTGTGCTGAAAGGATTCCGGAAAGACTCCCATGTGAGATAATCTTCACCTTTTATACTAGGTATGCAGATTAAATGCAGAAAAATGCAGAGTTGAGGATGTTTTCTTTCAATCGCGGATAATGAAGGGGAAATCCGAATTGGAAAGCGAGATCACGTGCATATCGATTTAACACCACCTCGGAGCTTTGCGCCAATAGGATTTCTTGTCCTCCAAAGCAGTGGAGGCAAATGAAGAAGATACGCCTCGAATACGCATCAACTACGCATATATACGCATGAATAACTGTATGTCAGATATAAAATCGATGAACGGATGAACCACTCCGCATGCGCTTAATAACAACTCATTATTTGCACGAGGAATTGATAGGTCCCATCGTTATATTGAGACTATCCGTCCTCTTTCCCAACATCTTCCAACATAAGTTTACAACTTATTCATTCTCGTGGCTTCCCTCCACTCTTTATAAAGACTCGACTTGACCCGGCTGAACACAAAGATATATCGCTGTCAGCATATCAACGTTCCTGTTTGTATTAAGTGCTTGTACCCAATCTATTCGGGTTCATCGGGGACCTCGCTAGGTACCACGATTATTACGGTGGTCAGCATTTTCTATCAGATATCGTAGGACAAGGATAGAATATCCAGCAATCATTCGACGCTCTGTACCAGGGTTTCAGTATTGACATCCTCAATGCAGCAGGCCTCTCCTTCTGTGCCTCATATGTTTTGGTCGGCGAGCAATTCATCCACATCCACATCAAATCTGACCACTAGAGCTATGGATTCCATTTCTCCCATCCAAACGCCTTCGACGAGTAATGCTTCATCACTCTCACCTAGTTTCGATCATGTGCCTGAGAAACAAGGCGAAAGACACTTCGCAGTCCCGGACCATCAAAAGGACCGGATTACGGTCCCGTCAGCATGCGTCGGTTGTCGCTCCAAGCACCTCAAATGCGACGGGCAAAGTCCATGTTCAAGATGCTCTACTAATGAATATGAATGCATCTACGTGAGAAGTCGACGAGGCTTCAAGGGCCCTAGACGTAATGGGCCTCCAAACAAGACGGTGGTGTCGACGTCCCAATCAAACAATCCTCGAGCTTGCCCACTAGTTCGACCAGGGGCATCATCAACAACCCTCAACACCACCGGTATTTCGTCGGGCAACATTCCCAGTGGATTAGCTACACCTCCTGACAATAGACTACAGACGCTACCGTTCGGTCCGGCAGATCTCCCGTCTTATGGTATTAATAGAGATCAAACGGCTTTAGATGTTAATAAACCTCAATACAATGGGTTAGATCTTCGACAACAATGTATCGAAGCATTTTTCTTTCATTTTTGGCCCGCGCACCCCTTCCTTCTCCCAAGAGATAATCTGCTCAGATTTAAGGAGAAAAAACAACTTGGACACTTAGAAGCTGCTATGCGATATGTGGGTTCATTCTACATAAATCAAGCACCGACTGAGGCAATATGCCTAGAAGCCGAACAAGCAATCTATCGGGCAGATTGTCCCAAAGATGCATTCAAAGTCCAAGCAATGCTCCTCCTTTGCCTTGGACTTGATGGTTACACACATCAAGAGAAGGCCTTACAAGTTCTTACCGATGCTCAAGAATTGGCACTACAATTGGGGATGAACAAGAGGGATTTTGCTTCTATACATGGGAAGGGTTGGTCCAGTCTGGAAGAGAGCTGGCGTCGTACTTGGTGGGAAATGTTTGTGGTAGATGGGATGATCGCTGGCGTTCACCAAAAGAGTTTCTTCCCTATGAAAGATATACCTGCTGAAGTTGGACTTCCGTGCGAAGAGTACGAATACATTAGTGGAGTAAGTCTTCCCGCAGTCGATACACGAAAATCTTCTGTCAAATCCAGCTCTAGGTAATAATTATACTAACAAATAACAGAACATTCCAGACCCTCATTTCCTTTCAGACTTCGACGACGAAGATTTCGAACACCGCGATTTCAGCTACTCATCTTTCACCTATCGTATCTCTGCGATCCGAAACTTGGGTCGACTATTGACTGGCCGTCAAATGAACCCTCACCCTGACAGTTCTGCGGTCGATCGTCTCGATGCGTACCTCGTAAACTTCCGTTTACATCTCCCAGAGAACAAGAGACAACTTGTCAGTGCCGACGGCACGCTTGATGAAATGCTTTTCCAAGCAAATATGATTACCGAAGCGTATGTTCCCCCAGTACCCATTGCCCGCCTACCCCTTTTTCTCTCGAAACATTTTCATCACCAACCTTCTTATGAGCCTTCCCATCATCCCCTTTCCTAACACCCCCTATATACTAACCCCTATACCTCACACAGCACAACCATCGTCCTGCACCGCGAACTTTCCGAACTCGACAGCAGCATTACTACGCCCATAACCTCCTGCGCGCCCCACCGCCCCATCACCCCCGGCTCAAATTACAATCTCCACGCTTCCAAAACGGTCACCGCCGCCCAATCAATCACCAAACTCATTACTCTTCCCATCCCTCTAATCCGCCACACGCATTTCTTCACCTGCGTCGTAACCCTTGCCTCCGTTGTTCATCTATCCTGTTGGTCTGTTTTCTTCCCATCAACTAACGATGATGATCTCAAACAACAATTGAAATTGAATACCGGAGCGTTGAAAACGTTATGGCAAGTTTGGCCCAGTGCGGGACGAGCTTTTTCTCAAGTTAAAGGGGTAGCGAGTGAGGTTTGGCAGAGGAAGAAGGAGCTTGTTGAAAGAGGGTGGTGGGGAGAGGTTGGGGAGGAAGTTTTTATTCGGAATATGCAGGAGGAACAGGGGTATTTGGAAGAATTGCAGTTACTTGATACACCTGCACCTCCAGCATTCTGAGCACCCGAGGTTTCTTTTCCTTCCCTTTACCTTTCCCGGTTTATGTTTCTTTAATTTTCTTTGGTGCTTTCAGTGCGTTTGCTTGCTTGCTTGGCGAATTTGTCATCTTCACTCCACATTTATGGAAGATGGAAAAAAACGCTACTTTATATCCTCTTTGATTTATCCACTACCTTCTTAGCAGGTATATTTTCCTTTTTGGATTTGGATTTGGTGTTTCGATGGATGGTGGAATGGGGCGGAACAAACACAAAGGATGAGATGAGAAGATTGAGATGATGTAACGGCCTATTTTGAGAACGCGGAATGCGGGATGCGAAAGTAATCTTGGAGTCTGTTATTTTTCTTTAGTTTAATATGGAAAACGATGTTGGATTGTTGGTATTGGTTTGGTTTGGTTTGGTGATCGAATATAGGTTACAGAATATCTCATATTTATATTGGAGCGTTTTGGCTTCATTTCACAATTCTCTCTCATTGATTTGGAAAAAGAGCTTAGGAATATTTGATGGATGTTTACGAAGAAACAAGTTTGGGAATGCGTAGGTTAGGTTAGGTTGGGATTATTCAACAATGAGGATTATTTTTAGCTTATCTCTTTGCTTATAGCTTTACGCTTGTGGTGCGAGGTTCATCGTAACATATCGTAGGAGTAATGAGTTGGTGTGCAATAATGTATGTAGTAAAGTGGGTGAGTATGCCAGCACACCAATCTCAATAAGTCGAGAATCTTAGTAAGTCAGTCTTACAGACTTTTAACAGGGTATCAGATCTGTTTGATGGATAGGGTAATATTGAAGCTATTCACAACTCGAGCACGGCAACTCAAGCTTGCCCCTATTAATGGGCACGGGTGCCATAGAATATCGGAAATTTCCAACGAATTCCTGAGGATTACATTTCTAATCTTCATTAACGATCCCATCGCATTCATCCATATAGAAGATTCGACTTGATTCCATCCTTTTTCATTTAAGTACCTAGAAAACAAATATATTAGACGAAATGACCTACTTGGCTAATTCCAATAATATAATAATAGCGATACATATCATCCGATAAATTGTGATCAGTATAGAAATTCCAATAAGCCTCTCACAAATTTTCGACCTCCTTCCCAATGCTCCCGAGTCTTCTCCCAACAAAACTAGCCTGTAACTTTGAAAGCGCACAGACTATACCTTCGCCCCACTCCAACCCACGCTAGTGACGCTAGTGACGCTTATCTCTTCTCCAGCAATCAAATCCAATCAATTGTGTTTCAAGCTGTTGCCCTGCCAAACATCCCAAGCCAAATTCTCGAATCATCATCGTCATACTCCGTACAGTACTCCATCATCCAAAGCATCCACCATATTCCATCCATCCAAACCATCAACATTAATCGACCTCTACCCATTCAACTCAATTCAATTCATTGCATGAAGCACCATCACCACTTCACAACCCCACCACAAACAACAAAACCCATTATGCCCACCACCCGCCGCAGTGGCCCCGCCCAGAAAGGCGCAGGCACGCAAAAAACCCTCTCATTCACAAACTCCTCCAAGATAACCAAAGCCAGCACACCTTCCTCCTTGAAACCCAAGAATCCTCCAACCAATCTCTCGCCCCTCAATCCACCCAAAGCGTCTCCTCCTTCCGAAACCACATCCCCTACCGACTCGCCCTCCATACCAATCGGATCTCCCCAAGCATCTCCCCGCACCGTCCCAAAAACCGCCCACGAAGTAGAACAGTTAGCCCTCGCATCCAAAATAACCACGGCTCAAATCCGTAAATATTGGAAAGGACGCGAGGAATTAAGATTGGCGCCTAGGGTACACCAGCGGAATTTGGAGATTAGTGAGAAGATGTTGAGGGAATGGGATTGCATGAGTCAATTTGGTGTATGTATTTTATCCTTCTCCCCTCACCCCTCATCCCTCAATCCATAAAGAGGAGCAGAAGCTAACCCCTCCAAAAACAGCCAGCAATAGGAATTCCCCGCACGCAACGCTGGCACCGAGCCTCTAGACTCGGTCTGAACCCACCCATCGAAATTCTCGCCGTTCTTCTCAAAGAAGAAGAGAAGAAGAATAAAGCTGTAGAACGAGCGCATGTGGATGAATTGATGGGGGCCAGGGGGATTATTGGTGGGGATGCGAACTAAGGGGAGATTGTGAGGTTGTGAACTACTTTGGAGAGAACACAAGTTAGTGAGTGAAGAAATGGGGAAAGGGGTGTATGAATTAACGAGCTATTGAAAAGATCTAATTATTGGGTGTTGAGAAATGGGAGATGGGAGAGGGGGGAGAGGAGAGGGAAAATGGCGAAAATGGAGTTTACGATATGTTATGATACGATACGGGAGGATCTTTTGAACTGGACATACCCGAATGAACAATGGATGAATGGATGGATGCGCATGGGATGGGGCCGGGCGTCAGGATTTGCTTGCTTTACACGATACACGGGATCTGGGCTCATATACGGAAGAGCAAAGTAGGAAGAAATTTACGCTCTGGAGAGAGCATATGGATAGGATAGCAGCCACCTTCCTACTTCTATTTGGCTACAGCTTGAAGTATATTGGATTTATCTGCGCAGCTCTGGCACAACCACAAGAACCAAAAGAGCTATCAATCTCCTCACTACCATAAAAACAACGCACAACACACGCACATGCACTTATAAGGCATATTATTTCATATTCATCATTTTGATTTCATTTCCATTAAAAAATCTTGCGCTATAGCAATTCTTCATCTACTACATGATTGATCTTAAAAACTCCATCCAGCATGTTGGACCAGAAAAAATTCCCTGTAACAAGTAGAAGCATGCTCTATAACTTCCACCCGTCGCGTTTGCGCTTACAAAATCGTCCTCAACTCGCCCATCTTACATCTGCACCTCAACACGGCCTTCAGTACCCGGCGCACCCGAAGACAAAGATGGCAAGAGATAGGTGATATCATCCCAAGGATGTCTGTAGAGACCAGTTCGCAATCTCTTTTGATCGAGGTAATGAGCAATCAAACCGATGGAACGTCCGAGAACGAAGAGTCCGTTCAATACACCCATCTTCATGTAATCTTCAGCCTCCTCTGCGCTGAATGCACCGCAGTTGCGCATCAAATCAACGAAGCAGACGGCAACGGCACCATCAACGTTCAAGATCAAGTTGTCTTTCTTGGAGGTGGTGACGGATTCGACAGCCAAAGCATAGTCGAGCATCTTGCAGCTTGGGAAACGCTTCTTGACGAACTCCTTGACGAGCTCGACACGGAGATCTGGGTTGTTTCTTGACTTGACCTTGTGTCCAATACCTGGGATGAGCTTGTTTTGCTTTCTCATGGTGTCGACGAAATCACGTGGGGAAAGTCCCTTGTCGAAGGCCTTGGTGAACTCCTCAGCGGCACCATCAAGAGCACCACCGAATCTGGATCCAATGGTCAAGAGACCAGAGACGAGAGCGGAGATGAGATCCTTTCCGGCTCTGGTGGTAATGATAGTGTTCATGGCACCAGAAACAGCTGGACCGTGATCGGCAGTAAGCATAAGAACCATCTCGAGGAACTTGCTTGCATAATCTGGGAGACGACGACGGAACCACAAGAGAGACATAACACCACCAATTCCGATATCCTCCTTGAAGACATCAGAGATTGGCATACCGGCATACAAAAGCTCTTGTCCACGATCATCAGAAATGGTGGAGATGAATGCGGCAGGCTTTCGGATAAGACCAAGCTCTTGAGCCCATGAGTAATCAATTGGGATCTTTGGTACAATTGGCTCAGGTTGTGGTACGATAGTTCCATCCTGGACGAGCTTCTCGTAAACGGACGCGAGGACAGCTGGCATATCTTCGAAAGTATCTGGAACGTGGAAACCAGCCTCCTTCATGGTCTTGTTCTTGGTAGCAGCAGTCTCAAGCTGAGAGTTGGCGAACGAACCAGCGTGTCCAAATTGAACCTCAGTCTTGAACATGCTTGCGCAAGTACCAATGGCCCATGCGACAATTGGCTTTGTGATGGTTCCATTCTTAACGGCCTCAATAACTCTATATTCCTCAACACCTCCAACTTCTCCTAACAGAACCAAAATTTTACACTCTGGATCGGCTTGGTATCTGAGAAGATGGTCGATAAAGGTTGTGCTTGGGTATCTGTCACCACCAATGGCGACACCCTCGTAGACACCATCGGTTGTGTTGGCGATAATGTTGTTGAGCTCGTTGGACATACCACCAGATTTGGAGACGTAACCAACGGAACCCTTTCGGTAAAGCTTGGATGCAACAATGTTGTCCATCATACCACCCGTGTTACCAATCTTGAAAGATCCTGGCTTGATACCACCAACAGTGGCTGGGCCAATAATTGTAACACCCTTCTTTGCAGCTGCATGGAGAATTTCACGGGCACGCTAGATTATGTATGAGCACACGACCAGGCAAATCTTAAGCAGTAAAACTTACTCTCTCAGGTACACCCTCAGCAATAATAGCAATTGACTTAATTTGTGGGTATTCCAAAAGTTCCATAGTGGATTGGTAGACACTTCGCGATGAAGCAAAGTTGACAACGGTATCAACATCCTCGTGTTTGGCCATGGCCTTTCCAACATCTTGGTAAACTGGGAGCAGAGTTTCGCTGGTTCCCCAGTACATCTTGCTAACGAATTGACCACCGAATGTGTAGATGATACCTGCAACCGAAGGAGTCTTTCTCTTGCAGATGAAATCGAAGTCGAGCATGCCTTGCACAGCTCTTGGTTGCAGACCGTAAACGAAACATCTTGTCTTGTCGTGGAAAAGGGTATGTTCAGCTCGAGGACTTAAAGGTCTGGATGGAGCAGCAAATCTGCGGATATTGTCATTGGCATTGCCTTGAGCACCAGATTCTGTAGCGGAAGGCATCGTGAAAAGAGGAAGTAATCAAAAATCTGAATGTGCAGAAGAGTAAATTGTTAGTCAATTGAAGAAATCTTCTATATGGCCCAATGTGGAAATCGTGATGGTGGTGTGATTTAGTGGGCTGAACGGAGGAGCGAATGAAAGGCTTGGGGAAGTCCGTATAACGGAGGAAGGAGAAGGGGAAAGAATGAGAAGACAACAAGGTGAATAATATGGTGAATTTGACTTTACCTAGGTAGAGAGGTTCGAGGGGTCTTTCTTCTTTCTTCCACCGGATTTATTCTTCGACGGTGTGGAGTTTTCAAGTGAATAAAATAGAGATGGGGAATCCGTACGTAAACAAAAACGTAAGAAACCTTTGATTCGTTATTCTAATAATGTAATGTAAGTAAGAAGAAGAAACTACTTGGATGCGATGAGGGTATTTTGGAAATGGAAGAAAGGAAGAGGAGAGGAAGAGAGGGGGAAAGGGGGGGTCTTGAATACCTAGGTAGAAAGAAACCGAAGAATCGACACACAGTCTCAGATAATACCTTTTTCGTCTTGTTGACAATTTGAAGGCCGATATTATTTGGAGTGAGGATTGGCTGAGGAATTAGCTGAGAAGGGAAAGGGAAGGGGGGGGTGGTGAAAATATTGAGCTCGGACCGGAGAGTGATATGCGTGTTGTGTACTTTCTAATCTGCCACTAGTAGTATATGACTAGTCTAGTGTGTAGAGAAAGGGCTGGAGATAATAATAATGGTTGATGGCTCCTTTGATGGCTCCTTTGATGGCTCCTTCCTAACCTCCTAGGTACTTCCTATCCGAGCCTTTTCCATTTTCCCTTAATCAAAATATGTCGGCGTTGAGTAAGTTCCGATGGTTGAGAGCCAATAAGCAGCCGATCCTTGTCTAGTAGCGTCCCAACGATCACCCAAAAAAATTAGATCCCATAATTCGAATTTGATATTGGCTTGAGAGTGGCCGCCATAGTGCAGGGGAAATTGTGACCATGCTAAAAGCTCAAACCTCACTCCTCTAGTTCCATCAACCACGCAGAAGACACAAGGGTGACCCACCTTCCTAATCCAAGGGACTTTTTTATTATTCACCATCAACGCAACTCAGCAGATTGGCAGAAGAATAATACAGGTAGCTGAACAAGTCCCTCGGTCTCCGGTCTCCGTATTCGCTGCTCACTACCCTACTCAGTCCAATATTCATTCAGCTCGCCTTTCCCCCTCCTCCAGAATTTCTATTCTCTTCCTTGAAAGTTAGAAACTCCGATTCCTTTTCCATATTCACCTCTTTTCCCCCCGCCCGCAAGTGAAAAGAATAGAGAGAGAGAACATAGATTCCATCTTCCCAATACTATTTTCATTCCTTTCACAAGAATTGAAATCTTTTTGGTCTAGTTGACCCTTTTTGCGTTCCATTCACGAATACCCCTTTGGTATGTATGTATATTCTTACTCCCCCCTCTCGTATTTACTTTCCGTATTGTGTCACTTCGCATCGCAATCAGGCCACCACCACTTTCTGCTTTGTTGTTTGCATCGAGGGACAGAGTCATTGAAACTTCTCACCGACTCCACTCATCCAAACTTGAGAGTCTCACCCTTATCCAGTGTTGTGAGTTGGCATAATCTGCAGAGTGTTGAGAATTTTGATCGTTCCTCCAATTGCGGTGGGGTGTGCTCGAACTTTTGGGAGATCGAGGCTTACATCTGTCGAGAGTTGTTAAGCACCTCTGTATTTCTGGAAACCTTGAAATCTCCTATCAAATCCAAACCATTAGAATCCCCAGGACATTTTGTGCTAATTCCAAATTTCAATAGTAAACTTACCAATTTTTATACTTCAAAATGTCTGCGAAATCAATCCTCGAGGCCGACGGAAAGGCAATCCTCAACTACCACCTCACCAGAGCTCCCGTCATCAAGCCATCTCCTCTCCCAAAATCTTCCACTCACAACCCCCCTTCGAAGCTCGCTTCCTTATACTTCCCAGAGGATGCTGAGGTCTCAGCAATTCTCGACCAAGCAGAAATCTCATACCCATGGCTCCTTGTCCCAGGCTCTAAATTCGTCGCAAAGCCTGATCAATTGATCAAGCGACGAGGCAAGAGTGGTCTTCTCGCTTTGAACAAGACATGGGCCGAGGCAAAGGCGTGGATCGCCGAGAGAGCAGGAAAGCCAGTCACAGTTGAGACTACCGTCGGAACTCTCCGTCAATTTTTGGTAGAGCCATTTGTACCACATCCAGACGGAACCGAATATTATATCAACATCAACTCCCAGAGAGAGGTATGTCCTATTTCCATATTTTTGAATAAATTTATTTTTGGGGGTGGATCTCGTGAGAATGAATCCCAAGTCGGCCTTGACTTGTATTCTTATCAACTAAATAAATCGACATTGAAGTGAATGTCGAAAAGTAAAGATTTTGTTTGAGTTTATGCAAAGTTCAACATTTGCAGTGGGAGGCATCGGGCTTTTGTTACTTTGTGTTTACCCATGTATCGGACCACACACGGACGAAAGGAAGCTAAGGAGCCGATTCCAACCTTCCCCTGGTCCACAGCTCTCCTATCAAATCTTGAAGCAAGCGAGTTTAAGTCCGGCATATATTTTTGGAATAGACGGTAGACGCCGGCTATGCCATTTATGCCCCTTGCACTCCTCGCACAATTTTATAGGATTATCTACACGTACATATTATATGTGCACGTGCTAACAATTTTGTCTTATAGGGTGATTGGATCCTTTTTACACACGAGGGAGGTGTCGACGTTGGTGATGTCGATGCAAAGGCCGAAAAATTGTTGATCCCAGTTGATCTCGCCGAATATCCTTCAAACGAAGAAATCGCTGCAGGTCTTCTCAAGAAGGTTCCACAAGGTGTACACAACGTTCTCGTCGATTTCATCACCAGACTCTACGCTGTCTACGTTGACTGCCAATTCACATACCTCGAGATCAACCCATTGGTTGTCATTCCTAACGCTGAAGGTACTTCTGCTGAGGTTCACTTCTTGGATTTGGCCGCTAAGATCGATCAAACTGCTGAGTTCGAGTGTGGTGTAAAATGGGCCATCGCACGCTCACCTGCCGCTCTCGGCATGACTGCCGTCAAGGCAACCGATGGAAAGGTTAACATCGATGCTGGCCCACCAATGGAGTTCCCAGCTCCTTTCGGTCGTGAGTTGACCAAGGAAGAAGCATACATCGCTGAACTTGATGCAAAGACTGGTGCATCCCTCAAGCTTACAGTTTTGAACGCCAACGGCAGAGTCTGGACTTTGGTTGCTGGTGGTGGTGCTTCCGTTGTTTATGCCGATGCTATTGCCAGTTCTGGATTTGCTGATGAGCTTGCCAACTATGGTGAATACTCTGGTGCACCAACAGAAACCCAAACTTTCCACTACGCCCGTACTGTCCTTGACCTCATGCTCCGTGCACCAATTACCCCAGAAGGCAAGGTTCTCTTCATCGGTGGTGGTATTGCCAACTTCACCAATGTTGCTTCCACATTCAAGGGTGTCATCCGCGCCATCAGAGAATTCAGCAGCTTATTGATTGAGCACAAGGTTCAAATCTGGGTTAGACGTGCTGGACCTAACTACCAAGAAGGATTGAAGAACATCAAGGCAGTTGGACAGGAATTGAAGCTCGACATGCACGTTTACGGACCAGATATGCACGTCAGTGGTATCGTTCCTTTGGCTCTTGTTCCAGGGCGCCTTGCAGAGTGCAAGGTTAAGGAGTTCAACGGTTAAATGACATGAGATGAGATATGAACATTTTTGACATTTTTCTTTGAGGGCATTTTTGTTTGGCGATTCCAAGCAAAGGTTGCACGATGGCGTACAAAGCTTGCTTAAGAGATTAACAAATAGATACTCGTAATTGTGACAATTGTTCCGAAGAAGTTGGTTTTGTTGATGTGATTTGTGATTGATGACGTGGTGATTCCAAAGTTATGCAGCTGTTATGTGGTGAAATGAACACTGGCTATGTAGTACACATGAAGAATCGAGCTCTGAATAAATGCACTTTTGATGGCCAAGATATATTGCCACGAATCTACGAACATAAATACTCTCACGTGCGAGTATTAAACAATAAAAGAAACCGTACCAATTTCCCAAGCTCTCTCACTGACGTGAAAAAGAAAAAGAAACTCCTGGACACGTGACGCGCATCATAGATCTTCCAATTCTTTCCTTCATGAATCGCCGATTCTCTTTTCCATTCTCTCATGAATTATTAACCAGCACCATATAAGATTACATTAATCTTTCCCCTCTGGCATTTTTCGGATCGCAAATAAACTTGGACGAGGTTTCTTGACGAGGGAGGAGGGTTTTGACAAAAAAGTCATCCTTACGTAGGTTACTACGGCTGGTCATTCAACGATCAGTTGATTATTGGAAGAATGCAGAGGGGCTTATATATGGGTATGCGTATTGGGAGGGAGATGAGGATGCAGAGAGGAGCTACAGAGACCTTCAATAGAAGGAAATTTGGAATTGGAATGTGGGGGGCCGGGGTATCTTTGA
>JANPYM010000001.1:2089025-2127189 GCA_025890175.1 Ciborinia camelliae
GGAATTGGAATGTGGGGGGCCGGGGTATCTTTGAGGGGGGGCTCGTTGCTGAGTTCGTCGGCTTGGGATGAGAGATCGAGGGGGTTCTCTTATTCTTCTCGTGCATCTTTTGCGTCTTCATCTGCATCGGAGTCAATGTCGATGCCGAATTCCGATACCTCTTCTTCTTCTTCTGGCGCGAACAAGGGAAATGGCGAGTCACCTTTTGCCAATAAAACGATCCTGGTCACGGGTGCTTCGAGGGGCATTGGAAAGGCGATTGCGCGCAGGTTTGGAGAGTTGGGGGGGGGAGGTTGGTGGTGGTGGGGAGGAACAGAGAGGTTTTGGAGAGGAATAGAGGGGAGTTGGAGGGGGTGGAGGGGAAGGGGATGGGGATGGAGATTGAGGTTGTTTGTGGGGATGTGGGGAAGAAGGAGTTTTGGATGGAGGAGTTTGGAAGGGGGAAGAGGCTTGATGGGGTATGTTTTCTCTTCTTGCTTTATTTGTCTTTTTTGGGGCTTTTTTGCGTCCTGATTGTTGGGATGGAGTTGAGAGGGTAGAAGAAGAGGATAGAAGGGGGAGGGAGAAGAAAAAAAGAAGATGGGGAAGGGGAGAGTTCTCTTTCGATCTTTTTGATTTGCATCCGAAGATACATTTGGCCTTGGATCTTGCATATCTACCGATTTCAACATTCTTTCATTTCCCCTCTCCCCTTTCCAACTTAACTTATTTACTTACTTTCCATCTACCCTTTACCCTCTTTACCCCCTCTTCCCCCATCCTTCTCCCTCTTTCCATAAAACATCATTAACTGTATCTACTCCACAGCGTCCCAAACCCACTATAGATATACTTATCAACGCCGCCGGCCTAACCCACGCCTCCCCACTCATAACCACTTCTCCTTCTCTCATCGAAGAAGTTCTACAGACGAATTTGATGGGCACGATTTGGGGGTGTAAAGTTATTGGGAAGGACATGTTGAGACGACGGGAAGGTATGTTTCTTTTTTCTTTTTTTTTTTGCCTTTTCCGCTTTTACTTTCAAGTTCTCTGCTTTGCCCTCCATCCCCTCTCTCCTCTCCTCTTCCTCATTCATATTCCTATCTCCAGCGCGGATTTTCTCATGATGAGTTTACATAAAACACAAGAGAAGAGGCATTTTCGAAAATGCAAAAACCCGAGAACGAAATAAGCTAATCCAAAATCCCAAAACACAGGCTGTATAATAAACATCTCCTCGCTCCTAGGTATAAAAGGTGGAAGAGGAAGCGTCGCATATGCAGCGAGTAAAGCCGGGGTTCTTGGTATGATTCCCCTTTTCCTTTCCTTTCTTTTCCTATGATTCATTCACATTCACATTCCATAATTTTTCCTCCTGTTCCCCTTTGATCCTTTCCTTTCCCCGTCTCATCTCATCTCATCCCATCCCATCCTATTCCATCCCCTTCCATCCCCCTCCCTCCCCAGTGTGCTTTCCCAAAGAAAAATCCCTTCTCAAACAACCCCCTCATCGAACAATCCGGATGATGTTTCTAATCCTTCCCCTCTTTCACAATAGGTCTCACCCGCGCCCTGGCGGCTGAAATGGGTCCCGCGGGAATCAGAGTAAATGCTATCGTACCGGGATATATCGAGACTGATATGACGAGAGGTATGTATATATGTTATTTTCTTTTGCCTCTCCCTACATCTTCATCATTATTATTTCTTCTCATATTCTTTTACGGCATTCTTTCAAGCATCCTTTAAAGTGGGGATTTGGGGATGCTGGGATTATGTATTTTCTTATTTTTTATTTTCCATTATCTATGTTATGTTATTGTGTGTTTCCACATATCAACATATCAACAACTTCTTTTCCCTTCATGCGCATTTGCATTTGCATCTGTATTCCATCTTCGTATCCTCCCATTGTTTCACTCTCCTCAAATCATTCCATGTCCCTCCTCAAATGACTTTCCTCCAAAACCATTTTCAACCCAACCCTTCCCTCCCCTATTCAAATTAAACGCGCCCCCTCCTTGCCTCTATCTCAAAACATAATATACACAACTTATCATCTTACATCTTGCCAAAAGAAAAAGAAAAAAAAAGCCAAACTAACATGGGTGCCAAAGCAATGACCGACCCTGCACGCAAAGAAGCACTAAACGCCATTCCCCTCGCTCGCTTTGGAGATGCTAACGAAATAGCCGATGCCGCCGTCTTTTTAGTAACCAATAAATACGCCAGCAATTGTGTGCTCAATCTCGATGGTGGGTTGAGCGCTGTATGATTTCTTGAAGGGGATCAAAATCGGAGATTTTGGGTGAACGAGATTGGATGGGGTATCTGAGGGATAAAGTTCAGGTCTTAAGGAGAGATGGATGATTAAGCTGGGGAGGTATGAGATAGGACGGGCGAGAGGTGTAAAAAGACGATTGGATTGGAATGCAAGTAAGCATCTAATCATCAATCATAATAGCACCATCATTCGCATCATCCAGGACAATTATACCATCATCCAGAGAAGCCATCGACATACCATCAGAACCAGGGTCAATTTTAGAGCGCTTCGAAGATGGAGAAACATCATTGCCGAGGGCATTGGATGCAGATCTCTTTTTAATGCCATTGGCATTATCATTTTGAAGCACTTCTACAGAGGGCTTTTTGACGTGGCCATTTGAATTTGTAGCATTGCCGTTTGTTGAAAGTGTTGGTTCAGGTTCGGAGACGGGTTTCTTGCGGCGGGGGATGGGCGATTCAGGGGCAAGTGTTTCTGTAAGGAGAGGGGTGGGCGTGGAAGATCTGGGATTTATGTCGAGGCTTTTGATGGGGGCGTCTTCCATTGTTGTATCGCTGTATGGTGGTTAGGGGATGAAGGAGTTATATGGGGGGGAAACCAAAAGAGTTCTGGACTTACGATTCCTGAACATTGAGTACGAGATTAACTCTAGGACCCTTGGGATTTTCATCATCTTCATCGATGACGGTTAAGAAAGTGTCACCCTTGATACCTATGCATCGTGTTAGTCAAGACATCTGTATATAAATACATGTGCTAAACAAAAAAGAAAAACGTACCGAGTTCACTAAGTTTCTTATCCAAATTCTCCGTCTCCTCAACATCATAAAGTAGTCCACTTTCATTATTAACCACAATCTCCTCACCATATCCAAGTTGAAGTTTCAAGAAACCCTCGACGAGATCATTAAGTGTAGCTCTTGACATATCAACCAGTAAGCGAGTCTGTGCAACGCTACATACAGGACAATCTGAATTTGGTTCTCGAAATTTGTCAGAGGAGAGGAGTCTTTCTGGGGCGAATGGGGAGAGGAAAATCTAGGTTAGTGAGTATATGGTCTGTCATTCTAGTCATTGGGGTAGGATATACCTCTTTGCTACTCGAGTAATCATCACGAAGGACTTTGAATGATTGCAAAACACAAAGACCAGCTACAATAGCATTGGTCGTTGCGATAGCAGGAATGATGTTACCGGCCATCTGCTTAACATCAAATCGAGATTTGGTTTCAATGCCAAAGACGATAGATCTCAAATTGGCGCTTGCGGTGACAAAGTCCAGAGTATCTTCATCATCTTTATCGAAGGTGATGACTGGTTCTGCTGACCCGGCACCATTCGATGTAGCTTTCATTTCTTGTAGTCTTTTGCTTAATCGTTCCAAACTACGGGAGTTAAAATTGCTGGCATGATATGGGAAGAGCGAATTACTTACCTATCTTTGAATACCAGGAGATTCTCATGTATGTTCCAAACTCGTTGATCATCTTTAAGCACAGCTTTCTTGGCGGCCTTGATACCCTCTGGCTCCGGACCCCCTGCCTCTACATTGAGTTTGGCGGTGAGGGCTTCGCTGAGGATGGAGTAATCTAAATACTCAGGTGGTCGTCTAGATTTCCACATATCCTCCATAGATCTCAAACGAACGATATCATCCTTATAAACCTTCTCGAACAGCAATCGAGGAAAAGCATCAGTGCCCATTGATTCCCTAATCTTCTTGAGAGCTTGAGACTCTAACCGCAGCTTCTCGATCTCCTTGGCTGCCTGATTGTCAGCGAGGCACTTCAACATAGTATGGAACAACAGACCATTTTCTGAATCTTCTGAATGATCCATCTCAGCGGATTCATCCTCACTAGCACCAAATACCTCACTGTTTGAACTTTTAGCAACATTTCCTTTCGGTGCACCCGACCAGACATACCTCAATAAATAGCTCTTTCCCCAAACTATGCAATGAATCGGCTGACTTGGTGTACTTCGAATAGTGCATACTGGAAAACTCTTCGGCGTTTGCTTTGTTGTGCAATCATAACATGCCGTCTTTCCCTTCTTAATAACTTGAACCTGTCCATTGAAACCAGTTGTGCCCGACTCAATTAAGGGTATATCCGCCGCCAAACACATCTTGTTTACATGTCTCCTCGCTTCGAGATTATCCAACGCATTGAAAACCATTGTAAAACCCTTAAACCAATCCACATTAAACTGCGAATCCTTGATATTTGCATGGTGTGCCTCCAGCTTGACTTTCGGGTTGAACTTATGCGCCGCATCTTTCGCAACCTATATGAATCCGCATCAGTCCACATCTGAATCTGCCCTGCAAAAGCTACCTACCAAAGCCTTCGATTTCTTGATATGCTCATGACGGAACAGGAATTGTCGATTTAAGTTGCTGAGATCGATGGTATCCAGGTCAACGATGTGGATTTCTCCAAAGCCAGCCAGAACCAGATTTTTGAGTAATTCACATCCTATTCCTCCAGCTCCAACCATCAATATGCGTGCCTATTTAAAAAGTTTAGTGACAAAATTCATTTTCAATGGGTTTCCGCAGAATGAAGAAATTCACATAATCCCGCGCTTGGAACAAACACAACTCCAACAATATGGCATATATATTTCTGCAGCTTGGAAATAAGATAGTAGTTTATCCAAACCCAAGAAAAAACAACCATATGATATAACAAAAGCAAAGGTTGAAGTACTTGGAGCTCTTCTTAAACATGATGCTGTGAACTTGGATGCGCTTACCTCCTTGACCATTGTATTCAAAGGTCTACCCAGTGACTGCGTGTTGAATTGATCGCGCATCTTATTGATCATCATGCGTAGGTGATTTGCGACAGCGCAAGATGTGTATTGACGAACAAAATGAAGGTTGTATTGATGTAGGATAGAAAGTTAAGGCTGACCTTTACCTTCGGATGGTTCCTGAGGCTCTGCTTATGTTTCCAAGCTCCAGGGTGATTGAAATAAATCCGCGATCGCGTTGATAAAGGTAGAAAACGCGCATGATTAAATAAGCGGATTCTTATCGGTGTGATGGTGGTTGTGGTTGTGGTTGTGGTCAGTGCGCCATTTTTTATTGTCTCATGCTTCACTTCACTTTTCTTTTTCTGAGGGAAGGAAAGTTTGTTTTTTTGATGTACCTTAGGTAGGTACTAGTAGGTTGCTGATGGTAATAAGGTTCTGTCAAATTGGGGTCTGAGCTTACCTATGACTATGAAGGTATTGGACTACCTAGGGAGGTAGTTTAGTTTACTAGCAATATAAAAAGTAATTACCAATTCCAACATCAATCCCACTCGTTCAATTCGTTCCTGTCCAGTCTTCAAATCATTCCAAGTTCCAAGTTGGAGGTTGTGACTTGTACCCACACTTCACCTAATAACGAGACGAATTTTATAACATTACCCCGCCGACTGTACATCTCTTCCATACCCCTCTAACCCAATACAAAACACAACATTACGATCACCACATCATTGAATCCCCAAATCTAAAACCCCATCCCAACCATGTCTGATGATGAAGCGGACCCCGAGCTCCTCGAGCTCCTCCGCCAACACTTCCGCCAACCCACCTCCCCATCCACCCCGGAAACCCGCGTCCTCGAGAGCGCCGAATACGTCTACAATAACTCCATCGATGTAGCCCTAGACATGGCCTCCACCAAAGCAGCCGCAGCTTCCATCTGGTCTCAAATGCAAAAGAAATCCTACTCGACGAAAACGTGGTCATCACATGACTTACACCCGCAATCCAAAGACGAGAGTACCGTCGACTTCATCTTCACGATGGATCTACTCAATTTTTCTTTCTGGAGTCTTCAAAATGAAGATGATCGGTTTGCTGTTGAGTATAAGGGTAAAAAGTGGACTGGGTATTGGAGTTTGGTTGCGGCGCTGCAAAGAGGGTTGGAAGAGGGATATCCGATTACTAGTTCCTATTATTGGCAGGATGAGAACGAACTTACGGAAGAAGTATTCGCGCATATATTTCGTTCGTGTACGGAAGAACCTATGCCACTTCTCTCTACACGTCTTACTCTTCTCCGCGAAGCTGGAAAGATTCTATACGAAAAATACTCTTGTTCTTTTACCAACTGCATAAAGGAGTCTAATCATTCTGCTGCTGCTCTTGTGAACCTCCTCGCGAGTTCATTTCCTTGCTTTAACGATGTTGTTTCGTTTGAGAACCGCAAAGAAGTACGATTACTCAAACGTGCACAAATATGCGTCGCGGATTTATGGGCAGCCTTTGAAGGAGAAAGTTGGGGCGAATTTCATGATATTGATAAACTCACCATGTTTGCCGATTACCGCATTCCACAGCTATTGAATACACTGGGATGTTTATGGTATGCGCCAGCTTTGGAGAGTAAGATTAAGAAAGGTGAGCTTATTGAGAGTGGACATAGTTGGGAAGTGCAATTGAGAGGTAAGGTTTCTTGTTTTACTCCTTTGCGTTTGCCTTTCATTCATGCTTGAGATATCGAGGGAACTCAGAGTACTAATTGTATATAATGGATTAATAGGTTGTAGCATATGGTGTGTGGAATTGATTCGGAGGGAGATATTGAAAACCCATCCTGAGGCAGAAGTAAATGCCATCTTGATTGATTTCTTCTTGTATGACACGATGAAAGAAAGGGAATTGGAGGGAAAGGATGAGATACCCCATCATAGAACGAGAAGCATATGGTATTGAGCAATGAAACTTAAATGAGCACTACACAATATGAAAAGCAAGAGATGTTGTGGAACGACGATTTCGACACCCATAAAGATACACCGCAAGAGCTTTGATTCTTTGAATATGGAGATATCATTAGTAAAGATCTTGCATTTACCTATCTGTTATACACATATGCAAGTTAGTCGTTCCCTGGTCCTACAAGATGCACCTGTATACCGCTGTATGCCATCCCCTTTGATAATCATGCTCATTCATGAACTCCAAAACGCCCTCGCATGCATATATACCAATGCCCATTTTATATCTATCGCAAACGCCACCCTATGCAGGTATCTCACAAATACACACGTGAAAATATCCTTCCATCATGATCCACCAGATGTTTCAGAAACTTTATTGGCCGGAATCGATAATTCAGACGATTTGGGTGGCAATGTCGTCTCGTCCGATAGATGCTCTTCTTGTTTCTTGTAGCGAAGAGTACGTTCTACTGACAGCGTTCTAATCACCTGATATTCTTGTTCTTCGGTTGATGAGAGTTTATCTTGTGGTAGATCATATTGGAAAGAAAGTTTTCTGCGAAACTTTTTGACTGTCTTGTAATAATAATCCCCATCCGAGTTAATGTAAGTTTTCCTGGCCACAAGTGGAGGATACGACAAGTAAATTTCTTCGGCCAAGAGTTTGACTTCTTGTTTACTCTTATTGACTTTAAATAGTATCAAGTTCAATTCTCGCAATTTCTTTGCTGGAATCATTTTCGAAAAGTTGAGGTTGAGTTCCTGATCCAATAGTTTGATTTGTCGTTTACTCATATTGACCTCCCTTTCCAGCGCATTCAGTTCCCGCAAACCACTTAAACGAAGGTATAGAGATTTGGATTTGATTCTCTGTCCCAAGAAATGAACCTGCCGTTCCAAATTTCGAATTTTCTTTGAACTCCGGTCAACCTTGGCTGTAATATCAACTATCTGCCGCTCTCTTTCCTTCTCTATACGGTTGATCTCCTTTTTCAGAAGGATGATTTGTCGTAAGCTCTGATTTACCTGGTAGTCGAATACATGTAGTTCTTGCAACCTTTTTAATCCCTTTAGAACGGCAATTCTTTTTTGTAGCGACATACTTGGAGATTCTTTTAATCTGAGATGATATGTATATCTCCAGTCTCTGGGAAGTTGATCATAGTACCAGGAAACTAAACTCATCTCGGTTGAAAAGATGTTCGCGTTCGACAAGGCAACCTTTGATTCTAAGCTTTGCAACATCACTCTCCTAGCTTGACGGGCTCCTAGCATCGATTTCTTCGCTCGTGCTTTCTCTGTGTATGAAAATTTGTCGAAAATTTCGAGGGAACGGTCAAGGCTTGACTGAAATGATGATTGATTCCGAGTTTCGAGTTTCTTTGGGAGGTAATCCCAAGCCCGTACACCTAAAAATTCGTGTTCCCAAACTACTTGTCTAGTAGCTTTCCCTTTGGTGGATATCTGAAAAACGGTTTGTAAGGAACGTATACGTTCAACAAAGCGGTCGGCAGAATCACGTATCGAACCAAGTTTCAGGTAGAACAGAAGCCTCCCCAAATTCCATCGAGGAACATCTACTGGTAGGTGCAGTGGTAGATCTCGGGATGGGTCAATCCCACAGAGATGCAAGAGCTCTCTTAAAGCCCAGCGTGTGCTTTTAGTAAGCGCAATGAGATCGGGGTTTTGGACATTCTCGGCCCAAAACTCTAATATTGACTGCAGAAGCGACTCTCCAGCAGCATGATCTAGTTGGGCTACACAACTCGTCACAGTCTCACAAAGTAATTCCGGCTGAATCTTATTACCCTGACGCAAAGCTGCGCGAATATACATGACAGATTGCCGAGCAGTTGTGATCTTAAGACTCGTCCTGATAAGGGTATCGAATATGGATTTGTCTCGTGGTACCTTTCGCACCAGCCACCCATCTCTCAGGATCAACTCCTTGGCATTTTTCTCTGCCCAAGTCAATACGCGTGGATCACTCAGCAACTGATCCTTATGTCTGCGTCCAATGTTCATACTCCCATCCACCGCCCTCATGCGCCTAATAATACTTCGGTAGCCTTCTAGGTCATTCTTAGCCGCATAATGATTCAGTATAACCTGAATAGTCTTTGAGGTAGGCCTAAAGCGACTGTCGTAGAGAAACGAATCAACAAATATTTGAGCATGGTCATGAAGCATCAACTCTGTCAATTTTTCGATTAAAAAGTTATAGGTAAAAATGTTTGGTGATGCTGAGCTTATGAGAAGATTGTAACATATCTTGGCCAGAATTAGGTTGAGATTGTTCTGACCAGGGGACGCGTTCTTCAAGAGGACTGTCAGTGAATCATGTAGACGAGACCTTTCTTCACGAACTTCGGCATTCAATTGGTATGCTGGCATTGTGATATCACCATCTTGCAATTGTTCGACTCGCTCTATCATTCTCTCGGTCTCGAGGAAAATGCCAGACGGCGCTGAATGAAAATCCGCTGCTATTGGCGAGAGTTTTGTAGTCCACATCAATTGATAGACTAACTTTGCAATCGAATTTTCTACCCGATCCAACTGCTTCCGAGTTTTCGGTTCGCGAGGTTGAAGTCTATCATTTGTGGATAAATTTTCACCCAACCGCTCTCTATCATCAAGCAAGGTTGCAGTAGTTTCTGGCGTGGCCGACTGAACGGGGAGTGTGGTAGGTGGGGGCACGGGATCCTGCGAAGTTTCTAGGGCAGTAGACTTGACGGGCCTTGTAACATTTGAGGATGTGATATTGAGGTGCGCTCCCAGTCGATTCATGGAAGAGGCCGCCGTCCAGCTGGCTTCCCAAGCCATAGGTCTCGTAGACCCAGCTTTTGCAGCATTGATTCCAGTTCTTGCGAAAGGAAAATTGTTCCCCAGAGACTCTGGCATCCTTGATATTTCTAGTGTAGCTGGTATTCGATTCTTGGCCTCATTTGCATTTCCTTCTGCCTGGCAATCTTGCGGTTCCTCCATTTTGTCGGCAGGAGGTCCAGCCTTCGCTTCTGCGATGAGTCGATCCCATTGTTCCCTTCGATGAACTTTCCGGTTTGAATCTGCCACTGCAGCAGTTGCGAGTATCGTAGAATAACATGCCGTAAATATATCCCCTATGCTAACCCGTCGACGTTTGCCAATCGCATTTGTTGTTTGACGAGCTATCGTTGTGCCGATTTTCACACAGGCGTTACAATGACATGATGATCTAGTCTGCGCAGCGCGGAACCATAAACTTTGCATTATATTTGCATGCTTGTTGATTTATGGATCATCAGCTTGCCAGACTCGTCAGTCATTCCATTGAGGGTTGAGAGTTTCGAGTTTTGCGCTTACCTACTGATTATAAAATAATAATTGAATAAATAAATTTAACGTTTTCCACCAAAACTTATCGGATGACTTTCACGATTGAGTGGCCGCTTTAAGCAGTCACGTTCAGAGCACAAACCGACCCCTCCTTCTTCATGCCCCTCCATGAATTCCTTAAACTTAACTGAAGAGATCTCAAAGTGCTTATAACTCGCATTGTAACAATAAATTCATAAAGAACTTGGGAAATCCACAACGATGCTAACCTTAACACTTACTGCAGACCTTTCTGGGTCAGTATCAATAGAATCTTCCTAGATATACAATACAGGAGCTAATACCTTTACTGTATATAGCGTGAACGAGCTTGTCCCCGATGACAGCGCAGAGAAGAACTTCTGGTACACATTCAAAGTACAATGTGTATCATGCCGAGAAACTCACCCCAACTTCATAAATATCAACCGATTTGTGAGTTCGAATCAAAAAATCCCGGCTTCTCTGTTCTTTCTGAGACTAACATGAATTTCAGGAAGCAAATGATATGAGCGGCAGCAGAGGAGAGGCAAACTTTGTATGGAAATGTAAATTTTGCAAGGTCCGTCATATCACTCGTCAATACATCATGAAACAGAAGTGCTGATTTCGTATAAAGAAAGAGTCATCTGCATCAGTCATATCAACACCCATTCCATATCAAGCAGCTTCTCCACCAACTCGTCAAAAGATCCTGGAGTTTGACTGTCGAGGTCTTGAACTTGTTGAATTCAAACCGGAGGTAAGCACCCCTTTCAAGCATTCAGTCTTTACTTCTGTAGCTCATGTATTCGTTCATTTTAGGGAGATTGGTTGGCTGTTGGAACCGAGAGTGGTACCAAGTTTACTGCCATCGATTTGAACGATGGAGAATGGTATGATTATGATGATAAATCCGGAGAGGAAGTTAGCATCACGGATTTGAAATGGGAGATCAGGAGAAACTGAGGTAATCTCAAGAATGGCTATTAATGGCAATGAATGTTATGAAGTCACCTGGTCGAGGTCAGAATGGGCATATTATTGAAGCGATGAGTACCAGGTATATTTGATATCTACAAGAACAATTTAAACCAACATTTGATATTAAGTTTAAAGTAAAATACGACAAAGCAATGCTTCTATTATTGTCAATTGTTCCAGCTTCTCCAATATTTCTACCATTTAAATTTCCATTAAATAATAAAGTCCGGATTCTGCTCCTGAAGATCACTAGCCTCACAGCATCAGCCTTGCGCTGCCTCGCTTAGAAAATTTCCCCAGAACGGCGACGCCAGCCTAGCCAGAGCAACAGCAACCTCACCTTCGACGCGTCTAACTCAATTCCGCGTTCTCTCCACCCATATTTCTTTCAACCCTCCGGCTCACATCATGAGTGTAATTTGCGCCCCTCTCTATACCTTCAAATTCAAATACTAATTAGTGTCCAGTTCGTACCAATCAACCCCCGTCCCTTCCTCCAGAACCTGTACGTACCATCCATCCGCTCTCTACTCTCAAGCTCCCAACATCAAGCTCCCAACACAAATAAATATACAAACAACTAACACCCCCTCAGTGTCAACGAAGAAGTAATAATCCGCCTAAAATGGGGCGGTCAAACCGAATATAAAGGCAAGCTCGTCAGCATCGACAGCTACATGAACATTCAACTATCCGGCGCCGAGGAATGGATTGATTCGGAGAAGACGAGCACTTTGGGTCAGGTCTTGATTAGGTGTGTTTCTTTCCTTGCCATTCTACCATGGAAATATTTGAGGAGCTTGATTAAAGAGCTTCACTTGGGATTTTGGATTGAGTGCGCTGGGGCTTGCGTATGAGAAATGGAAATGGGAAGGGAATGCAGAAACTGATACAGATAAATAGATGCAACAACGTCCTCTACATATCTGCCGCCCAAGCCAAAAAAGAAGAAGACGATACGAAGATGGAGGGATGAACTGGCGAGCTGTTGACCTGATGGATGGATGTATGGATGTGGAAAATATGAAGGATTGAAGAGGGTAAGCAGAGCAAGAGAAGTCCGAAAGGAAATTTCATACGTACGATACCTAGTTAGGAGGGACAATGGATTGCATAGAGCATGGCATGGCAGATATAACGGAAGTAGATGAGAGAGCGTGGGGGTATCTCAATTCCCTTCAGGAGCAGCAGGCGAGGATAATATTACCTATACCTACAATGATATATTCGCGGATGGCGTTGTTCAAGCAAATCAAGCTTGTGGTCAAAAGATAAAACAAATCACGGTACACTTTTATTAAAACCTGATTTTACATGTGCCTACTGGCAGATCAAAGATAGAGCATTTTTCTCTTGCTGAACTGATCGATTGACGAATATGCATTTTTCGATATGAAATTCCAAGGTTCATATGACTACATAAGGCAGCCTATCTGTCGGCTACTACCTGCCTCACTCATGCCCAGTCTCATGCGCTTGTTGGGTCCAACCATGACGAAAGCCTCAACAAGCCACTCATACCATACTTTTCTATCATCAGTCTGTCTCCAAATACTGACTTCCAACTCAGTGTCATCGGGGATGTAGAGGGGTGACTGTTTTGAAAATTAGTAAAAGCCAGGAAAGTCTGGAAGTGTGATGCATACCTTCAAAGGAAAGAAAATCGGAAACCACGAAATCATATCTTTACTCTTAGCATCGATAGTATCCGGCCGCGTACTCAATTCGACCTTACTTTCCGGACCCGCTCCCCCATCATACAACACAGCCTCGAAATATCCCGCCAATCCATTAACTACACCGCGGTCCTTGCAAACAAACTTGAGGCGTGCATAACGAGTATTATGTTCATTAGCACCATCGCCACCCGACATACTTCCACCGCCACCTCCACTTACACCCCCGCCTCGTCTGGCTTCAGCTATATGCAATGTGCTTGCAGGAAGTGGATGGGAAAACTCCCATGCTTGTTGGATTTGAGGATGGTCCGGGACGGAGGTGGCGAGGAAATCAATGGCGTGGAACATGACTACGTAGGGGGTATCTGTAGCGGTATTATCTGATGAGAATCTGTGGGAGATCTCTGCATGGAGACGAGGTGCGAGGATGGGTGTTAGATGCGCAGTGTAGGAAGCAGGTATCGAGATACCGAATTCTGGTGCTAAAACATGCTGTACTCCATCTAGGCACTCGGGTGATAATTCGTTGTCTGCAAAAGAACCTAAGAGTTCGGAAACGAGTATATCGACTTTACCGTAGGTTGTTGCTGGGGTGGTTGTGGAGGTTGTTACGGCTTGGCCTATGGGTCCTGCTGCATTTCTTAACGGTCCTTTCCATGCGCGCATGTCGCTCTTTACAATATTGACCACTCCATTCCAGTCGGCTTCATTGTGTCGTTGGAGGAGAACGTAAGCATTTGGATTCTTCTCTACCGCCCATACTTCAACTGGGACACCAGTCGTTTGACTTGCCTTTAGTGCTCGCGATACTAAAGGTCCGCGGCCAGAACCAGCTACTGCAATGACAACAGCACCACTAAGACTCGATGTAGGCTTTTCTTGCAAAACCCAATCTGAAAGTGCTCGTTCTATAGCTCGTTCGTACCAATCATATTTGACAGGATCTTTTTCAAAAACCTCATATGTAACAGATTCAAGATTGTCAGTCAATGGTTGAAGCGGAGCCTGCAAGTAATCTTGATAGCCTGAGCCAAACTTCTCAATGGCAGTTCGTTCTGGTTGATTTCTCTGGAGATATCTCAGGTAGACTAAGTGAGCTGCAACATCCTTTGATTTTGATTGTGATTTGGTGCTATTCCTCCTAGCTTGCTCTGCTTCAGCTGGGGTCGGGGATGGTGCGTCTTGAACAGTACTAGGTGATGCATAACCATCTGCCACCGTGATTTGCTGATCTGGGTCATCCAAACCAGGGATTGGGCCCACATCACATAATAATAGCCACGGAGTGTTCTTGAGCTTCATATAGCGTGAAATCAAATTTTGGTGGGCCTTGCCCAAAACTGGATGTCCACCTTTGTTCTTCAAGAATGTCGAGCAAGTAAAAGTCAACATTCTCAAGGGCTCGGCAAACCAACGGGATTGGAGTGAATCAATGGGAAGCTGACGGGGCAGTGCCAGTGCTGTAGAGTATTGGTTAGCGTGTGTCCATGGGCAGAATTAGTGCCTCTAGAGATGGTAAAGTGACCCCAAGAAGGATTTTAACTCTCGCACCAGGGTCTTCAAAAATTCACATATACAAGTACAAGGCCAACAAACGAGAAGATTTTACAGAAATAGAATATATATTCATTGACCTACCTACTGAAAGTCTGGAATTGTATTTACATACATCCCGGATCAAATTCCAAGAATCCCAATTCGCATATAAATCGATTTCCTTCTCGCCCTTTGCTGCATCTGTTGTTCCTTGGTATCTGGAAAATGGCAAAAGATCGCCCGTCATCTCCTTTTGATCTTCAAGCCCATACATAGGGATATGAATGGCTATATTGATATAGCTAGCAATTGCGAGAGCCTCTTGAATAGCACGAGCATATTGAGCTAGTCCAGTGTTATCTCCCGATCCGCCATTGTATGTTCTTGGACCTGGTATAATAACATTGCCCACTCCGCAGAAGGAAGCATATGCAATTTCGATATTTAAAACCTGCCGAGAAATGTTTGCAATTAGCGGATCTGGTGAGCATAAATCTATCCACGGGCTGGAATATGCGATGAGCTGCGAGACTGTGTCGGAGGGAGTTAATGGTGTATCGACTGGATTGAGTGGTGGGATGATAGGAGCTGGAGGGGTAGCTTTGTTTGGTCCATCGTTTGATTCAATGGCAGATATCTCGGCGAGGTGACTCGAGATCAATGTAAGTACTCTAGAGTGGAAATGGGGACTTGTAATAGGGCTTGTGAGCATGTCATACTAAGACAGAGAATAGTTAGCAGAACCCTCAACCGCGTGAGATATCACATACTCCAACATCTTGAGCTTGTCGCAGAACAAAATCTGTGACAGGTAGAGGTCGTTTCGACTCATGATGCCCAATATAAAAGGCTGGGAGATTCTCATCGGCTGCCGCATCAGAGTCAGCCTCCCAATGCTCCTCAACAAAAGGATTCGAAGTCAGGGTACCGGTAGCCATTGTGACAAGGCGTTAAAGTAAAATGCGCCGATTGCTCTTTTGGATCTAGGTAGTTATGAGGTCTAAGATCTCGGTTGTTTTTATGAAGAGAGTAACGTATTGCCCATACCGCAACAAATTATCTGGTATAACTAGGTAGGTAGGTACCTAGGTATGAGTGTAACAGTCCGTTTCGATTCTCGAAAGGACCTCGAATCAAAATGAGTAGGGGAAGGTGGGGGGTCCTTTTGAATTATTGTCCAGGATCGAATGATATTTTTGGTCAACTTTTCTGCCAGATATTATCAAGGCGGTGTGCATACTCGTATGAAATCGCCTGTATCAAGAAAATGAAAACTGCAGTTCCATTGTCAAGGTTTAAGTGTCATCCATCTATTCAGTTATTTCTTTTGTTATAAATTTTACATGATTTACATTGTTCCTATAAAAAGTTAATAGGGAGAGAGAGAGTTTCGAGGAGATCTATTATTCTTTCAAATGTTACATGTCTTCACAAGTGTGCTTGACTAAGTGATTGGTAGTCTCTAAAGACATGAGATGGGAGTGTATTGATTCGATGGTATAGTTATCATTGTAAATAAAGGACACTTTGATGAATGACCTCAAAGGGTGGCTGGTGCAAGTGATATACTCCTAAAAGTCGCAAACCAACCAGGTTCTATTTATCAGATAGATGAATATTGATTTCAAATACATGCGAATGTAAAAGGAGCTTAGCTGCTATCAACTCTTAGCAGCGCAAGGTATCTCTTTATCTCACTTCCACATACTCTTTTATTCGAAGATATGGCCTCGAGCAAGTTCCAGAGGTTTCGTAAGATGGCTCAAAAGTGACCATGGCAATACTCATTTTTGCTGTCCTCTTCAATCTATGTGTTGTAAGTCGCAATTACAAGGCTGTTTAATGTATCTCGATTCTCGGCATAGTGTCTCCGTATACTATCGGTTCTCACATAATAGCGAAGAATTTCTATTATAATGTTACCAGGGTTTTGAAGGTAAAATCTGACACGAGTGTGGATTATATTATCGAGATACTGACAACCTCTTTCTAAAAATGCGTTTCTAGTGACCTTTATATCCATCAAAATTCATTCCTCTCGAAGCTACAGAACTGAAAGCTTGTGTACTGGCCGGAGAGCAGATGGGACACCCAATTCTCCTTATTCTATGGTTGTATGTGACAATTTTACGCTTACTGGCATATATTGAATAACCTTGAAGGAAAAAAGAGGATGTCAGTTGGGACTTGGGAATATAAAAACCTCAACTGCCCAAAGTCAATGATCGAATTCAATGATTACCCTCAGAACATCATGTTTTATACAAAGATGAAGATGCGTTCGGTTCGGGGTCGTGAGGCAATGAAATGAAAATGAGAGAAAAGCTAAACCAAAGCTCAAAATTGTTGATACAACACAAAGATCTAAATTTTTGGTATTAAAAAGCCCAGTTGGTCCGATATGCTATGCATGTTTTCGTATATACGGCGCGCTCCGTGGGCAGATGTTTATCCAAAACGCAAGGTAGCGCCACCTTCAGAGTATCATATGTGATATATCTAAGTGGCCCGCTGAAATTTCACCATGCATGATATACTACTGTGTCATATATAGTGTCGAGAAATGAAGACATTATTATAATTTCAATATTATAGTATTGTATTATGAAATTGTGAATATTTCATATAAATACTAAAGGCTGTCTGAGACTCATAGAGGAAAGATAAGCAAACTCAATTTTATGGCCAAGATCAAGTGGAGTCCTGGACATTCGAATAACAAACATCACTGATTCCTCATTGTCACCTGATTGTTTATTCAATCCCTGCTTGCCACCTTCAGGGGTCAATTGGAAGACTCAAGACTCAAGAGATAACTTCAAACGCAAAGCCTTAACGGTTAAAATTCGATTGTTATCCCTGGCAGAATTTATACCTATACTTACTATATAAAATAAAATTAACTTTTGTAGTAATGAATAATAAATCTTAAATTCTTAATGCATATTAATAAAGTTTTTGCTTAAACAGATAATCAAAATAACCTTAATAATAAAGCAACTAATATAAGTAAACAAATATCATTTGAATTAAGAGTATTGAGAAAGGTTTTTTTCTCATCACTTTCTTTCATTTTAATTCAATCATCTACACTCACTACACTTATACTTTCCGCTTTTCTACTTGATTAACACTATCAACCAAACTCACCTCTTTCCACTCTTTTCAAATCATCAAAATGAAATTCTCCGCCATTGCTTTGTTTTTGATTGTTAGCGCTATCAGTGTTGAAGCTTGCAAGTATTGCCAGTGCCTGTTTCCAGATGGTTCCCATTGTTGTCTAGCCAAGGTAAAAATACTAATGCCTATCATACCTGTCATGCTTGTCATGCCTTTTAAAGCAGAGCTGATTTTATTTCATTTTATAGGACAGTCGAGTTGACGACCAAGATTGTAAGGTCGCTTGCTCAAAATCCCGTCGTAAGGATGGCAAATACTTTCAAGTAAACGGCATTTTGAGTCTGGTAGAGGGCACTCCTTGTGATACCGGAGGAAGTTACAGATGTGCTTCTTTTTTCGAGCAAAATAAACGTGCCAGATGTGTGTGAAAGGGATCGGTTGAAATGGTACTGGAAAGCCATCTCGGGTAGCATTTCGGCTTTAGGCACTTGTAACTTTTTTTCTTTGGAAGTTTCTATATTTCCTTGGAGGAAATTGAAGGTTTTGGAATCCGTTGGTTGTCGATTGTAGATCTAATTGGAATTTTGCATCCGATATGGGTTTTGTATTCGTTTTGTAATCGATTCAAAAATTCAAATCAGTTGAACAACAAATTAGAAACCGTTCCATCTAGACTCACGTATAAGAAATCACACTGAGCCTGATTGATTTAGCTCTAGGTTAGGTGTATTAACTAAATGCAGTATATGATTGGAAAAATCTTTAAAGTGGATAACAAATCGATTTGACGACGTGGGACAACTTTTATCGCAGGCTCCAAAACATATCGAATTTTCCTTGCCTCTGGTTTATTACTTGATAATGCATCATTCACTGATATTGAAAATGTAGTATTTTCATTACCCCCCCTCTCTCCTACCCTTCCCCCTCAAATTTGTTTCCGAGCAAAGACACCACGAATCAAACCTTCCATTTCTTTGTAACCGGGCAATATTTAGAGCGGTTCTTCCCGTCCTATTATCCTGGATAGTGGTGTCGATATTTGGGCATGCCAGCAGAGTCTCTATGATATCGGAAAATCCTCTTGAGACTGCAAAATGCAGTGGAGTTTGGTTGTAAACAGTCATTGCATTGATGTTAGCGCCCAGGTGAAGGAGAGTTTGGACAGATAAAATACTGTCATTTAGAACTGCCCAATGAAGTGGAGTTGAATTGGAATCATCTAGATCATCCACTGAGATATGGAGTCTGCTTGACCTTAAAATTCTTCAGTTCAGGGGCGTGATCTAGAAGCAGCCTTACAATCTCGACATTTCTGGTCTCAATTGCTTTGTGTATGAGCGACTGCCCTGTGTGACCCCTGGTTATATAATCTGCGCCGTTTTCGAGCAGTAGGCTTACAATTTCGGTGCGTTGAGACCCAACCGCTCGTCTCAGCGGTGTCAATTTGAAGGCATCCTCGTCATTGTTTTCAGCTCCGTATTGGGAAAGCATTTCAATTGCAGTCAAGTGGCCCTTCCGGGCTGCAATACGTAAAGGTGTTTCGCCACCTCAAAATTTCCGTTTCGCTACATCGCGGTCTTTTCTGCAAAATTCTTCCAATGTATCGATACTACCCCAGTCGACGGCCTTGAACAAAGAGGAATGGCCATGGATATCTTCAGCGTGAACGGAGGCTCCATGTTGCAGAAGCAGTTGAATCGCTTCCCCCGAGTTCTGTCTCACAGCATGATGTTTTGCCTCCTTCACTTAAGATATCAAGTGCCTTTTCTCCATTGGTATTTTCAATGGAAGTACTGGCATTGGCCTGAAGTAAAGCACAGACAATTGGCAAGGAAGAATACACGTCTGTTAACGCCAAGTGTAATTCTGTATGTATCTCGCTTTTTATTCTGAGCATTGATCTCAACCCCGTTATCAATAAGAGTCTTTACTGCAAGTATACTGCCAGCTTTGACTGCATGCAGTAGTGGCGTCTCGCCGAAGAAGTTTCGACGATCTTTATGAAACGTTTTACGGCTCACGAGGTACTCCAGAATTTCCTTTGAATATCTTTGATTCTTAACAGAGTAGTGCAAAATTGAGTTGCCCTGGCTGTCTGTTGAATTAAAGAAAGCTCCGCGATTTCCTAAAATTTTGAGCGTCGATACGTCGCTCGAACAAGCGGCATAAAGAATTGTGCAACTAAAATTGGGCTCCAAGACTGATACAAACTTGTCCAATTGTTCTAACGTTAACGTGGAATTTGCAACGAGGTATGATAAAGGCGTTCGGCTATGAATATCGGGCTCTTTGATATATACGCCACGTTGGATGAGATAATTGACGATTTCAACGCTAATTTTAGGGTTTCTGGCCGCAAAATGCAGTGCACTTGAACCATCGTTGTCCTTTGAGGAAAATCTTACTCGGAAAGCCTCAAGTGTTTTGAGGACTTCGATAGATATCTGAGGTCCCCCAACGAGTAGTGCAGAGCTGTCGCTCCTATGCTATCCTTACAGTTCGCATCTGACTCAGAAGTCAGGCCGTTAAGAAGGTCAATTTTATCCAGGGGCGAAATGGCAGAGCCAGTAGCCAGGTGAAACACAGTCGCTTCCATATCGTTGACAAGTGTTAAGGGGTCCATCAAGAGATTATCCAAGACTAACTTGTACATCCTGACAGATCCCTTTGCGGCAGTCCAATGCATTAAAGTGTTGCCATCATCATCGCGTAACATGCGTAGGTTCTCTTTCGTAAGCAGATATTCTACTGTGAATACGCTGTCATGTGCAAGAGCACAAAACATCGCAAGCTGCCCTTTAAAATTCCGAGACTCTAATAACATCCAGGGGCAATTAACAAATGCTCGATTATTTTGGAGAGCCCTAGAACGCAACCCAAGAAAAGTGGGTTGAGGTCCGTGGAGAGCAGCTCTGGTATAAGTTTATATGTATTCGGAAATTTGGCCAATAAGCTGTCTGCCAACCTCTCATCTTCATCAGAGATAACTCTGCTAAAAACCTTGCCTCATGCAGATACCCAATATGAAAACTTTTTCTCCATGGACCACACTCAGGTAAGAAGTTTTTCATCACTATGAATAGACTTGAAGCTTTCTCTTCGGTGAGCTCAGCCAACTGTCCGAGACTTGCAAGATGAAAGGGCCAGAACGTTGCAGCATATTCCTCTTAAGTCCCATGTAGTATGCCTATGTACCGATATCTCTGTGCAGCTAGTACTAGCGCAACATTATAAATAAAAACAAAATCGAGCTTATAACTGTCACGATGCTGACACATCGAGGGTGCAATATAATGTATTGCTTGAAGAGCCCCCCTCCGCAGCCCTTTATGCGTAAGGCAGTACAGTCGTAACAATAACCTATCAAAAATTAATAGGTAAACCAATTCACCCCTATTAATCTCGCTTACGTCTTCATTACTTATTATTTTATCATCATATATAATTAAAAAGTTTCAAATGAATTACTTCTATTCTCTATAGATACCAATATGGTTTTGTATGTTTGGTTTTGAGTATAAAGTATATCAAAGAGTACTCATTATTTACATTATTATTATTAATATCTCAATCGAGTACAAATCACAATGCAAAACAATTTTAGTATTGAATGATAAAGAACTTTTCATTCATTAGATCCTCCCAAAGCAGGAAAGTACTCTGTATAAACTTCCGAGCTTTCAAGGTCCGGTTTGAAAACTGATCGAGAACGACGATTTGATTAGCCTCAAAAAGTAGAAATATGTACTATCTGTCATACCTAGGCCACTGCCTAGTGAATGCCATATCATCCAGTCATATAATCATCCCTTCCATAAAAAAATAATCTCTTAAAAAGATTCTTTTTTCTTCAACATAGTTGTTTTATCTGATTGCTGATTCATGAAGCCATTTCCATGTGCTGACATGAGGCGTGTGACACTATCCGATAATCCATCCTACTAATCACCTGCAAAAACAGCTTGACTAAATTAATAACACTTCCTACGAGCCTCCATTTCGAAAACATTGGCACATTCATGGGCTCCTTGGGCATTACAAGAAGTGCCCAATTTAGGTACCCCTGCTTCGACCCAGTGTGAGCCATCGTTACGACGGGCGTCTCTGCAAATGGCTGTACAATCGATGTTGGGGACATTAGAGGTCTATAAAATGAAATGGAATTAGTTTTGCCTTAAAGTTGATTTAAACTTAGGGTTAGGATATAAGGATGGATTATTTACCTTGATTGGAGTTACACAACAATGTTCATTATTTGGAAACATGCATTGGCAATAAGTGCATCCTGCTTCTACACTAAGAGCGCTAGCGATGAGGAATAAAGCGATGGAGGAGAATTTAACCATGTTGGCGATTTAAAAAGAGTATACTGAATGGTTTGTATGAAGTAGAACGTATGGAGCAGAAAGTATCAAGTGGAAAAGTTGTTGTTTTATACTTCATTTCTTTTTAGATATATACTTTCTATACTTGTTAATAAAATTATCTTATTATTTAACTAGAAACTTTGTTAATTGATAGTATTGAGAATAGAGATGAATTTATACTTGGATTAAAAGTTAAATATTTTAAAGTTTTTTTCATATCTAGAGGGAGTGGACACATCGAATTTAACTTATATATAGATTTCTATATCACGATTTCCTAATTCCAGTGAGGGCATTAGTATTTTCAGTATTTTGTTTACGCCCCACTTTAGTAGTAGATATGGTATTTTTTGAAAATATTTGAATAAGTAGTATAAAATATAATACTACTAATAATATTAATAATATTTTGAATATAATTTACTACTGAAAATATACTGAAATACCGGAATTTGCATATTTTGAAAGCATTCCAAAAGTATTTTAGCATATTTCAAGTATTTCATTAGTTAATGTTATTAGGAATTTATAAAAATATGCAAATTCCGGTATTTTAGTATATTTTTAGTAGTAAATGATATCAAAAATATTATTAATATGTATATACATAAGTAGTATTAAAGTTTATACGTACTTTAATAAGTGGTATAGCTTTTATATCAGCCACCGTTTCACTGTAGTATACTAATGCCTACACTGCCTAATTCAGCAAAATTGGTTAAATCCTGGATATTCTATTCGTTGATAATTCTTACAATTTTATGATCTTCGTGTAGGGATTGTGTCCATATATATACTAGAAGTATATTTCTTGGGCAAAGGGTAGATCCCTTCCTGTGGGACCTCTCTTTTGGATTCGATATTTTCGAATCTTTTCAGGCATTTTCATAGGAAACGCAATATTGACAGGGAGAATAATCACTCAAGAGTCAAGTGAGATGTTGAGCAAGGTAAGATTTGAGGGCAGGACATGAGAGGTCAGGAATTTCCATGATTACATTTCAATTGCCAGCCTTATAACAGGATGAACTATAAAAAGTTAAGGTTGCGCGAAACGAGGGGTAATTAGGCTATGCTAGGCAATTTTTCCGTGAAATATGCCTCGCTGGGCTCGATTGATGTTCAACAGCATTCTGCAGCTAGGGTAATTTTCCATATTATCATTCTTGGTGATGACATACCGGATTTATGCGCTTATTACCTAGGTAGATACTTGTAAGGGCTCGTTTGAATGTCAAAAAATAGCGGATTCAGCTAAATAATCCGTTGTTTTATGTCATACCGGATTCCGCTATGGCATAAATCTGCACTAAAAAAGCGCGGATGCATTATCCGCCATTTAGAAGAGGAAACAGAATTAAAGTGAAAGGAGAATGAAATATATAAGATTTTGATGCTTTGGTATACTATTCCCACCATTTAAACAGTTGATTTAAGCGAAAATAGAAATAACTTCATTTTTAGCATTGAAAGTTAATCTCTTCAAAACCTTATCTTAACCTTATGATTTCAAACCTTTGAAGATATTACTTTTGAATAACCGTATAGCTATAGGGTATAACTATTAAGTTAAATAGCCTAAAATCACATTAAAACCCTATACTAGCTTATAAAGTAAACAAATTTTTTCAATAGAAAAGTAAAGGCAACAAAAAGCAGTCTTTCCTCTTTAATCCATACTATATAAAATTGAAGAAAAATGTAGATCTTTTAGTACAATTTTGAAAGAATCCATCAATGCTCCAATAGGAATTCAACTAAATACAGATTATTATGCAAAATCCGTATAAAACGTAGCAAACGAATAGAGCGGAAAAGCGGGGATGATTTCGCGGAATAATAGGGGGGATTATTTTGCGGATTTCGACATCGAAACAAGCCTTTAGCCTCGTTTACGTGGGCGAATACTTCTTTTAAGATGCTAATAAGTTTATAAAAATGCGCAGCCGGTGATACACTGTCGATGGGTATGTTTAATTGGATGGAAATATGTCCACCTGTATGTTGGGTTCTGGACCCCAAGCATCAACAAGTCAACGGCCCTCTTCTCGATTTTATTCTTTAATTCAGGCAAGATCATTAATTGAGGCAAAAAAACAAGTGTTTTGACATGAAGCAGGGGTTTAGCAAAAGAATTCCAAAAGTTTGGCACGTGAACTAAATCATGGCCTCCTCTTCGCAACCATGAGACTCGAACCCTCCATTTGTTTTTTTTTGATGATTATCCAGGGTTGTGAAAATATATAATCATAGGCAAGTCGCATCACTCGCTCTCATCACCTCCCGCCACCTTCATTTTGCCCACACATACATAACCGAACACCCATCAGCGATCAACGGCAACAGCATCCTGCTACTCTCCACTTGCAACTTACCACGCCACTCAAACTAATTCATTTAAAGCCTTTTTCTCACTGGCTGTGCCCAATACCCCTATATATTCTTCAATCATTTGTTGCATAATACCATGCTCATACACATAACTCTGTGGTACGCTTCATGTATAACCGGTCTGATGCACAGTAAAAGATTACCAACTTCACTAGTGGTAAACAGTTTTATTTGCGTGAAAAAGAATCCTGAGAAAGCCTTGGAACATATTGTGAACACATAATCAATCGAGTTGATAGCCTAGTACTCTGCAAAGACTATGAGGAGAGTTTCTTTGCGGATTTTTGTGTATATCATCTGTACAAGTATATTTGATAACCAAGCGTTGCTTAGTTGCTCAATTGCCCAGTTGCTAAAAAGGTTTTGTTGCCCATCTGTCTCAAATTATTGAAGACTTTAATTGATGCTTACTTTCAACTAAACTACCCAAGGCTTCAATTGGGTCCTTAGACAGGAATTTCCTGCTGATTTCGCCATCCATTGAGAGCCAAGCCGGCCCCAAGTCTTTAGTGGCTGAAAGAATTTTGTTGCATATCTGGATTTTGAAAACTAAAAAGATTAAGAGTTGAAGAGTTTTGTTGCATATCTAATTTCTGAAACCTAGAAACTCAAGAGTTGAAACCTTCAGTGGCTAAAGCTTTAGTACTCAATCAACTTCTGGTAATAGTTTTCTTCAGTAGTTTCCTTTAGTAGTTTCTCACAGTTAGTTTCGGTAGATAGTTCAATATATTCGATAACTGATTTTTTCAACTGGATCTCTTTGATAATAAAAATCAAAAGACTTTTATTGAATATCTGAATTTCTAATTGATTTAGCAAATTTTCTTTTTAATTGGATTGATTTTTAGTTGCGCTTATTGCTTATAAGCAATAACTAAAGAGTTAGCTTTTGGGTTTCTAGCCCTTTACGCTTTATAGGAACCCCTGGGGCTTTTTACAAGCAAGTTATAACTACTAGATAAGTGAGAAGAGTATTGGTTTCGTGTTTTTGCAGATGGAATTGTATGTTAAATATAATATGCAACAAAGGTGTAAATTTTACTGATTGTATTGGCTAACAAGTTCTGGGAAGAATTTATTTTACATATCTGAATTATTCAAGAATCGATAACAAACTAACTTGGAGAAGAATAGAAATTGCAGAGATAGGGACCTAGGGAATGAACCGCTGGGGATGAATGATTGGGAAACAAAGGACTAAGAGACGAAGCATTGGAAAGAATCATATTTCAGATATGCAACAAATCCTTATTACCTCGAATCTTATTGGGTAGTTGACCCTAAAGGAGATTTGTAAGCGTTGAAACTTAGGATGATAGTATTTGGGGAAGATTGGCAAGAAGATTGGCAATTCGTGTTGCATGTTTTTATCTAGCCCGCTCCAGGCTAGAGAGTTTTATTGTATATCTGAATTTACAAAGGATCCCAAGGATTGGGAATATATAGCATCACGAACTGAACGATTGGGATCGAACAATAGGGATCGAAAAATTGGGAAAGGAACGATTGGGGATTCAGGAAGGAAGGGTTGGGGACTTGGGGGGACTTGGGGACTTGGAAACTTTTGAAAACAAAACTCCAATTAACCCAAGGAAAGTACCCGAACCTCAGACATGCAACAAAACTTTAGTACCTCAGATCTTATTGGCTGCTTCATTCGAAGGTGTAAGTATTGAGATTTGGGATGAGAGTCTTTGGAGAAGATTAAAAGTTTATATTATATTAGGTAGTATCTTTATCTAGTGTTTCTCGCTTGGAACCCCCTTAATGGGAGAATCACATTTGTTAAACTAGTAATGAGAAAGCTTATACTCTGGCTTACCACACAGTCCTTTACTAAAAGTTCCACCTATCAATAATAGGCCTAACCCAAAAATAGTAAAAGGTTTTGTTGCATATCTCTAAAACTTTGGAATGAGTTAAGTTTGTGTTTTTACAGGCATTTGCTCTGGTAGCTCAAATGAATATGGTACGCTTGTTGCCTATAGGCAATAAGGAAGGGTTAAGTTTGTGTTTTTGTCCTAAGCTCTTGAGTATTGGAACTAAGCCAAAATCCTAGGCTTATGAGGGCGAGGCAGTGAGAATGAACTTAAACAAGTAAGAAAGCCTTGTACATAAACTTGAATTTGAAGTATAGAATCTATAACATCAATTGTCACTCAACATCAGTTTAGATTTTCTCGTGGGCGGTGGAAAAAAACTCCCTTGAACACCAAATCCGGTCATCAGAGCTGCTGTTTGTGAACGATAAATTCAATATGAACCTAGATCTCCCAGATCTGGGTTTAAGCGTAGACACAGAAGGATTAGACACAGATTCTTCCCGCTCTCTGGATTCAAAAATTGAAGTTCAAGTTCAAGTTCTAGCGGGCTGAATCAGACAGGCGGAGCGGAAATCTTAGTAGAGTAACCAAAGGTTACACGGCTATTTCACGATCGCGAATTAACACGCGCAATTTCCGCCCTGCCTGACCCTGGACAAGAAAGGGGAAGGAAATGTGCAACAGAATATTCGATTTCGCGGGCGATATTTTATACAAACTCCAGCGCAATTCTGAACTGAATAGAATGGCGAGTCGATTATTATCCTTTAACAGAGGAGATTAATCAAGAGTATATAATAGGAACTCTTTCCCGGTTCTCGCCCAATACAGTTCGTATTTAGCATCAGCTACCCAACAAAATCAAAAATACTAAAGTTTTATTGCATATATGATTCCCGAGACTTGAATTTGTGTTTTTGGAGGTTTCTAATTCTATGCTTCTGATTCAGATTCTGCTTAAGATTCTAATTCAGCTTTTGCTTTAGCTTCAGATTCTACCCTTCAGATTTGTAGATTCTACCCTTCAGATTTGTAGATTCTACCCTTCAGCTCCCGATCCAGACATGCAACAAAACTTTATTATTCTCTAATCTTATTGGCTAGCTGATGGTATGACAAATTGTATTGATACAATATCAAACTTTAGATGAAATTCTTTCGTCTGGTTGGTTCCGCTTGGGAACATAATATTTGACCATTTGTTCTTTCCTTTGAAGTAAGCTTGAGAGTAGATCAAAGATAAGGTTAGATTCAGCAGATCAAGATTCAGATTTAGAAGATCAAATTCAGCAGATCCAAATTCAGCAGATCCAAATTTAGCAGATCCAAATTCAGCAGATCCAAATTCAACAGATCAAGATTCAGATTTAGAAGATCAAATTCAACAGATCCAGATTCAGCAGATCAAAATTTAGCAGATTAAGATTCAGTAGATCAAGATTCAGCAAATCAAGATTTAGCAGATTAAGATTTAGTAGATCAAGATTTAGTAGATCAAGATTTAGCAGATCCAAATTCAGAAGATCCAGATTCAGCAAACCAAATTCAGCTTTAAATCTAGACATGCAACAAAACTTATGTTCTTCAATCTTAAATCTTACCAGCTAGCCCATCCTGAGAACGATCAAATATATACCTAGATATAGGTATTCAATTTTAGACGTCGGCTTTTCAAAAAGACCTTTCCTTTTGTTATATATATATAAGACTAGGAATACAACAACCAAACCGCTTTTCTCCTTGAGTTGCACCGAAATGTAGATGAAAGTTACCTATGTTATCTTGATAAAATTAGGAATGAGACGAGATCTTTTGCACATCTACGATTCCATTCCCGCGCGCCCCGCCCTCCTCTCTGCCCTTTCCCTCCCTACTAATGCCAGTGATTCAGCGGGGCGGAAGCCACGCCACCCACCACCTTCTTATTCGCGATTCTTAATTAAGAAAGGATTATTGATGGAATCGGTATTTTAGCTAATTAGATTGCATCGCACATCTAGGTAGACTATTCACTTCCTTTTCTAGAATCTCGAATCTTGATTCCCAATCCCTCACTTTCCCTTTCCTTTCACTTCCCCCGCCGAAGTTTGATTACAAGGCGGGAAGAATACGTGTTTATATAGCTTGGAGAGCTCAAATCCAGGCTTTTATTTAGCTTGCTATCTAGACACAAGAATTCTGAACTTTGGAATTTGTGTTCGTGGCGCTGGTAATGATCATTTATTTGAGTTATAACTTAGTAGGTGTCTAGGTAGTTATTGCCTATAGGCAAGAATTGATAATTTCGATTATCAAGTACAATCTGGAATTGGATTGGTAATTCTTAATTGGTAATTAATTATCAAATTTATACTTGAAGTATAGATATGCAATAAAACTTCACCCCTCTTTTTTCTTTTTTTGGCTAGTGAGGTAGTTAGGATGCTGGATTGAATTATTTGAATATATAGTGAATAATGTTGTCTGATGTTCTTCTATAAGTAGTAGTAACCTTTGATAAATTCATAGATTTCAATTCATAGATCTCAATTCATAGATTTGAATTCATAGATCTCAATTCATAGATTTGAATTCATAGATATCAATTCATATATTTCAGATATGCAACAAAACTTTTTAGATTTAACGTTTGGCCAATCAAAAATATACCTAATATTCCATATACTTGGGATGTGAGTATCGATTAATGAATATCTACTTAGATATGTTATATTAGGTTGTATAGGCACAGAAGAGATGGGACCGGGAGTTCATAATAGATAGGTATACCGGTACATAGATAGGTATTTGTGCATATCACTTGATATACCTGTATAGAAAATCCTACCTCATACAGTACCGTACCAATTCTCAGTCTGTGTATAAGAAAGTTCTTATACAAAGCAAGCCGATACAGATATATATGTCTATGCGGTGGATATGTGACGGGAATTCAAGAGCTTGTCTTGAACGTTCATGGATAGTACCAAGTGGCGATACATCATATATCATATAAGCAATATGAAGATCCACTTGCTCCCTCATTCGTCTTTCGGGGTAGAGGCTTAAAGTCTACCTACCGGTACCTAGTACCTACTCATCAGTAATACAGATACTGCCACAGCACATGAATAAATCTGCTAGAAATGTTTAGTTGCAAGCCAAGTTCCAATTCCCGATATGTACGGAGTATTTGATTTTCTGCCCCTCCCTCTTCCCACCTCGCTCTGCGGTCCCTCTTGGCATATGTAGGTATGTGCAGAAAGAAAGCCAATCTTACAATATAAGGATGATAAATATGTCCACCAAATCAAATACTGGCAGCTCCGACCCAAGAACTTTAAATTGAAGCTTATAACAACAGCTTTGAAGTTTATTGGGACGCGTGACTCGTGTTCAATGTCGAGATTCCAAGTCGGTGGAGAATTTAGGCTTTGGGTAATCTTATTTTGCATGGTTATGAGCGACCGAATATTGACAGGGCGATTTTTGTGTTGTGACTCTTAACGAGTTGAGATTAACCTTGAAGGTTTTTTCTTTCTTTCTTTTTTTGCAGGATTATGGTTGAAGTTCGTTTTTGGTTATATAGTTCTGCTTTGGTAGGGTTTGGTTTGGTTGAGATGAGATGGGATGGAAGAGGTCTTCGCTGACTAATCAATCAGTAGATTGACTGAGCTTGGTACAAATGTTCAAGGTGTAGAATTAATTGGCTAGCGGTTACTCACGATAAATGGGATGAAAGTACTGTAGATGTGCCGGTGAATATATATATGTTTGCAAACAGATGAGAGACCAAAGCAGGTCACAGAGAATCTAACTACCGAGAGGGTAGATGGTAGATGGTATGTAGATCTTTCGTGGTGATCGACAATATACGATACGATGTCTGTACCGTATATAGAAACGAAAGATCCCTCATATTAGTTAGACGAGTTGAATCTTGATACGATGGAAGTTTCAGAAATGAAATCAATAATATTACGAGACCTCGTGTTGATCCAAAAGAAACTAGGTAGCGATACCATCATACATAGGATTATGGATACGAGCCAATTGAAAAGTCTAATTCGCTCTCAATTTCTATGGAATCACGTTTTCTAAGATTGGTGCAATATTGATTGTACCCGTCAACGTTGGTCCCGACTCCCTTTCCCATCTGTATTCGATAACACTAGGCACCTAGTTAGTTAGGTAGTCTATATTTATCTGCAACTACCGGTAAGGGTATTTATTATTGCACGTGTATTATTGTCATCTAGGTAAGGCTAGGTATGATTATGATGTTGTGGCGGTCTTTGAACTACTAGTCTACGGGTACTACCTACACCTCAGTAGTAGATACTCGGATAAGTACTCGGATATGTACCCTTTAGGTGCCGGGTACAGTAGTTTAGACTTTAGTCCTTGACAGTGGACACTCGACACACATCTACTTACTATCTGAGCGCAGGACCCGGACCAGGACCCTATAGGCTATACCTACCTAGGTAGCTAGATAGGTATATCTTGATTTTCACGGCCCAACCAACAACCAACAACAGCCTTACAATTTCCCGATAATGGAAGCGTTTGTTATCCTGCTACGCAGTCCTATCTAGTCCTACCTAGTATGATGTATGATGTATCATTTCCTCTCCTCCCTCCCCTCTCCTCCCCTCTGAGTCCTCTCCTCTTTTCTCCTCTCGTACTCCCAATAAGGGAAGAGGTATTCGGCATTATGTCGGTCTCAGAACCCCATTCGGCTCACATTCAGCTCATACTCACCTCATTGGTCTAAGCATTCCCTCAATTGATCGAATAAATTGGGATGTACAGGATATAACTCCACAGTCCCTACAGAATTCAGATATTGATACATAGATACTCCCAAAGTCTCCATACTCGTACATGGAATTGAATAATTAATAATATCGTCATCCCGGGAAATGCCACGAGCAAAGCTAATAAATGGGTAACGGACGGACTAGGTAACGGCAACTAGGTAGGTAGATACCTCCTACCTAGTACTCATAATGGACATGGACATGAAACGATTCAACATCAAGAATCAAAACATTCAACCAATCATTCAACCCATACAACCCATTCAACCACCCGCCCACCCACTATTCAACCTATTCAAAGGTTAAAACCCATTCAAAACTCATTCCTCTAAAGGAAATCGTCCATGATCCATTATTGATCTCATCTTAACCATCCCCCATTCTAGTATAAACCTTCCCTAGAATGGTTTAGTCAGATGAGTTAAATGTCTTTTTATAAACGATATACGAACGGTATAAAGTTTAAATCTCTTATCAAGATTAATCTTCTCATGGATTAGTCTCAATCGGCCCCACGGCTTCCACAATACTGTGTGATACATAGGGAATTTCCACCGTGCCATCCCATCCTTCACTCGAAAGAAGCTTCAATGATCCATTTTAAACTTCGAGTGAAGGTTTCTTGGTCTTCCTTGGTCTTGCTGGGTCTCTCTCTTTTTTTAATTTTTTTTGGCAGGAACAATTGATTCAGTCACAGTTGATGCATGACACCTAGCTTATTCTTCATCGTCTTCATCTTATATTTACGAATCCTCACTTCACTCATTTTGCAAAGGTTTCTTATAAGGAGTCATAATACCTACCTAGGTCATAATCACTTGCTTGCGTTTGCTCTTCCAAATTGGACCATCCTCTTCTCGCATTTTTCTCTTCTTACTCTCGTTTCTGGACTTTTGGACTTTCGTTTTGTTTTTTGCAAGAGATTTGTTTACTGTCTATTATATACTTACTTACTTACTTAATTAATTTTGGAGGGAAAAAAAAATAAAACATAAATCATGTTGTCTTCTATGGTATGTTTCAAAATCTTTAGTCCCTTGGCAGTTAATGCCGTGAATGGTGGCTTGGATGGCTTGAATGGCTTCTTCAGGAATACAACGGCTTCCTGGTATTGTGAACCGTTAAGTTCATTGTATACACAACCAACCTAATCTATTGTACCGAATGTTGTGCAAGTACCGATATACGCGAATACTGATGCTCAATAAATTTAGATCCCCACTACTATCCTCGCACTTTGCGCAACAGCTACACTCGCTGTCCAGTCCATAGAAATAAAAGGTTCCGACTTTGTCAACCCTGTTACCGGTGATCGATTCCAGCTTTTGGGTGTTGCATATCAACCGGGTGGATCTTCGGGTTACAACCCTTCAAGCGGTGTTGATCCTCTCAGTGATGGAGCAGTTTGTTTGAGAGATGCGGCCTTGATGCAAAAATTGGGTGTTAATGCTATTCGTGTGTACAACGTGGATGGAAAGCTCAACCACGATGAATGTGCCAGTATCTTCAACGAGGTAAGTAGTTTGTGGCTTGGAATTTGAAATATGGTGGACTGATGTTTGACAGGTTGGCATTTATATGTTGATTGATGTCAATTCCCCTCTAGTTGGCGAGAGTATCGATCGAAGTGCTCCCTGGACCACTTATGATGCCTCATACTTGAGCAGAACCTTCGCTGTTGTTGAGGCCTTCAAGAATTACCCAAACACTTTACTTTTCTTTGCTGGAAATGAAGTTATCAATGATGATGCAACTGGAAAAACCGTTGGGCCGTATATGAGAGTAGGTTCCCCGATTATCTGCATCCTACACCTTAAACTAACAATAATAGGCCGTTACTCGTGATCTGAAGAACTATATCGCGAAAAACTCTGCCCGCTCCATTCCAGTCGGTTACAGTGCTGCAGATGTCCGTGATATTCTCACTGATACATGGAACTACCTTCAATGCACCACTACAAAGGACGATTCCGATCCATCCAGAGTCGACCTTTTTGCCCTCAACAGTTACTCATGGTGTGGACACTCTTCCTACACAACTTCTGGTTATGATGTTATTGTTTCGGATTTCGCCAATACAACCGTTCCTGTTTTCTTCTCCGAGTATGGCTGTAACGTTCCAGCTCCCCGTGTTTTCACAGAAGTTCCCGTCATCTACGGCCCATTGATGTCTCCAGTTCTTTCCGGAGGAATGGTTTATGAATTCACGCAAGAGGCCTCCAATTACGGACTGATCAGCATCAATGACGATCAATCTGCTGAACTCCTTTCCGACTTCGGTACTCTCCAATCCCAATTCAATGCTCTCAACGTTACAAGCATCCAAGGAGTCAAGGCAACAAACACTGCTACAACCGCGCCAACCTGTGACCCATCCCTCATTACCAGCAAATCCTTTTCCAACGACTGGACCATCCCAGCTGTCCCACCCGGAGCTCAAGATCTCATTGACAACGGTATTCCAAATGCCAACACCGGAAAGATCATCTCAGTTACAGACACCAAGGTCAGCTACAAGGTCACCGATGCCGCAGGAAACGTCCTCTCCAACCTCGCCATCACACCACTCGCAAACGGCGCAAGCAACACCCCATCAGGCGAAACCACCGGCGCAAAGGCCACCTCTTCATCCTCATCTTCATCCGCATCTGCATCTGCATCCAAATCCGCATCCAAATCTGCATCCAAATCTTCATCCACAGCTTCTTCTTCATCTTCTGCCAGCGGCACTGGCACCCCAGCCACTTCGACCAGCACGAGCGCCGCTAGAAAAATTGAAGGTAGCATGATTGCTTTGGTAGCTATGCTCGGAGTTGGATTGATCCTCGTCTAAAAAGTCTTTACTTTTTTCCCCTTTCATATATCCCTACCTACCTACACACCTATATATATATTTTAGAACCCCTCTCTCTCACCAGTATCGTACTCACGCACGCACACGCATTTTTCATTGTACATTGTACATTGGTCTTGGTCTTGGTCTGTACACAATGTGGCTGGATTCCACCGGATAGTATTAAATCATAATGGATAGTATTATTTCTTGGGGGCTTAGCTGCTTTATAGGAGGAAGGGAGGGAGGGAGGGTAGTATAAGTATAAGTATCAGTATAGATTTGACTCGAGATTTTGGTTCTTGTTTTTGAGAGGATATGATGGTGGAGAATTTTGGGAGAAGAATTTTGGAGGGATGATTTTGGTGGGATGATGTAGAAATTCGTATAGATAGATAAATAGATAGATAGATTAGGACTTGCAAGAGTTTGTCTATATATGTATGTTCCCAAAAAGTGGAGGTAAAAAGGGAAAAGAAATCACGAATATATATATTATTTATATATGATCATCTATTTTTCTTGGTGGTGCTGTGTTTTTCTTTCTTCTTTGTGGGGAGATATTGAACTGCGGTGAATACTACTCGCTGTATGGTGAATAATGAGGGAAGGTACTTGGTGAATGAGGGTATTTGGTTATGGTTAAATGGAAATGGGGGTGGAGATGGAGATGGGACTTGATGTCTGAAGATGAGCCGAAAGAAAGATTGAGTACACGTAGTATACGGTAGTTGAAGTGCTAAATTCTAATGGATAGGATAGATGGATGGGATGAATGGGATAGATAGGATGGATGAATGGATGGAATATTGGTGGTGATTTTATTTTTTTAGTGTATATGTAAGTTGTAGTTGTAACTATGGAATTTATTTGTAAGGTGTAAAGGATTGTGAAGGATTTGGAAGGGGTACGAATTTGGGAATTGAAAGAAGGGGAGAGGAATGGTTTTGAGGTTTGAGGTTGAGAGTTGCATAGTTGATGGTTCAGAGCCTCTCGAAGTAAGGGGGCGAGTTTTGAGATTGTATAAGATGAGATGAGATGAGATGCGTTGGGCCCATCAACTAACTTCTTTTCATTTAAAGACGACCAGTCATTTAAAGAAAAACAAACAGAAGCCAGAAGCCAGAAGCCAGAAGCAAGTGCAGATGCAGATACAGATACAGATACAGATACAGATACGGATACTGATACTGATACAGATACAGATACAGATACAGATACAGATACAGATACAGATACAGATACAGATACAGATGAATTGGAGATTATTAAGGAGAAGATTAAATAGAGATTGGCAAATCGCACATTTACTACAGAGTAATAATAGTAATAGAAAGCAAAGGAAAGGAAATGAAAGTCTGCATTTTTTTTTAGTTTATTTTGCTGGTGTAAGGATTTTATTGCGTCGTATTAGATTGGGGTTTGCGGGTTTGGTTTTGGATTTTGTTTTGGGGGGTGGATGGACTCAGATCTGTGGTCTGGAGGGAGAAATGGAGGAAATGAAATAATATGGGGATAAGAGGGGGTGGGGATCACGGGTTGGTTGCAGGGAGGAAAGATGTGGTGCGGGTGCGGGGGATTTAGTGGGTAGTGGGGGGAGGGGAAAGGGGAGGTGGTATGAGGTAGGGAGAGGTTGGGCTCAAAAAAGATACTTTGATTCTATTTTCTCGTGTTTGTTGGAGATATCATCATCATCATCATCATCATCATCATCATCATGAATAATGGTCATCGCGAGTGCGTACCGGTATGGTATCCAGGGTTTCTATATATATTTTTCAAAGTTGGAAGATGATGTTTGGAGAAAGGATGGGGTTGGGTATTATATATTTGCAGAGAATGATGCCAGTGGACGATTTTATATATCTTGTTGAAGTTTCGACAAGGTGGTATGTATGGTTGCAGAGACAGATTGGAGTTTTATTATCGGTAGGCGGTTTCTTTTAGTCGGCGTTCTTGATATTGTTGCTATTTTCCATTTTCCATTTTTGCTTTTGCTTTTGCTTTTGATTGTCGATAGGAATAGATGGCCCGGGTAGTAATGATAAATCAAAGTCGAATGTAATATATTCACTTATAACCAGTTGTGACTCGGACTCGGAAAGGGGAGAATACTGGAAAATTGTAAATTGAATTCTTATGAAAAATTAGAAAAATTGGGCAATGAATGATTAGTGAGAAAGAAAAGGGAATGAAAGGGATTTCATATGACTCGGGTTGGAATTACAAATCGGGGGATTGGTAGAAGAAGAGGAGAGAAGCGAGGAGGCTATAGATCGTGTGCTTACGGGTGATGGGGATGAAGCATCGAGAGGATGATGACTCGACTTAGTATGGGGAGGAACTAGAAGGGAAGAAGAGGGGCGAGGTATAAAAGAGATGAAGATTAGATCATTGCAGGATAGATTCTACAAAGCAATATTCCGGTGTAGATGTAGGGGAGAAAAGCATTCGAGATCCGAATATTGTCTTGACATGTCAGGTTCTTGCGATGTATTTGAGAAAATTCCTCCCGGTGTTCTTATTCTGGCACAACTCGCAAATCGCGAGGGAGGTGGATTGTCGTTGTTGTTGATGGTTATTATTGCTGTGACTAAAAGAGCAATATTAGAATGTGATCTTACAATGGCAGGCTACCGCGCTTCATATTGCATACGAATCTAAGACTTTTTGAATGGTATGCGTAAATCCGTTCTTACTATTATGTAGACCCTTTTGGAGCCATTTCTATTTCGGTCTTAGGGGATTGAATTAATAGTATTATACTGGGTTTTGTAAGCAACAAACAAGAAATTATAAAGTTTCTTATGAAGTTGTGAGTTTGGGGCAGACCTGACATTGTAGAGGTTGTGATGTTGGAGACTACTATTTACTTTTCCAATTATTGTTAAACCTCAGAGCGTGAAGCATGCAGGACGAAATTTGGAGATGGCGTGGTATATAAGGAAGGAACTTATGATTCAATCGTTTTCTGGGAGTGATTGTAATGATGATTCTTTATTTCGGACACTTCCCATGGCTTTTGACACTTGAGCGCTGGTTTGGATTCCATTTCTCATGAGCTAGGAGCTCATTGGGGAGGAGTGGAGGGCGAGAAGATAAGAGTTTGAGTGTTTGAGGTATATCATGGTGAATATATCCTATAATGAAGATGAAGTTTTCCTCGTCAATATAATACTTGAGGGAGATCCCGCGAGTGATTATTGCCAGCAGCAAACAAACCATAGCTGAGGAAAATGCAGAGAAAAACATATCTTCAGTTCAGGGTTGGGCACAGGGTAGGGTACACCCGGGGTAACCCGGGGTAAAACCCGGCGGGTAGCCACCCTGCTCCCCCCCCTACGGGGTAGGGTAACCACCCTGTGAAATGCCCTAGGGTACGGGTAGACCCGCGGGTATATCATGTGATCGTCTAATGTAGTCGTCCAAAGGTGGGGGGGGGGGTGGTGAAATGAATGAAAGATGAAAAGTGAAAGATGAAAAGTGAAAGATGAAAAAGAGATAAGTATTAGGGTTAGGGTTAGTGTGTGATTTTGATTCTTTAGGGTTAGGGTTAAAAAAATGAAAAATAAAAAATAAAAATAAAATTGGGAATAGCTTCAATTTTAGATGATAGCATTAGATGATCACATGATATATACCCGCGGGTCTACCCGTACCCGCGGGTTTTATAGGGTAACCACCCCGTAGAATCCACCCGAAGAGGTGAAATACCCCGGGTAGGGTACGGGTGCCCATGCCTGCTTCAGTTCATCTTTCCAATACTCATAATCTATTATTCATCAAGTTCTTCGTACTCTAGGAAGTCTTTCCTTTGCGATCCCTAGGCTTCTTGCGGTTCGGATGTGGAGATCATAATATTTGTATGAGGATCGCGGAAGATGCATCGTGATGTTCTATTAAGCTAAGTATGGAGTGGAACTTAGTCAAAACCATTTATTTCCGTGAAATCGATATTCGTAATTCCTTTCCGCCAAGTAAAAATCCATATCTCGGAAAAGGAAATAATTTTCAATTATACAACACAAGACGAATACAAGAAGTAATATGGGATATAGTTCCTGGGAATTGAATACTGAAAGAGAAATGTTGGCATTAATCATTGGGTTTCCACTTGTACAAGGTGAATACCGAAGCTTGAAGTGGTAAAAGCCACTTACTTGATGAGGAGCAGTTGAAAAATTCTTTCTGTTAATAATTCTTCTACTTTGCTATTATTTCTCCCCCAAAATAGTCATATTTTCTGCTTCGGTCTCCATTTCGAGTCTCGCGGATAAAGTCTCGGAGAATATATC